>OZ038500.1:92366384-92386384 GCA_964036315.1 Acanthosepion esculentum | reverse complement strand
CACAAAATTTCATGACTGAATCATCTAAGCTGTCATACGTCGAAACCGACGGAGACTCCATTATATATATATATAATATTGTACATAGAGGGCTAGAGTTATATTTTACCACCCACATAAATAAAATGCATTGCGCCACTATCATTATAGTACGTTTTTCCTGGTGTAGTGGTTATGACGTCTGCTTTACACATAGAAAGCCACGAGTTCAATCCTAGCCGAAACCTGCTGGTGAAGTGGCATAGTGGAGTAATGAATGAATAGCAGTTCGGATTGAGGAATCTTAGAAACTTCAAAGTTCTAATTCACTTGGGAAAAGTATGAATCCTCTTCTTCTCTACACCCCAGCGAATGGCAGGACAGAGCGGGTTCTATAGCCATGGATGTGGGAAAAAAATCTGCCTCGTCAGTCAGGTATCAAAAGATAAATGATCACCTAAGCGTGTATCACGCATGGCACATAACTGACTGATATATATCAATATTTAAATGTTTTCAATCAGCCCTTGATGATTGCGTAGTGCATGAAATCCAGAGTTGTTCTAGTGGTTAAAAAATATCTATTTATTATCAATATGTATATATATTGATAATAAACAGAGATTATATATATATATATATATATATATATATATATATATATATATATATATATATATATATTCATATATATCTATATATATGTATGTGAACATTGAAGTCAAAACTCAGAGGCGACAGACTGTTTCATGCCGGACGCAATCGTCAGGCCGCGAATGCTGGATTTTTTCTCGGCTATTTATATATAAATTATCTCCCCAGACTAAAACAAATTATTAAATAAGCGACCTAAGCAAATACCCCTCCAAAAGTTTTACTACGTTCATAAAACATCTAAAAACGCTATGGATAAATAAACAAACAAACAAGCCACTTCCTTAAAAATAAGCGCCAGAATAAATTACCCACAATGCACCACTAACTCATATATATAAATAGCCGAGGAAAAATCCAGCATTCGCGGCCTGACGATTGAGTCCAGCATAAAACAGCCTGAGGCTTCTGAGTATTGACTTCAATGTTCACTTTTATAATTATATTTACATATACTCTATCGCTGATATCGAGCACTTTATTCCATAAATATAGCACACCTTAAAACTATATTAGATAGGTATATAAAGTTTTATTTAAACATACCACATCGCTTGCTCGCATCACTACTACATGATGCTTAATTTCCTTTTTTTCTGCCAGACACATCCTGTTTCCATAAACCTGTTTTGCCAGACAGGGACTTGTCACAAAACGTGGAGTATTTTATAATAGTTATAATTACATGTGGAAGTTGTACAGATTCTGTTGAGACGCCCTGTATATTCATATGGGTTGGTAAATTATTAACGTATATATATATATATATATATATATATATATATATATATATATATATATATATATATATATATATATATATATAGAGATAGATAGATAGATAGATAGATAGATAGATAAACGTAGACATTTACCCCAAATAATATCATCAGTGCCTCATTCCCTGCACTATATTATTTTTAGATTTAGTTTCGAACTTTTTTCTAAATCATACAATCGCATCCGTTATATTAAAAATTAGAATTAAAAATATCACTAATTTCAGCCTGTCCACTCCTTGATAACACGAGTCTACATTACAAATTCCTTGGCCTCAAAAACGTTAGTCTGTCTTTCGTATTTAAAGAAAAAACACCCAAAAAATGTATTCTTCCTTTTATAAGTACATCACTAAAATCGTTTTGATGCTGTACATTTCCAATGCAGCATGTTTGCATGAAATTATTCTTACATTAGATATAAGTCAAGAAATGTTGTGACCAGTTTAATACAATGACAGCTTTTGATAAAATACTGATTGATTTGTTTTTACGGCTTATCGTTTCTTTGCAAATTATTTAAAGCCAGGAATGATTTTTTTTTAGATTCTATGAATTTTGGAGCGATAATAATTATTTTTTACTTCCAAGTTGAACACATCTGTTGCTATTTCTCTTTCTCTCTCTATTAAATGGTCCCATAGGGTATTCATATCTGACAAATTCCCACTGCAGTAACGTAGGCTCCCTCTGCTTTTTCTAAATATATTTTTATGGTAATTGTTCGAAAGAGATTTCCCCTTTGGTAACTCGTCTTTATGAATTTAAACGCGGTACGAGTTTGGCGGCTAGGTCTCAGCATTTGACAGTTAAAATGGCTAGACTTAACCGTAAGTTCTATGCTAATAGTTTCTTCTCCCTCACTTCTCACTTGTGAAACTCTATTCTTGACTTTCATTTTATAGTCAATTTTTATTTTCAAAAATGTAAATGCAAGGTCAATCGTTATCTTCTTTCTCCTTAATTTTGTTCTTTTATTGTCTTCTCTTCTTAACTTAATGATTTCTTTTTTTATAGCTTTAGTAGCCTTATTGCGTTGCTTGGGGTGAAAGGATTAAAAAAAATAACCTAGTCCTACTGAGGTGTCATTATAGTTTAGCATTCTGCTACCACTGTCAACGTCATATTTATGCGTAAACTATACACGAAAGTGAATCACAGAGCCTTGGTATTTCTCTGACTCCTGATTGGTCAATTAATGCCAATATCATGCTTTCGACTACGTTCGCACGGTCAAATTTAATTTACCGCCAAAAATCTGTCTATGTGTTTCGAGCCTATCACGTGACATACAACATTATAAATACTTTTTTTCTTTCTTTTTTTTTCACCCCAAGCAAGGCTGGAAGCCACTAACACGCAAGGGGTTACAGAAGGCTTGAAGGAAGAGCATATAGCAGTGGTAAAGGAGAGGATGTGGAGAAAGATAGTGGATCGATCAAGGCAAGGGGATTACAGAAGATTTGGAGCGAGAGCAGATAGGAATGAAAGGGGAAAGGATGTGGAGAAGGGAAGTGGATAGATCAAGGCAACTGGAGATGTCGATTGACGTTACACTTAAATAGTTGGAGATTATATTTGTCAGGGAAACAGGAATAAGGAAGGTAGTTCCACAGGCGGGATGTGCGAGACATGAAGCTATTGGAGTAGAAGAGACATCTACATCTAACAGTTTCAACTGTGAAGGGATGGGAACGGGATGCCAGCCTCGTAGGACGCTTAAATTCATGAGGCCTGGGAACCAGCGAAAGCAGCTCATCGGAGCAATTACCGTGAAAGTATTTGTAAAAAAGACAGAGCGAGGCAACGGCGCGTCTGTGAGGGAGCGACTGCAGACGAGATGACAGATCAGGGCCAATTACATTTAGCAACATAATCAACTCTTTCTCTTTTCCTCTGATTTTCTAAGAACCACAACAATGTAGTTTAGTGAAGAGCCCGCGTCTCTCCATTATGTAAATATGCTATGAATCACGCACTTACACACGCGCACACACGTACGTACGAAGATTGCACGTCTCTAAACTCAACTTAATCACTCCTTCAACTACAAGCAACAGAAACATATCAACATCTAACAATGAGGTTTGTGGCAACAAATAATTCGCCAAACAAATTCACGCCGGTCAAATCTTTCTAAGTTTGATTACCTAACATAATCCCAAACTTCGAATTCACTAACTCACCAACAAACTACACTTCAAATTTAACATGTACGGTTTTTATCGAATTCTACTCAAAGAACAAACATTTTGTCAAACAAACATTTTATTCAAAATGACAACTTTGAACATAACCTAATGCAAACTTACTTCGAATCTTACAGCGAAATTCATCTTTTGATATCAACCAACACTTCATTTGCCAATTTCGATTACAACAAACTTTTCCAGGAAGAACACAACTTTACTCATTTGTTGAATCTACTTTATTCACGTAATATTTAAACTTCCATCTTTTTTATCTGCTTCATTAACAAAAAATATATATTCAATATTCAACAAGTAAAGAGAGGCAACTCTTACCTAATCTCTTATCAACTTTGACAGAAATTTACGATGTAAAATATTAATTAATCTAAACTGATTAATTCTTTGAAAATCATTTTTACCACAGAAACACTGAACAAACTTCTCTATCTGTTCGAAATAATATTCTCATGTTGCATATATTTCTTATATAAATGCTTTAATCTTGTTTTTCTAAAAAGGAATATTGTTGTTTTATATTTTGTCGTTGATAACCTTCTGCCATAGCCAAAGTTAAATGTTTGTGGAGAAGTTTATATTCACGCAGCCCACACAAATAATACCTTCTGATATATACATATTTTCCCTAATAACTTACTCCTCCACAACAATAGTGTTATGGGTCCTTACCTATAACTACAGAATGAACTCTTCCTAACACTATGTATACTACGCCTCTCAAGAGAGAGAGAGAGAGAGACAAATCGAGTCGAGCCAATAGTAGTTCACTCCAAACCAGACCGACAGTCATAACACCTTCCACATCTTGTATTATTATTCCGTGTAATATATCTTCGTTATTTCTACTCTTTTGTTCGTGTTGTTCTTTCTTGGTCGTAACCCTGGACCCTAATCCTTTCTTTCTACACTTTTCCTTCAGCTGTCCTTTTCTTTCTTTCTTTCTTTCTTTCTTTCTTTCTTTCTTTCTTTCTTTCTTTCTTTCTTTTATGGGTCCTTACCTATAACTACAGAATGAACTCTTCCTAATACTATGTATACTACGCCTCTCAAGAGAGAGAGACGAATCGAGTCGAGCCAATAATAGTTCACTCCAAACCAGACTGACAGTCATACTAACACATTCCACATCTTGTATTATTATTCCGTGTAATACATCTTCGTTATTTCTACTCTTGTGTTCGTGTTGTTCTTCCTGGGTCCTAACCTGGACCCTAACAAATAGCAACATTTTTTTCTCATTAATGCCGATTGCATAACCTTGTTGAGATAAGGACCTGAGAGTTACGAAAAAAAATGGTTATCATAATAATAATAGGAATACGAATATTGAATGTATATTGTTGGGGCTTTACACCAAATGGAATGATGAGAAAAGATCTTAAATAGGAAATTTCGGACACTCCTCTGACCTTTCTCAACTTTGAGAAAGGACAAAGGTATGGCCGAAAAGGAAGTTAGTACGTAAGTGAATGTAATGGATCCGACTGAAATTCGGACTCGGCTCTCCGATCCCTCAATCCAAGCCGCTATCCATTATTCCATCCTGCCTTCATTCATATATATATATATATATATATATATATATATATATATATATTGAATTGGACAGTGTCCGACAATTTATTTTAAAGACATTTATGATATGTTTAACGTTCTTTTTATAGATACAAATACATTTGTATCTATAAAAAGAACGTTAAACATATCATAAATGTCTTTAAAATATATATATATATATATATATATATATATATATATATATATATATATATATATATATATATATATATATATTGTGTATTTAGGCAGCAATCCTTCTTTCAAGCACATTTCATTAAAAACGACTGACAAGATAAAAATTGTCCGAATGTTCTTTTCCGAGCGCTTTCGGCTATACTTTTAGCCATTATCAAGGATTGTATTTCAACTGTTAGAATTAGAAATAGTTTGTGTGTGTTTTATAAAGTGATTCATTTTTTTTGTTTTTATATAATTTATCCTCTGAAAAGAAAAACTTTATTAGATCGCACGAGAAATTATATAAAAAACTAAATAAAAGCACCTTGTCAGTCGTTTTTAATGAAATATATATATATATATATATATATATATATATATATATATATATATATATATATATATATATATATATATATTCAAACCTAATGAGCCAGACAAACCTACCATTGTTTCACTTAGGCGGATCGTCAGGGCCAGCTGACCCTGACGATCTGCATAAGTGAAACCTTGGTAGGTTTGACTAGGTTTGCTTTACGTTTGTATTGAGCTCTTTAGTTAGTTGTTTACTCGTATCGGTTTTTTTCTTTGGGCCTTGAACCTGTATCTGTGCGATTATTTTCGACAGACTTTCATGTTCCTGGCTCTTTCTTTTTTAAAACCCTTTTTCTCTTCGACATTAATTTGGCTATTGTTAAATCAAGAATTCGAAAGTTTTTCGACACGAGTATAGTTACCTATATATATATATATATATATATATATATATATATATATATATATATATATATATATATATACCAACTGTTCCAACGGGCCTCGGTGCCAAAGAGGTAGCAAATCAAACTCAATATAGCACCGCTCGCTCACATATTCCGTGTGGTGGAACTCTACTGAGATTCTCTCTAACCATAGGACTGTGCCCCCTGGAGCCACGACCACTATCGCAAATCAATATTTGCACTGCTGATGAGTCCCAAATATAGGATGAAACGGCCTTCCAGTGCTTTCTGCATTCTGTTGAGGTTTCTTTCAAACTCAATGATTTACTTAATTATAATTAGCAAATACTCCTAACAATTTTTCTATCAGATATATATATATATATATATATATATATATATATATTACATAACAGCAGGGAAATCAACATTACGTCATGAGTATAGGCTATTTACACCGACGTCAATAATTCGGCTTTATTAAACTGAAAATGAACTGTATCGGAACTTGATATTTAAATTTAATAATTCTAAGAATCAGTTGGGAAAATTGATACATAGGTAATCCATAACATAAAACAAAACAAAAAACAAAAAAACAAATAAACTGCCCGAATGGTGTTTAGGAAGTGTGGTTGTTGTCGGGCTTAAATGAAATATTCGCTACACAATTAAACTTAGATGTAACCATTAACACCCCAGGTTAGGGTTATAAGAAGGAACAAATTATACAAAGGGAAACCGAAGGAAGAAAGTTATTAAATATGAAAATTCAGTAAAAATTAGCAAAATATGCTTACAAACAAAATATAGTAAGATTCACAATAAATCGTTTTTATATTTTTTATATTAAAAAAAATATCAAGAAAAATATTTTAAACATTTTCAAAAAAGGGTATAGTTTATATTCTTAATATTTTAAATTATTTTTAAATTAATTATATGTAATTATTATTTTATTAAGTTATTTATATTAAATTATTTTGAATTCATATCTGCCCTTCTCCAAGACCAGTTGCATTCCAAGGCTATAGAACCCAGTCTGTCCTCCTATCTAGCTGGGGTGGGGAGAACAGAGGATTAATTCTCAAGGGTATTAGCACGCAAAGTGAATGTAATGAATTCGACTGGAATTCGAACTCGGCTCTCTGATTACTCAATTCCGCTATACACTACTCCATCGTGCCACACACACACACAAACACACACACACACACATATATATATATATATGTAGTTATTGTATATATATATATATATATATATATATATATATATATATATACATATATATATATATATATATACATATATATATATATGTCATAATATGAAATATATATATATATGTAGTAATGAAAAAAATCGCAAGAAAACTTTTTATGCACTGATTAATGATTATTATTTATTAAATTAATTATATTATATATATATATATATATATATATATATATATATATATATATATATATATATATATATATATATATATATATATATATCAGTGTGTGTCTGTGTGTATATTTAAAAATATTGAGATAGCTCGATGAACTTTTGTGGAATGATATGCATGAATGATTATCCAAATGTCTTTATCATGTTCTACAGTTGTCAATAAAAACATCTCATTCGTTGATATGTAGGAAAACAGTAAGTCGCTGCCATTGAGAGCACGTGACGAGACATTACTAAGAAATGCATATTTTACGGACAGAGTTACAAATCAAACCTTTTTTTTCGAATTTTTTTTTTTTATTTTTCATTTTGTTTTTTCGTGAAAATGTCTTCCTGATAAATACGACGCAAAATATATGCAAATATAGACATGGACAGGTAAAACATTCCAACATAAACACAGAAATAGGAGTTATGTATCCAAAGAAATATAAATTGACTGGTCATTTGTGGGCAAAAATGTTTATTGCTTCAAATGATTACTTTTTTCAAACCAATTTCTTTCTCGCTCTTTCTCTGTCTCTCTCTGTCTCTCTCTCTGTCTCTCTGTCTCTCTCTCTCTCTGTCTCTCTCTCTATATATATATGTACATGTATATATATATATATATATATGTATATATATATATATATATATATATGAAGAAATATAGTCTTAAAATGTGTTATATTTATGGAATAAAGTGCTCAATATCAGAGATAGAGCGTGTGTAAATCTAAAAGTGAACATAGAAGTCAACACTTTCATGCTAGATGCAATCGTCAGGCCACCTGACGCCTGACGATTGTATCTAACACGAAACAGACTGTCGCCTCTAAATGTTCACTTTTATATATATATATATATATATATATATATATATATATATATATATATATATATATATATATATATATATATAAATATATATATATATATTATGAAATGGACAATTATTTTAAGACATTTTTATGTTTAACATTCTTTTTATAGATACAAGTATTTAAGTAAATGCTCTGTTTATAATAAACAGTATTAAACATTTACCGGCCTGAAAATGTCTCGGACATTAAATGTTGTTTAATATTCTTTATTATAAACAGAGAATTTACTTAAATACTTGTATCTATAAAAAGAGTGTTAAACACAAAAATGTCTTAAAATAATTGTCGGACTTTGTGCATTTCATAATATATATATATATATATATATATATATATATAGTAATATGAAATATATATATATATATATATATATATATATATATATATTTTAGAATTGGACATAGTCCGACAATTTATTTAAAGACATTTATATTATGTTTAACGTTCTTTTTTTTTTTTTTTTTTATAGATACAAGTATTTAAGCAAATGCTCTGTTTTATAATAAACAGTATTAAATAACATTTACCGGCCTGAATGTCCGAGAAATGTCGGAGAGCGAAAATTTTCTATGAAAATTTCTCGGACATTCAGGCCGGTAAATGTTATTTAATACTGTTTATTATAAAACAGAGCATTTGCTTAAATACTTGTATCTATATATAAAAAAAAAAAAAAAAAGAACGTTAAACATAATATAAATGTCTTTAAATATATATATATATATATATATATATGTAGTAATGAAAGAAATCAGAAGAAGAAATACTTTTATGCAGAAAGCCTAAAATAAAATAAAATAAAATAAATCAAATAAAAAAAACAATAATAATAAAAATTGCAATCATTCGCTTTCGTTTCATATATAAAAAAAGCTTATGTCACTTAGTTTATTTTATTGTTTGCCTTTCCTTTCGTTAATTCCGAGAGATTTTCGAATTTTTTGGAGAACATTCGTTTATTTTCATTTTCTCAACTTTAGCTGCACCTTTTCTTTCGAGTTCCTGCAATAACAGGTTAAATTAACACATCTTTAAAATGAACTTATTTTTTAATAATAATGTTCATCCTGTACAAGGCCCAATAGCTATTTTAAGTAGATAGTAAGAGGTAAGTAGTTTCACATTAAATTAATTGATGTGTAAAATAAGCTCATTTTTTAACAATAATGTTCATCCTGAATAAAGCGCAAGAGTCACACGAGGTAGAGTATCAAAGGTAAGCAGTTTATGAGAATATCTGGGTAAGATAACGGTTAACCCTAGACTTGAACAAGTTAAAATTATAGAGATCACAGAAGCGTCCTCTTCAGAGTCGATTCCACGAAGTAATATTTCGTGGGATCTTTTAACTTATGGCTGCAATTAACTCATATACTTTAAAATCGTTCCCTGAATTTATTTCTTTTCTCAATATTTCGCTGACCAGACATTAGAAGGGTTTGTTTTTTTTCCCAGAAGATGGTCGAAATTTTCGACACTAGTTGACAGGAATCGCCCTGAAAAATCCGAAAACAATACACTGTAATTTCTGTGATGTATAAAGCGTGTAATATGTTCAAATGTGTTAAATATTCAGTTAGCCATTATAAAACATATTGTTCTGTAGAAAGACGACCAACCTTTGCTAGACTAAATTATTGAACATGGCTTCTACTATTGACTATGAAAGTAGTCCCAAGCGTGGCACAAAGGAGTCGCAAAGCGTGTTTCACATATTATGATATTTTCTCGTATTCTATTATTAATCCATGGGATTAAAAATTCTTTCACTAATCTTGTGTTCCAGCGTTTCCCTTTGGAATATTATTAACGCAAACTATAAGTTGATACACGCTTTATACCACCTAACAACTGATTCAGGATAATCTTACCACTTGTGAAATAATATGTTTTATATTCATTTGTTTTTCTTTTATTTAATAATTTATCTGGAATTTTAAATCAGCTTTTTTATTCCACTGTCAGTGATCATTAGTATTATGCTACCTCATAGAAAGCTGTGGAGATTCATGACCAGAAAGCATTTAAAAAAGCTAATCTCGATGTAACGGTCAGAGCCAATAAAACAGTCATACAAATAAAAAAAATAGCTCATGAGAAAACAATCTGTCAGAAATTCACCATTCAAAATTCGATCTTCTTAGTAAATTATCGATTGGTCCTCTGTACCGCTCCAGTAAGCACCTGATTCCTCCTGCTATTCTTTAACATTTACAAGAATCAGACAAGAAACTGACAATGGAGTAACTCTGTCATATATGGACAGGAGCTGTGCAGTTTTCACTTTCCACTCTCGATGAAGTCCAAAGGTATCTACGCAGCCTTGTGAGTGATGAATTATTTCCGATCCTGCAACCCCTTTCTTCACAGACAAAATGTTGCAAAACTCTCACTGTTCTATTGCTAATTCAATGCAAAGTGTTCAGGAGAACGGTATTCTTTAGTTCCGCCAGATTCTGACATTCACGGATAAGACCCACCTTCGGATAAGACCTACCTTCGGATAAGACCCACCTTCGGATAAAACCCACCTTCGGATAAGACCCATCTTGTCGTGCACATTTTAGCGAGATACACTCCGTTCTTTCATATTCCATTGGTGAACCAACTTTCCTTGTAGAAGACCTAGTGTTGTGCAGAAAGAAGATCCGACCTTTGCTAAACAGTTGAACATGGACTCTTCCCCTAACTATGAAAGAGAAGTCGCAAGCGGCACATAAAGGAGTCATATGATAGTCGCAAAGTGCCTTGCATTAATTACAATCTTCCTTAGTATTCTGTTGTTAATCCACCTGATTAAACAGTTCTTTAACTAATCCCATGCTCCAGAGTTTTTCTTTGGAATATTATTAACCACGAACCCCGAGTTGATATGAGCTTTATAACACATATGAAATAATCAAGAATTATTTTATTCGCTTAACGTTATTATTTAAATAAAACAAAAATATTCCGGTATCCATATATACAGGCGTTGAACAAAATGATTGAAACACTTGTTAAATTCAAAGAAAATTTATTTAATATGGAATTGGTCCTCCTTTAGCCCCACATAAAGTTTTAATACGTCTAGGAATGGAATCATACAGCTTCCTGACTTCATCCAGAGGAATTTTCAGTCATTCTTCCATTAAAACCTTCTCTAGATCTTTACGACACGAAGGTGAAGGATAGCGGCTCCTAACTTGTCGCTCCAACATGCACCAAAAATGTTAAAAAATGTTGGCATCTGGAGATTGGGGAGGCCACTCTATATGTTCTAGCTCACTTTCATGCTCTTCATACCAATTCTTAATGACTCAAGCGGTATGTATTGGAGCATTATCGTCTTGGAAGATGCAGTCACAATCAGGGGATAAAGTCTGGGCCATTGGATGAACATGATCTCCCAAAATGTTCAGGTAATCTTTGCTGTTGATTCTACCATGCAGGAAAACTATTGGACCGAGACATTTCCACGATATGGCGGCCCAAACTATCACTGATCCACCTCAAGGGTTCACTGTTGGAAGAAGGCAGTCAGGGTTGTAAGCTTCTTTGGGCTGCCTCCACACATAAACTCGCCCTGAAGTTGGGAAAAGAGAAAAACTGGACTTGTTTGAGAATATGACTTGCTTCCATTGGTGTACAGACCAGGCATTATGATCTCTGCACCACTTCAACCTCTTTTGAATGTTGCGAGTGGAGAGAAGAGGTTTCCTCACGGCGGCTCTTCCATGATATGCAGTCTTATGGAGCTCACGATGAACAGTTTTAATAGAAACTGAACTATTCAGTTGGTTATTCAACTCAGCAGTCACTTTGGCCACATTTGTCCGATGATTTTTTGCCACATTGCGTCTCAATCCACGTCAGTTCGTGTCAGTAAATTTGCAAGTCCGACCCGAATTGCTACGGTTGCTAGAGGTCTTGCCCTGTTTCTCGAATTGCATCAGTGTTCTTGATATGGTAGCTCTTGAAAAACCAAACAGTTCAGCAAACTTAGTGATCGAGGCTCCTGCCATGCGAGCTCCAACAATTTGCCCTTTTTCAAACTTGGAGAGGTCACGCATTTAGCTTAAATTTTACTAAATTCTAAAAATAAATAAGACAAAGACAGTAAATTAGATAAATAAACGTATTTACAATAGATATAACCTGCAATTACGAAGTTTTAGTTAAAGTTCTTAATATAATAGGTCTTTGAAATATAGGAGTGGAATTTGCAGCTGTTCCAATTATTTTGTCCAACCCCTGTATGTATAATAATTTTTTAAGTTTAAATGTTTATCCTATGAACACCATACTTATACATTACTGTAACCGCAACATTATGACCTTTTCTTCTAAACACATAGAGTATTCAATATCTTAAAAGTTCACCTGATGCGTTTATCTTTGTAACTTATGCTTTAATATGTGTTCAAACCCCGGCGATTATTTATTGTTATGGTTTCGGCATTTTAGAGTAGAGAAAATATTCAATCTATCACTATAAGATTTTCTATATTACTTTTGAGATGGCATTATACAAAAGGAAAAGGAAGAAATAAAAGAAAAACGTCAATAAAATATACGTGAACAGAACAATAAATAAACAATTGTCGACGGGGAAAAACGATAAATAAAACAAAAAATATAATATTCAAGAGAGAAGATGAAACATTAAATAGAATTAGAGACGAAAATAAGAGGAACAAAAGAAAAAAAAGTAAAGGCAAGGAAACAATGGAAGACACATGAGCAAGGAAAAAAAAGCACGAATGTAAAAGGTCAAGCGGAAAAAGAAATAAATATTTATTAAGGAAAAGTGAGGGTAAAGAGAAAAACAAAGTGAGAAACGTACGTGGTTCCCGTTTCTCTTTTGTTGAATATTAGGTAGCAAAGAAAATTAGTCCAGGCTGACCTTGCCCCAAATGTATAGCGATATCAAGTTACAGGCCGATGGATGATAAAGGAAACACCTTTATTATTCGAGTGTCGGCTAACGTAATCAAAGCGTAGTGAGGAGAAAATCAGGTTAAAACAAAATGGCGTCAGTTGCATGAGATACTGCCTATTTTTTTCTTTCATTCATATTGTTATTTCGCCCAAATTGGCTAATATTGTACATTTTTCCGCATTTGTTTTTTCTCTCTATAATTCTTTCATATTTACGACTGAGTAGTAAGAACGATAACATCTAAGCAACGATTAGTATAGCATTTGGATACTTCGACGCGGAGTAATGGTTAAAAAGCTTATCTCTCAATTACGACTGAGTCGTGAGTTTGATCTTCCCTGTGTTGCTCATATATCTGGCCTTGTGCCACATCTAAGCTAAGCTTAGTAAATCATTTGGGCACTTTGACATGGTATAATGGTTAGCAAGCATGTCTCTCGTGATCAGTTATGACTGAGCAATGAGTTTGATCCCCACTGCTTGCTCTAAACGTGTGCCACCTCTGAGCTATGCTCAGAAAATCATATAGGGTACTTCGACGTGGTATAATAGCAAATTTGTCTTGCCAGATCAATTACGATTAAATTGTGTGTTCGATTTTTAACTGTTGCCACATACTTTCGGCCTTGGGCCACATGCAATAAATATTGGGCCACATGCAAGCCACGCTGAGAAAGCCACCAATACAAGGAAATGGAACATAGAAAAATGTGGCACTTAAAAAACTAAAACTGTTCCTGCTGTGGTTGGTGCTTTGGGACTGATAAAGAAAGGAACTCAACAAAAAATCAAAAAAATCCCTGGTGGATCATCAGTCCAAGAAATCTTCCAAGTCGTTCTAACACGCACGTATCCTGTGAAAGACGTGGTTTTTATTAGTTTGTTAGGGGTGTTAATAGCTGTCTTTTTTTTAAATCAATACGAAACAACAATAACCCCACCTTCGATTGGCCCTGGGTCATTGATTATGACCTATAATGTCATTACAAAACAAATTCAGGTGAGAAATATTTTAAAATAATAATAATATCCATAGTATATTTTGAAATACTTTTCCGGCTTCTTGCTTTCCAGTCAACTTTGATCTTGAAAAAATTAAATTCTATGTTAATCGTTATCGTCTGTCTTATTAATTCCCGTTCTTTTTTGTTATCTATCCTTATTAACGTTTTGCTTTTCTTCATATTCTCTCACACTCATTAATCCCCGCGTCTTAGTGGCTTTATTGCCTTGTTTCGGGTGAAATGATTAAGGAAAAAATGTTACACCTTTAGACCGAATAGAAGCATAAACGAAGATGTTAAAATAGGAAGTTTCGGAAACGTTCGTGTCTTTTCTCAACAAAGAATATAGTTGTACTTTGAGTGGAGGGGATTTCTCTTTTTGTCTATGTCTTATCTTACAGAGGAAAAATGAAATGCTGATAATTACTGTTGCGGCCAAAATGTTCAGAACGGCATTGTTTTCGTCAGAAAAGTAGGTATAGTTTTTTATCAAAGTTGTTTGATATTCTATAATTTTCACAGAAAATAAATACGATATTATTTGTTATTGTCTGAGATTTTGGTGTAATTTGAGAGGATAATACAAAGGTTGTGGATGATTTAGTGCCTCTCGGGAACGCTTTCAAGGGACCAAACAGGTGAAAGTCTGAAGGGGCAAGGTCTGGGCTGTACGGGGGATGAGGGTGCAGTTCCCAGCCCAGCTCGTTGATGGTCTGCACTGTTTGGGCTCCTGTGTGAGGCCTTGCGTTGTCATGATGCAAGATGACTCCTTCTGACTGATGACCCCCGCGTATGTCCCAACAGATAAGCTCAAAGTCCTTGCAATGTCACCCTTCAGTCAGACTGAATGTGGTCATTAACTGATTCGATCACCTCAGGAGACCTCACTTCTGTAGGCCTCCCAGGCCTGTCTTCATCCTCAACACTGCTCCGTCCTTCTTTAAACAATTTAGCCCACTTGTAGACATTATTTTGGCTGAAACATGTGGCACCATACACAGTTAACATTCTTCTATGAATTTCAACTGGTTTGCACCCTTCAGCAACCAAAAACTTGATAACTGACCGCTGTTCAATCCTGGAGCATCGTTCGGCCATCTTTTTTAATAGCCAAAACTCTCAAAGTTTTTTTTTTAATCTGCAAAAGAAATTAAATCCATGTGAAAAAGAAGTAAAACAAAAAAAAAGAGTAAACTTCTATGTGTATTAGAAGTCCTTATACCGAAAAATTCAACTTATTTATTGAATGACCCTCGTATTATTTTTTTAGAAATACGATATATTGGCAACAACCTTCGTGGTTATTTAAATCGTTTCTGTTTATCCTTAACCTCCAATTAGCCTTCTCTAACGTACACCGACGATGTTACACCAGTCTCCTCGTGTCCAATTAGCGATGTCACCAGCCCAGACGTAGCTTTAACGGGAAAAAACCCTAGAGGGCTTTCTGCTCACGTATTCAATGGAAGTTAAGAAAACTGAACTGATATGCTGGTGCCTCCGTAGCTAACGCCTCTTGCCTTTTTCCGCAAACAATTGTAGCCAAACGCCTTTGATATATTGTTACAGAGCGATAATTGTCCGGTGATCGATCTCAGGTTGGCGTTATTGTCTTCCATCAGATGTTTCTAGTACACATGTGACAGTGCAGTTGCAAGGGTGTCAGATATGCCATCCATTTCGCGTCTGGTAACATGGCCCATTCGAACGACGATCAATGACGTATCATTGACATGAAGAGTGTGATTGATGTTCACAATGATATGGCGCTAAATAATTGATATAGTTCTGGACATTTTCATGACTTCAGGAGACGATTGCGCCAACTTTTATTTCCGTTACCTATTGTTTGCCTAATTTAACGTGTTAGTATGCATACACACAGACACACACACTCATATATATATATATATATATATATATATATATATATATATATATATATTGTTAACCATGTTCACCATAGTCTATGAATATAGAATCCAGCGCAGTACGTAATCTGTTCAATGAAACAGCGTTAAAGATTAACACTCACTAGTCAGACACTCTACTGAATCTGACTATATCACCAATACCACCAGCAGCTGTTCCGTAATTCTTTAGTCTTCGATATCAAAGGCTGGCCGTGCATATTCCGGAAAAACATGGCTGCCTTTATACGCGTCCTAATGAATATTTTGACCCTTCTGACTGGTTAACTCTTCTATTGGTGAACTATAAAATGAGTCAGCTCATTTTGGCTGGCTCACTAGACCACCAGGGTACCCCAAAACTCCAACATATATATATAAAAGTGAACATTGAAGTCAACACTCAGAGGCGACAGGCTGTTTCATGCTGACGCAGTGTGTCAGATGTCGATTGACATTACACTTGAATATTTGAAGATTATAGTCATCGGGGAAGCAAGTAAGGGGAAGGGAGTTCCACAGACGGCGGTTGCGGAAGAAGAAGCAATTTGAGAAGAAGAGACGGTTACATTTAACCGTTTTGACAGTTAAAGAGTGTGTAACATCACTCCAAATGATATCTGGATCCGAACGCTTTGAACTAATCTATTAGGCATTATATATATGAACATTGAAGTCAACACTCAGAGGCGACAGGCTGTTTGATGCTGTACGCAATCGTCAATCGGCCTGACGATTGCATCTATCATGAAACATCCTGTCGCCTCTGAGCGTTGACTTCAATGTTCACTTTTATATTTATATGCGCTCTATCTCTCATATTGAGCACTTTATTCCATAAATATAGCACACCTTAAAAATATATTTCTTCATATATATATATATATATATATATATATATATATATATGCGTGTGTGTGTATGTGTGTGTGTGCGCGTGTATGTGTGTGTGCGCGTGTGTGTGTAGATGAAAAACCGTGCAAAAAGCGAAGGAAAGAAATCATGTTAAAACATAACTCTACAAATTCAAATAGATTTTATTATTGAATATTAGTTTTCTTTCAAATTGAAGGAAACAGATTATAATGATGCTCGCAAACAGAGGCTCCCAAGATTATTTTCTTTTTGTTTTATACAACACAACAGAAAATTATTGTATTTGTACGATTGAAAAGCTGAATGCGCATACTTAACGAGAGAGGCACACATTTATATAGTTTTATGTATGCGTGTAATTTTCTACCAGTCAGGAATGTGCAAATGACCGTTGTTATTACTACTAATAATATTTGTTTGCTTAAATTACTCCGTTCGTATGTTTTACGTGTAATATTTACTTTAAAATCGCAAATCTATTTTCAAGAATTTACTCAATAAATATATGAAACGTTGAGTAACGAAAGGTGGGAGTAATCTTTTGCGGACAACAACAAATCTGGATAAAGTTTTACCGATAAACTAACAAAGACAATATGTGAATTTACGTGATGAATATTTATAGAAAATCGATGGATAAAGGAAGATAAAAGTTCGATTTACTAAACTCAGAACTTTATTGGTTAATAAATATTTTCCCAATTTTTAACATATATTTTTAGGAGTTACCCATTTTCTGGAGTGATCTCTCAAATTTCAAACATATGGTTGTCTGATTTTTCAAAGTTGCATTAGAGTTTGAGATAACGTCGCTGGTTCGAAAGAAAACAAATACTCAATAAAAGAAATGTATTTAAATTTGTAGAACTGTGTTTGAAGATTACTTCTTTCCTTCGTTTTTTTCATTCTTTTTCATCTACAATGCGAATGGAGATATTTGAATCCTGTTTCTCATACAAAATATGTTTATTTCTGTTTAAGTTGATCTCGGTAGACAATAGAGTTTTTAAGAATATTACTTAAATCTATTCAATTTTTAAACAATTTCTAACGACGCTTCACACACACATACATATACACGCACACTTATATATATATATATATATATATATATATATAGTCAAACCTAATGAGCCAGACAAACCCTGACGATCTGCCTAAGTGAAACCTTGGTAGGTGTGTCTGGCTCATTAGGTTTGTCTAGGTTTGCTCTACGTTTGTATCGAGCTCATTAGTTAGTTGTTTACTCGTATCGGGGTTTTTTCTTTGGGCCTTGAACCTGTATCTGTGCGATTATTTTCGACAGGCTTTCATGTTCCTGGCTCTTTCTTTTTTAAAACCTTTTTTCCGTTCGAGATTGATTTGGCTATTGTTAAATCAAGAATTCGAAGGTTTTTCGACACGAGTATAGTTACCTATATATATATATATATATATATATATATATATATATATATATAGGTAACTGTACTCGTGTCGAAAAACCTTCGAATTCTTGATTTAACAATAGCCAAATCAATCAGGTAGGTAAAATATATATATATATATATATATATATATATATATATGATGGACTCTCCCGCCGTTTTTGACGTGTAAGTGTCTTTCAGTTCAGTTTTTAAGCTTGTGTCTCGTACAAGAGAACAACCCTGCTCGGAGTTTGCAAACAGGTCCACATGCAGGACATTCTGAAGGGTTAACCGTCATATGGGCTGATGTATTAGCACGAAATTTAGTGTTAATTCTTAATTCTCTCAGATGGTTGAGACAATTCTTTTCAAAGTTAGTTATACCTTGGTAGCAGGTGTTTCTCCAGTTCGCTCGGTTTTCAACGGCGAGTTTGAACTCCTCTATAGGGATGTTTGCAGCATTTAAATTGTATTTGAATTTGTCTTTGAAGCGTAACCAAGGACGGCCTACATTAAGCTTACCATGAAAAAAGTTGGCTCTACATGACGATTTTCGATATCCGATCATCACTCATTCTGATGGCATGAGCAGCCCAGCTGAAGTGTGATGGCATCAGAAAGGATTCAATACCACCGACGCCACATTTAATGAAAAGATCACGGTTAGAGATTTTATCCTGTCGTGTATAACCGCATGTTGAACGAAGACAGCGTTTATGAAAAGCATCAAGTTGATTGATGTTCGTCCTGCATGGCATCCACGATTCTGAACCACAAAGAAGTGTGGTGAGAATGATTGCTCAATAGACATTTTTTTTCGTTTTCTCTGAAATCCCATGAACATCACATAGGTGATGCTTAAGCTTCCCAAAGACATTGGTTGCCTTTGATATTCTGTTAACTATCTCGTCATCCAAAGAGGCACTTGAATTGACTTTGCTTCCTACGTACGAAAATGATTTAACATACTACAGGCTGTTGTTGCCAACAGTAATCTAAATGATTTGAAAGGTATGGGAAGGTGTTGTTTTTTTTATCTTACACCCTTGACTTGCTTAGGTGTAGGCCGTGGTTGATGGACAACTTCAGTTTTCTTTATACTTATATTTAATCCGAATGTATTGCAACCGGTGGAAAACAATTGACAAGTGCTTGAGCTTTTTCGATTGTTGTGGCCAAATCGCAGGGTCACCAGCAAACAAAATATCATGAATAATAGTGAGCGACTTTGCTTTAAAACGTTGATAGCTAAAGAGACCGCCACTTGTGTGGAATTCAAATTTCACACGCATGTCAAGATCGCTAAAAGTATGGTGTAACATGACCGAAAATAAAAGAGCGAAAAGTTCAAGAGCCATGACAAATCCTTGTTTTGTGCCATTTGTTATATCGAAGGCTTCCGAAAACTCTCCATTAGATAGAACAGATGGTTTCATTTCTTCATGAAATGAGGTGATGACATTTAGTATACTTTCAGGTAT
>OZ038500.1:92308884-92361384 GCA_964036315.1 Acanthosepion esculentum | reverse complement strand
ATATATATATATATATATATGGCTGTGTATGTGTGTTGATAGTATAAGTGAGTTAGTTATTCCATTAAGCTTTTGGGAATCATGTTTTTCTGTGGATAAAAATAATTCTGAGAAGCGGCATTAAAGAATCAAGGGATGGTGCTTTGTATTTCTTTTAAAAAAATGGAGAGAAATTTACAAAAAACGACCGGTTTTGGCGGCTTAGAAAGAGAATAAGAAAGATAGAAAGGGAGAGGATAAAATGATGGTGGCGATAGAAAGGAGGAAAACAAAAAATAACAAGTTTCAAGGCAAAACTGTGAAAACGATAATGACGCACATGGGAGAGAGAAACATGAAACTGAAGATTATGTCTGTCTGAAGAAAAAAGATTGTATAGGAAAATAAACAGACAAGAAGAAGAAGAAAGAAAGAAAGAAGAAGAAGAAGAAGAAGAAGAAGAAGAAGAAGAAGAAGAAGAAGAAGAAGAAGAAGAAGAAGAAGAAGAAGAAGAAAGAAACAGGAGATGAAGAAGAAAGAAAGAAGGAAGAGGAGATGAAGAAAAAGAATGAGAAGAAGATAAAGAAGAAGAAGAAGAAGAAGAAGAAAAGGCTGAAGAAGAAGAAGAAGAAGAAGAAGAAGAAGAAGAAGAAGAAGAAAGAGAAGAAGAAAGAAAAGAAGAAAGAGAAGAAAGAAAAGAAGAAAGAGAAGGGTTAGAAGAAGAAGAAACAGGAGATGAAGAAAGAGAAAAAGAAGAAGAAAGAGAAGGAGAAGAAAGAGGAGAAGAAGAAGAAAGAGAAGAAGGAGAAGAAAGAGAAGAAGAAGGAAAAGATGAAAGAGGAGATAAAGAAGAAGAAGAAGAAGAAGAAGAAGAAGAAGAAGAAAGAGAAGAAGATGGAAAAGAAGAAGAAAGAGGAGAAGAAGAAGAAAGAGGAGAAGAAGAAGAAAAAGAAGAAAGAGGATAAGAAGAAGAAGAAAGAGAAAAAAGGAAAAGAAGAAGAAAGAGAAGAAGAAAAGAAGTAGATGAAGAAGAAGAAAAAGTAGAAGAAGAAAGAGGAGAAGAAGAAGAAAGATAAAAAGGAGAAGAAAAAGTAGAAGAAGAAGGAGGAGAAGAAGAAGAAAGAGAAGAAGGAAAAGAAGATGAAAGAGGCGATAAAGAAGAAAGAGAAGAAGAAGGAAAAGAAAAAGAAAGAGGAGAAGAAGAAGAAAAAGAAGAAGAAGGAGGAGAAAGAGATGAAGGAGAAGATGAAGAGGAAGAAAGAGAAAAAGAAGAAGAAAGAAGAGAAGGAAAAGAAGTAGTAGAAGAAGAAGAGACAGAAGGAGAAGAAAGAGAAGAATAAGGAAAAGAAGAAGAAGAAGAAGAAGAAGAAGAGAAGAAGAAGAAAAGAAGAAGATGAAGAATAAGAAAAAGTAGAAGAAATAGAAGAAAAATCAGAAGAAAGAGAAGAAGAAGATGAAGAAGAAGAAAAAGTAGAAGAAGAAGAAGAAGAAGAAGAAGAAGAAGATGAAGAAGAAGAAAGAGAAGAAGAAGAAGAAGAAGAAGAAGAAGAAGAACCATTTAAGATATTTATTTGCCCATAACACATTCAGAATAAACCAATGAAGCCAGAACCTATGCGATCAATTGTTTTCTTATTGTAACCATACCATCCGTAGATTTAAAGAGAACACATATTTCGACAAACAGCTTCAACCCAGAAAGATTTTAACATACCTTTTTATTACTTTTACTTTACGGTACAAGGCTTATGGAAGAGAAAGTTTGCATTGTTCTATTCTTCTACAAGAAGAGCCTGTCTCCGTGGAAAATCATCCTTCCAAAATCCTGTGTTTGTATCTAATCTGAAACATCGAAAATTGGAAATGTGTACCATAATTTCTTACAGAAGAAATGCCGCGACATATTTGATTCTTTGTATTGTATATATATATATATATATATATATATATATATATATATATATATATATATATATATATAAATTGTGTATATTTAGGCAGCAATTTTTCATTGGTGCATGTTTCGTTTAATAATATAGACAAGTTTTGTCTATTTATTTTAAGTAAGTTTCTTTCATATTGTCTGATAAGCTAATAACATTATCATTGAAAGACGAAAGGAAATCACCATATTGATACATGTTTAAATCCTATCTAAGCTTTCGGCTTGCATAAGCCATTATCAAAGATGACAATTACATCTCAATATTTCAAACAATACACGGACGAAACAATAATGATAGTCTGTTTTTGTTGCATGAAAAATTTCAAAGCAACGACAAACTCGTGTATACGAGACGCGGAAGCGAAAATCGCATCGCAGCTCATGACGTCACACATGACCACGCTAGAGTGAAAACGAGAAGTATTAAGTATGGGAATCCGTTGGTATAATCCAATGATTTCAGTTATCAATTTATAGGCATTTAAGTTTAGATCGGATTTAAACATGTATCAATATGGTGATTTCCTTTCGTATCTAGTCCGGGGATAATTTTTATATTTCCAAGTCAAGTGTTTTTTAGCAGGTATGGAATATGCGTCTGGAACTGAAATAAAGATGAAATCGATACAAGTCAAACGTCGATGAATCTGTGTTGTCCCATAAGAACTATGAAAATGATATTCCATGATTTGAGACACATAGTTTATATCATAAGAGGCATGAACAGATTAATTCTTCGGAAGGGCGGTCGACATGTTATTCAACAATAGATATGGCGATATCACTTGCGGAAATGGCCTAGGCGAAGCAAATTTTCAGGTTAACGTAGAGTAATGGAGGACAGGTGTTTGATCAAAGAAACCTGACGGTGAACGAAATGTTTCTGAATCAAAATTTCAGTTCTGCTCAGTGAGCGCTGTTAAGATGGAAAGTTAGAAACCCCGCCCGACTGAAATAAATAAATGCTGTTAGCGATGAAATATGTCGTAGTTTTTTTAATAGGCTAGGATAGATAGATAGATAGATAGATAGATAGATATGAAATCATATATATATATATATATATATATATATATATATATATAGAGAGAGAGAGAGAGAGAGAGAGAGAGAGAGATTGAGAGAGAGATGAACAGATTGAAATATATAGGTCGATAGATATGAAAATAAGGATATATATATATATATATATATATATATATATATATATATATATATATGTGTCATTCACAGACAGTACTGTTTCGCTGTATCACAGCTCCTCAGTGCGACTAGACATCCGAATGTCTCAAGCCAGAATTTAAACACAACTGATTTGGTGTCAGCCAGAGCTATCTTCACTTGGTAGAGTTACACAACTAAATCTAGCTTATTGTTTTTACAAATGTAAACAAATGCCAATCAGCCAAAGTGCTCCATTCATTTTACTGAAGAGCTTTGCATTAGTGCAGGTGGCTGTTGTTTATATAATTAGCTTATCACATATATATTTAAATATATATATGTAGAGAGAGAGAGGTAGAGAGAGAGAAATAATGAAAATACTGAGATAGATAGATAGATAGATAGATAGATAGATAGATAGATAGATAGATAGATAGATAGATAGATATGAAAACATATATATAGAGAGAGAGACAGAGAGGGGGGAGAGAGTAATGAAAATACTGAGATAGATAGATAGATAGATAGATAGATAGATAGATAGATAGATAATGAAAATACTGTGATAGACAGATAGAAAGAAAGAAAGAAAGAATGAATGAAAGAAATAAAATAAGTAAAACTAAAGTAAACCAATTTTAAAAAGCAAAACTAAGTCCTTCTTTCTCCATTAGTGGTATACGTGCCAATTTCTGCAGTGTAGAATTATTTCTCATGGAATGTTCCCCGAATTTACTACCTCACTTTTGGAACTAACCTAAACTCTTCCATCTCTACGACTGAAATCTTTGTTCCTGGTCATCTTCCTTACTATTGAAAGGTTTTCACTGTCCACATGTATGGCCTCTATGTCGATGTTTCGGAAAATGTACCAGTGGCAATGGAAATGTCTCTTGAGCCTCCACATTGTCCTTAGATGTACTTCCGACTTTCACTATTATTCTAATTCTTAATTTTCTCGCGTTTTTCACTACTGGAATACACGTCCAATTTCTAGCTTCCCTGACGCATACAATCTTCAAAAATTTAAATGCAGCATCAATCATAATTATCTGTCTATATTTCTGAGATGAGGTATTATGTACATTATTTACATTATTCGGACTATTGTCCTCATCTTTGTCGCCATATTTATTACAACGTTTTGGACATTGTAAACTCCGGCCTTCTTCAGGTGATTAGAATGTCCAGCTGAACCCTTTATTTCGCTCACTGGGGTAGACAGTTCTAGTTCCACGTGCCATGTTTAATGGATATCACTTATCAGTTATCTCCTGTTAATTTTCCCTCTGAAAATTATCCAATACCTTAAGGCATTGGAGAACTTTCAGAGGGAAAATGAAAAATCTCCTGTTAATTTCTTTCAGATGGAAAATTAACAGGAGATAACTGATAACTGACATCCATTAAACATGGCACGTGGAACTAGAACAGTCTACCCCGGTGAGCAAAATAAAAGGTTGAGTTCGACATTCCAACCACCTGAAGATGGCCGGAACGTACAAAGGGAGAAAAGTTGTAATAAATATGGTGACAAACATGAGAACAATAGTCTGAATAATGTAAATAATCTATCAATAATCATGTTCTGCCTTCCTGAAACCTGTACTTTATTGTCCTTCTACTCACTATAGTCTTCTCATGTTCTTTCACTCCCAGTAACCCCTTGCATCTTAGTGGATTTATTGCCTTGCTTGGGGTGAAATGATTAAACAAAGATAGACAGGCATGAACAGACTGAGATAGATAGATAGATAGATAGTAGATTGGTCCTGATCTGGCATCCCTTCTACAGTCACTTTATCACAGACGTGATGTGGCTTCCCTTTGTCTTTTCTACAAACATGCTACTAGGTTGGCATCTCGCTCCCACCTTTTCACTGTCAAAACGGTTAAATGTAGCCATCATTTCTACTCCAACAGCTTCCTATCTCGCACTTCTCGTCAGTGGAACTCCGTTCCTATCATTTGCTTCCCTGATAGTTATAATCTTCAAATATTCAAATGTAATGTCAATCGACATATTCTGATGACTTCATCTTGAGCCCTGTCCTTCTCTTTATCCTTTTCCTAAACATTCCTCTTTACTCTCATCCCGTTGCGTGCTATGCTAGTGGCACTTCCGTCTTGCTTGCGGTGATTTGCTTAAAAAAAAAGATATGAAAATACTAAGAAAGAAAGAAAGAAAGAAAGAAAGAAAGAAAGAAAGAAAGAAAACTTTGGAGATACATAAATAGAAAAAAATTCGGAGAAAGAAAGAAAGGAAAATTCGGAGGTAGATAAAGAGATAGATAGAGAGATAAATATGAAAATACTGAGAAAGAAAGAAAGAAATAAAGAAAGAAAGAAAGGAAAATTCGGAGGTAGATAAAGAGATAGATAGAGAGATAAATATGAAAATACTGAGAAAGAAAGAAAGAAAGAAAGAAAGAAAGAAAGAAAGAAAATTCGGAGATAGGTTATCATTTGTTCTCACGCTCATATATTTCCTACTAATATTTGGGTAACTAATGAATGGATAGAGTGAGACAAAATTGTCAACATTTCTTGGAATCTGTTGAAAAATTTTCGCTTCTATCCACCCCGTGAACACCGTTGGGATGGAAGTTTTATGAGCTTTTAAATCATTTTCTTCTTTCGAATGCTGTCCATATTGGCATCATCCCATATCGTTTTTCTTTCTTCTTCTTGTTAGTCTTTGCACTGTGGATGGATCATCACTTCTCGTATTTCGCCCCGATGAATATTGGTCATTGTTTCTATTCTACACTTTACCAACACATTCGGGTCCTTTTCAACATCTTCAATAAGTTTTCATTTTTAACGTTTATTTATATTTTTTCTTACAGTCTTTATTTTATCCTTCAGATTTATTCAGGATTATGATTTCCTTACGTTCGTTTTGTTCTATTTTTTGCCTCTTTTTCCTTCTTTTTTCTTCTTTATTTCATTTTTTCCTTCTCTTCCCGCTATAATTATTTCAAGTTTTTTTTTTATCTTGAATTACATTTTTTTTAAGTTTTCGTCTATTTTTTTATTTCTTTTTTATTTCTCGTTTTCCTTTCTTACTTGATTTCTCCCCAAACCTTTTTTTTTTTTTTTTGGAAAGTGTTTTATTCTTTTTTTAATTATTTTCTTCTTTTTATTTTATTTTTTCGTCAAATTTTCATTATCTCTTTCCATCACTCATTTTTGCGCACATTTTCTTGACTCTTTTCCTTTTTTCATTTCCTTTTCTTTCTTCTGCTTTATTCTACTTTTGTTTCTTTCTATCTATTTTTTCTTTTCTTTATTTTTGCTTTTTCTTTATTTTTGCTTTTCTTTATTTTTGCTTTTGTTCTTTTCTTTATCTTTTTATTTTTCTTCTTTTTCTTTTCTTTCTTTTTTCTGTTTTCTTTAATTTATTTTCATTATCTTCTTTTGTCTTTTTGTTTATGTTTTTCTTTTTTCTTTTCTTTCTTTTTCTTTTTTCTGTTTTCTTTTTCTTTTTTCTGTTTTCTTTTTCTCTTTTCTTTTCTTTATTTTCTATTGTCTTTTTTCTTTATGTTTTTCTTTCTTTTTCCTATTTTCTTTCTGTTTCTTTTTTCTTTCTTTTTCTTTTTTCTGTTTCTTTTCTTTATTTTTCTTTTTTCTTTTCTTTATTCTTTTTTCGTTTTCTTTCCTTTAAGTTTTTAATTTCTTTATTTTTTATTTTCTTTCTTTTTCTTTTTCTTTTCTTTATTTTTCTTTTTTCTTTTTCTTTTTCTTTTTTCTTTTATTTATCTTACTTTTATCTTTTCTTTCAGTTTTTCCTTTTTTCTTTTTTCTTTTCTTTATTTCCCGAATGAATTTTTCATTGCCTTCCATACTGCCCGCTCCTTTCGATTTCTTTCCTTCCTACCCCGCTATATTTCATCTTTCTTTTTTCTCTTCCTTTTTTAACAAATAGTTCTTCCTGATATTTAGATTTCATTTGTCCCTTGTTCTTTTTTTTTCTCATATTTTCATTTCCATTTTTTTTTTCGTTTCTTTCCGCGTTGTCAATTTTTCCTCCTCTTTTCCTTCAAATCTTTTCATCTTCGCCATTTAACACGTCGCCAATTCTTTAGAATGTTCGAGGCTATCTATTTTTTGTCATTCTTTTTCTTTATCTTTCGTCGTCAAGAATTTCTATTTCTGTTTTTCATGCTTCCTTTACTCTTCTTAGACAAACATGAATCTGTGTGCGTTTGCGGTGTGCGTTTGTATTTTACTATGTGGAATGAATGTGTGTGCATACGGTGTATGTGCAATTGTATGTGCAGGGAGTAGTTTGTTTATGACGTTTGTTTTGCTCAAGTATGTGTACTATGGCGTAAGGTGTGATATGGACTGTATGTATATGATGTAATTTTTTGCCTGAATATATATATATATATATATGTATATATATATATATATATATATATATATATATATAACAAGCACTTATATATATATGTGTGTGTGTGTGTGTGTGTGTGTGTGTGTGTGTGTGTGTGTGTGTGTGTGTGTGCTAGCATATATGATTCCATTGAGTGAGATTATTTCAGTTGAAAATTCTGCACATATACAGAAATCAATAGATATATTGATTGTGTTCACTATGTTGTAAGATGTGGCATGGTATGATGTGGTGTGAGTTATATGTGTTTGGAGGGATTTTTAGATGTTTTATATATATATATGTATTAGGTCATCCCATAAGTTCTGTCCGAATTTTAACTTTTTGTTAAAATGAACGAAATTTACAGAGTATTTTATAATGTCTAATGGAGCTGAACATTATTTTTATGTTTAGATGCATTTAAACTGACCGAATTTTATTTCAGAGAACAATAAAATTATATGTTTGATTAAAACCCTGCTAGCATGGAAATACCAAAGAATTATTTGAGGCACATAATGCTTTATGAGTTCAAGAAAGGAAACTCAGCAGCCGAAGCGGCTAGAAACATTCACTCAGTTTATGGAGAAGAATGTGTGAATGAAATAACTTGCAGAAGATGGTTTGCAAAATTCAGAGGTGGAAATTTCAGCCTTGAAGATGAAGATCGAACCGGACGTCCAGTTGATTTTGATGAAAAGCTTCTTGAAGCAGCCCTTGAAGAAAATCCTGCTTTATCAGTTGAGGAATTGGCAGTGGTTCTCAGTTCAAACCATACAACTGTTCATCGTCATCTTCAACAACTTGGAAAAGTTCCTAAACTTCAGACAATTCATGAGGCACCTAAATAGGTGCCTCATGAATTGTCTGAAAACAACCTCAAATCCCGAGTTGACACCTGCTCTTCTCTCCATTCTCGTCAACTTGTTTCACCTTTTTTTGGATAGACTTGTGACTGGCGACGAAAAATGGATCTTTTATCGAAATGTTAAGCATCGTAGACAGTGGCTTGGTAAAGGGGAAGGACCCTAGTCACAGCCGAGAAGGGAACTTCATGGGTAAAAGGTTCTTCTTTCAATCTGGTGGGATTGCCAAGGAATAATCTACTTTGAATTATTACCAACTAATGCAACAATTAATGCTCAAATATACTGTCACCAATTAGGGCGTTTGAACCAAGCTTTGAGGAAAGAAAGACCTGCTCTAGAGAATCGAAAATGGGTGATGTTTCATCAGGACAATGCGCGACCACACACAGCAAGAATCACGTTACAAAAGATCGAAGAACTTGGTTAGGAGAAAATTCCTCACCCACCTTATTCTCCCGACCTTGCTCCTTCAGACTACCATTTGTTTCGTAGCTTACAGAATCATTTTGAAGAAACAGCTTTTGTGACACAGGAAGAGGTTAAAACTGACATTTGTGAGTTCTTCGAATCAAAACCAAAATAATTTTACAGTAATGGAATTAGTAAGCTTGTTAATAGATGGAAGGAAGTCATAGATAATCAGGGAAAATACATTGTTGATTGAATCTGTAATTAAATGTAACATTTGATGATTTGGTTTCTTTATTCAAAATTCGGACAGAACTTATGGGATGACCTGATATATATATATATATATATATATATATATATATATATATATATATATATATATATATGTGCGTGTGTGTGTGTGCGCGCGCGTGTATGTGTGTGTGTGGTGTGTGTGTGTGTACATATATATAATGTGTATGCAAAAAGAGGGATGGAGTGAGATATTTATGACTGCAAGTGTCCACATATTCAGAAGCCAAGTAGATGGAAACATAGATAGATAGATAGATAGATAGATAGATAGATAGATAGATAGATAGATAGATAGATAGATACGTGTTCATGTGCCGTGTGTGCATGTGGTTGTGAACTGTATGGATATTTGACTGTGCGAAAGAATTTAAAACTATAGCAGCAATGTCCTTGCAAAAACATATTAATCCAACGGTCCCAAAGAATCACGTCAGAGATTACTCTCTGCTGTTGGTGCTCTGTAATCCTGTGTTACCATATTAAGTGTAATGCAGCTGGGCATTGTCAAGCAATGCTCCTTATTTCTAGAAATGCTATCAATGACCGACGGTGGTACACGGTCAGCCTAATATATGGGTTTGTTTAGCTAAAGATCACGGGAAGTTCTTTGTTTAAGGTTTTTTTTTCACGGTTTAGTTCATTTTCTGGATATTATTGATATAATATAAATGCATACATACATACATATATATATATATATATATATATATATATATATGTGTGTGTGTGTGTGTGTGTGTGTGTGTGTGTGTGTGTGTGTGTGTGTGTGTGTGTGTATATAAATAAAAAGGAAAGAACAGTAAGATATAAAATCCGGTTTTCTTATAGATATTTTTATTTTTACACAATAGTGCTCAATGTAAATTTAAATTTACAGAGCATTAATATTATAAATTAATATATTTAAAATATGGTTTTACCGCTACACAGTGATAACCATGTTTCAGAAATGGTAGCTTCCATTTCTGAAACATGGTTATCACTGTGTAGCGGTAAAACCATATTTTAAATATATTAATTTATAATATATATATATATATATATTGAGAGTGAGAGAAAGACTTAACAACTGTTGAGACTAGCTAAGTTGATCTAAAGACATTTCTAACATGTTTATGATTTGAAATCTCTGTCCGTTCATTTTTCTGGATATTACTGATATAATATAAATGCTTATATATATATATATATATATATATATATATATATATATATATATATCGAGAGAGAGAGATAGCGAGAAAGATTTCTAAGTTGATCTAAAAGTATTTCTAACATGTTTATAATTTGAAATCTCTGTCAGTTTGTTTGCCTAACAGTGTTCTTCTTCCTAAAAAAATTCTTATTACATTTGTCCTTTATTCTTGTTTGTTTTCCGTGTCTCCGTCTGGATTTACTTTTTATTTATATCTTCTATTCGTGTTTAGTGATTCAAGTTATTTGGCTTTGGTAGTTCCTTTCAACGTATTGAAAAATTAGCCATTCGCATAACATATCAGAACATCTACTAAACAACTGAAAAACAACTTTATATATCTATATATATATATATATATATATATATATATATATATATATATATATAGATATAGATATATATATTCATATATATATATATATATATTGTGTATATTTCGGCAGCAATTTTTCATTGATGCATGTCTCATTAAATAATATAGACAGTTTTTATCTACTTATTTTAAGTAAGTTCCTTTCATATTGTCTGGTAAGCTTAATCACATTATCGTTGAAAGACGAAAAGAAAACACCATATTGACAAATGTTTGAGTTGTCTAAGCTTTCGGGTTTGTTTTTCGCTTCCTTGGCTCGTAAAAAAGAGTTTGTCGTTACTTTGAGCTTATTCAAACAGCAACGGCGGGCCATTATTGTGGTTTCGCATATGTGTTGTTTGATTTATTAAAATTGTCCTCTTTGGTAATGACTTATGTAAGCCGAAAGCTTAGATTGGATTCAAACATGTGTCAATATGGTGTTTTCCTATCGTCTTTCAACGATAATGTGATTAAGCTTATCAGACAACACGAAAGTAACTTACTTAAAATAAATAGACACAACTTGTCTATTCGATTTAATGAAACACCCATTAATATACATATATATATATATATATATATATATATATATATATATATATATATATATATATATATATATATATATATATATATATAATGAAATGGATTAAGTCCGACAATTATATAATATATTTTCTGTTTATACGTAATTTTTTTAGATACAATTTATTTATTTAAGTAAATGATCTGTTTTAAAATAAATAGTATTAATCACATTTACGGGCCTGAATGCTAACCAGACGCTTCTCTCTGGAATAGCACTTCAGATCAAATGACGATTTTCGTATAGGAATAAAGGTTAATTAAAAACAGACCATTTACTTAAATAAATTGCATCAATTATAATAACGTATAAACAGAAAATATATTAAATAATTGGCGGACTTAATCCATTTCATTATATGTTGTCATTATTTACATTAAGATACGTTTCGTGAGTAGATATGATCGATCGAGCAAAATCGTCGAAGATTGTGAGTTTAAAATTGTAATTTGGACTTTTCTAACCAGATGCTTCTCTGTAGCTAAATGGTATAACACATCAAATCAAATGCCGGTTTCCGTATCGGAATATAGGTTCGATTTCTGTCAGAGAACTAATATTTTGTACGAAATTTCTCGAACATTCAGGCCTGTAAATTAATTAATACTGTTTATTTTAAAACAGAGCATTTAATTAAATAAATTGTATCTATGAAAATAATGTATCAACTGAAAATATATTAAATAGCTGCGTATTTATCACCGGTTTTTCATAGACAGGCTCGAACTGAAAAAAGCATTAAAAATGCATAGTCTGCACTCGGAAAATAATTGAAGTTGTAAACTAAATATTGGTACAAAGTACGTAAAGACATTTACTGTATATATATATATATGCACGTGATATAACATCATCACGTCTTTTGAATTTAAAAGGAATTTAACGTTTTTAGTTTGTAAAAAAGTAGCAACATGATTACGCTACAAGATAATTGGCAAATGTTTGTTTAAAAAAAAAAAAAAAAAAAAATTTTGACTAAAATATTGACCCTGAAGATGAACAATGATGTTCGAAAGCGCTAGGTCATCGTATGGAAAATACATATTTCGGAACTATTTTCAAATAAAAAGTCTCATTAGAGAATATGAGAAAATTCAAAAGAAAATATGTAAGACTATGTTGTCTTTAACATTCAACACTACATGTTTGAAAGAAAAGTTGCTGCCAAATTACACACATATATATATATATATATATATATATATATATATATATATATATATATATATATATATATATGAGAATAGTCCTTGTTCTAATCATTTTTACGTAAAAAGAGTGAGTCGCATTCTCCTCAGATGAATTTTTTTGAGGTTAAAAATCAGACATGAACGAAAACAAAAGTACGGCATCTAAATCATCGTATCAGATATTTTGCTCTAACCGGTTGTTCTCGGCAATATGGTGTAGTTCTGCACAAAAGGAAGGCCATTTATTCGCTAAAAAATATGTCCAGGGTGATAACCAGTACTGTAATATTTGACGACGGTAGGCCGACTTGTATTGCACAGAAGCTGGGATCACATTATGAGAAAATCACGTTTTTCACAAAAATATTCTCTTATACACGACTATATACCGTAACTGTCACAGAATTCTAGAAATATTGAAATATTAATTCATAAAATAAAAATCGGCTTATACACGACTATATACCGTAACTGTCACAGAATTCTAGAAATATTGAAATATTCATTCATAAAATAAAAATCGGCTTATACACGACTATATACCGTAACTGTCACAGAATTCTAGAAATATTGAAATATTAATTCATAAAATAAAAATCGGCTTATACACGACTATATACCGTAACTGTCACAGAATTCTAGAAATATTGAAATATTAATTCATAAAATAAAAATCGGCTTATACACGACTATATACCGTAACTGTCACAGAATTCTAGAAATATTGAAATATTCATTCATAAAATAAAAATCGGCTTATACACGACTATATACCGTAACTGTCACAGAATTCTAGAAATATTGAAATATTCATTCATAAAATAAAAATCGGCTTATACACGACTATATACCGTAACTGTCACAGAATTCTAGAAATATTGAAATATTAATTCATAAAATAAAAATCGGCTTATACACGATTATATACCGTAACTGTCACAGAATTCTAGAAATATTGAAATATTAATTCATAAAATAAAAATCGGCTTATACACGACTATATACCGTAACTGTCACAGAATTCTAGAAATATTGAAATATTAATTCATAAAATAAAAATCGGCTTATACACGACTATATACCGTAACTGTCACAGAATTCTAGAAATATTGAAATATTAATTCATAAAATAAAAATCGGCTTATACACGACTATATACCGTAACTGTCACAGAATTCTAGAAATATTGAAATATTAATTCATAAAATAAAAATCGGCTTATACACGACTATATACCGTAACTGTCACAGAATTCTAGAAATATTGAAATATTAATTCATAAAATAAAAATCGGCTTATACACGACTATATACCGTAACTGTCACAGAATTCTAGAAATATTGAAATATTCATTCATAAAATAAAAATCGGCTTATACACGACTATATACCGTAACTGTCACAGAATTCTAGAAATATTGAAATATTCATTCATAAAATAAAAATCGGCTTATACACGACTATATACCGTAACTGTCACAGAATTCTAGAAATATTGAAATATTAATTCATAAAATAAAAATCGGCTTATACACGACTATATACCGTAACTGTCACAGAATTCTAGAAATATTGAAATATTAATTCATAAAATAAAAATCGGCTTATACACGACTATATACCGTAACTGTCACAGAATTCTAGAAATATTGAAATATTAATTCATAAAATAAAAATCGGCTTATACACGACTTTACCGTAACTGTCACAGAATTCTAGAAATATTGAAATATTAATTCATAAAATAAAAATCGGCTTATACACGACTATATACCGTAACTGTCACAGAATTCTAGAAATATTGAAATATTAATTCATAAAATAAAAATCGGCTTATACACGACTATATACCGTAACTATCAAGCTGATACATATGGTTAGATAAATTATACAAACCAGATAATATAGTTTCCTAAGTAAGAAAAATAGCTGGAGTGGTAATTTAACTGAATGCTAAACAAGTTATATGCTTTGAGAATTTCCTACATAATAATTTCGTACCTGGATACCTATATATATATATATATATATATATATATATATATATATATATATATATATATATATATATATATATATATACTAACGTTTTTTTGTTTATCGGCATATAAACTAATTATGGGTCATTTAATGCCGAAACATAATTCTCTTAGTTCTCCACTGCCTTATTCAATACTCGGTTGAGGATAACTTTGAGAGGGGAATTAACAAAAGATAACTGATAACTGACATCCATTAAACACGGGACGTGGAACTAGAACAGTCTACCCCAGTGACCGAAATAAAGGGTTCAGTTTGACATTCCAACCACCTGAAGAAGGGCGGAACATACAACGGGCAAAACGTTGTAAGAAATATGGCGACAAAGTTGAGGACAATAGTCCTAATAATGTAAATAGTGTAAATAATACCTCATCTCAGAAATATAGACAGATACTGAAAGGCCGAAACGTTGTAATAAATATGGCGACAAAGATGAGGACAATAGTCCGAATAATGTAAATAGTGTATATAATACCTGATTTCAGAAATATAGACAGATACTGAAAGGCCGAAACGTTGTAATAAATATGGCGACAAAGATGAGGACAATAGTCCGAATAATGTAAATAGTGTAGATAATACCTCATTTCGGAAATATAGTTACATACCCGTTTTTGTTTTTGTTTTTGTTTTGTTTTTGTTTTGTTTTTTGTTCTTTACTCAATCCTTCCTATATTCAGTCTTCACATTCTCTTTCACTCACTGTAACCTCCTACGTACTGGTGACATTCTCACCTTGCTTGGGGTGAAATGGTTAAAAATCTTTCTAGCATCTTTAGCAATAAATTATGTATATGAGTTCAACTTGAGGTCTGAGAAAATCTTGTGTCTCAATAGACGTTCAAGGCAGGAAGCATCTACAAAAATACCAATCTATGATGAGATATGAAAAGTCGGGGTCTGCTCGGTGATAGTAGAAATTTGCTAAAAGCGAAATGTTATGCATTATATGACAGTGAAAGCTGCACACGGATGAAGAAGAAACAGGGATGTGATTTTACTGACGAATGATTATATACTATGGATAAATCCCGAGCAATAGAGAGGCCTTTTAAGAACAATAAGAACTACAAAGAATCTGGTAATTGCAATAAGAAAGCAGCAACTGGAATTTCTTGGAGACGGAAGGAGAGTGAGCGGAATTTAACGGACACTTGACATTGTGAAGGCAACAGGAACAGGGAGAAAGAGCGTAAAAGAAACGTAATGAGTTTGTGTGAATAGTTAGCAGAACGCCAGTAAAAACAGGAGGGTAAAGGGTCAATATTTTGTTCGATCAGCAAAGGAAAGACAAGAATTTGTAGAAAGAACTGGTTTGTAAAGAAGAGATTTACGGCATAGATTTTTTTTGTGGCAGTTTTATTTCTTACCTCTTTATTTTTCTGCCAGACTATATCATAGTACATATTCATATAGCCATTGTTAAGTGCAATATTTCACTTTCAGGTCCCCAGTAGCCCTCTCGTACAGGAAACATTCGGCATGTATTGACAGAACACATAGCATAAGTCCACGTCGAAATTAATAAAAAATTTCAGTTTTTTTTTTGGTGGGTGCGGGGTCAGAGAAATCGCCTTCTTGGATCTATTAACATTTTATCGGGATTTCTATCATTGTAGAACTTTCCTGCATAACTGCTGGTTAAATAGTGAGGAAAGCCACCATATATATATATATATATATATATATATATATATATATATATAAAGAAATATAGTCTTAAAGTGTGCTATATTTATGAGATAAAGTGCTCAATATCAGACACAGAGTGTATGTAAATATGAAAGTGAACATAAAAGTCAACACTTAGAGGCGACAGTCTGTTTCATGCTAGATGCAAGTGTTGACTTCTAAGTGTTGACTTCTAAGTTCACTTTTATATAAATATATATATATATATGTGTATTTATCTAAAAATAAATACGCTTAAATTCACCTTCATCACTGTCGTGCGCCAACGGCTTAGTGGTAGAATCCCCCAACTGACGCCATTTTACTCGGGTTTCAATTCTGGCTAGAAGCAACCGGACGTCTAGTTACAGTGATGAGCCGTGATACAGCGAAACAGTTTGTCTGTGGATGACTATATATATATATATATATATATATATATATATATATATATATATATATGTATATATATATATATATATATATGTATATATATATATATATATGTATATATATATATATATGTTTATAGTAGATGTCGTTATGCTGGAAGTAACAGTGAGATGTGCATAGGATGCATAATTTGATGCATATTGAGATGGGGATAGGTAGCTTAAAGTCAGTTTTCTTAAGGTGGTTCTCTAGCCGTTTAATACATTTATCCACCGGTACATTGGTGAATAGAGATTTAACGTCTAAGCTGGCTAGGGATTTGTTTCCTATGTCGATATTGCTTAGCTTATTGAGAAGAGCGCCTGAATTCTTTATATGCGCGTGACTTATGGTGCCCAGAATTGGGGTGAGAAATTTTGTTAGAAACCTAGCAATGTTATGGGGGGCTGAGCCTATGCCCGAAATAATGGGCCTTAGAGGGATGTCAGGTTTATGGGTTTTGGGGAGCCCGTAGATTTTAGGGATGGTGGGGTGTAGGCGCTCTTCTCAATAAGCTAAGCAATATCGACATAGGAAATCCCTAGCCAGCTTAGACGTTAAATCTCTATTCACCAATGTACCGGTGGATAAATGTATTAAACGGCTAGAGAACCACCTTAATAAAACTGACTTTAAGCTACCTATCCCCATCTCAATATGCATCAAATTATGCATCCTATGCACATCTCACTGTTACTTCCAGCATAACGACATCTACTATAAACAAAAGTTTGGCTTACCAATGGGTAGTCCTCTCTCTGGGTTCCTAGCATGCATATTTCTAGAATTTCTCGAGTCTGGACCTTTCAAATATATATATATATATATATATATATATATATATATATATATATACACACACATACAATTTTTAGAAAAATAGGTTTCTTAAAAACAGATGCAGTTATTGCTCTTTCCAGTATTGATGGGGGTTTCCTTCCTAACCTTTTATTTGAAGTAGTGTGGAATGTCAACCTCTTAATTATGTCATTGTTTTCTCTCCTCAAGCCCAGTAGCTGTTATCACTCTTTCCAGTATAGATGGAGGATTCGTTCCTAACCTTTTATTTGATGTCTTGTGGAATTTCAACATCTTGATTATGCCATTATTTTCTCTTCGAGTTAAACTTGTTATCCATTTTAGTTGTTTGTGCTGTAATCCCCAAGTGATGTGGTTTCTGTTATTTAGTACAGTTACTTGTTTGGCATTCTGTAGCGCGAGAACAAAATGTATGTCTTCGCCAAGATTCTCAGGCTTCTCTCGCTCAAATCATTTTTAATCATTGATCTTAGAAATCGGTTGTTGGTGTGATCCCAGTACATATATAGAGGTGTCACCATAGATCGATTTATCTTAGAATTGGTGTTGTGTGTGCAGCTTATAGTTGCAGTAAATAGCTGAACAAGTAAATCTTTTATGTGAGATTCGAATCTCCGATCTTGAGACGGACGTTCAAATGAAAATTTACAGTATTCTAAAATGTGTTGATCAAAGCAAACTCCTTTCGAAAAAATTAAATGTATGTTTTTAAAGATGAGCAATTATATGCAGTTATATATTTCGTTACTTTTTCAAATGAAACATGAAATAAGAAAACCTAAACTTAAAATTTTCTTCCAACAGTTTAACAAAACAATCATTTTTTTTTCTTTACTATATTCGTCCTGAGTAAATTATATCTAACAGCAAGGACTCTGATCAGGAGGTTTTGAGGAGCATAGAAACACCTCTTAATTGCTGGTGTTCATAGGTCCAACCTGACCCGGGGTGGTAGCACCTGTTAGGGTCCCAACTATGGGCAAAGTTAAACTGGAGTCAAAACACTACAGAAGTGTAAAAATAGGTATTATTAACAACAATTGTGAAAAAATTATTAACAAAAATGAAATTTTGAAGGAAAAAATTATTACCAGAAATACATTATTACCAACAATACATTTTTGTAAAAAAATATTGCCAGGAATACATTTTTGAAAAGCAAAATATTGCGAGCAATTTATTTTTGTAAAAAATATATTGCCAGCAATAAAAATGTTGTCATTAAATAAGCCATTGAGGTTGATATGCCTTAAAAAACAAAACAAACCAAACCAAACTTTACTAATATTCATCCTATGCAAGGCTCAAGTACCACTCAAGCTAGAGGGTTACTGAACGCAGTTGTTCCAATCTATAATTTTACACTGAGGAACTATATAAATTTGCTTTCGACTGAATTAATCGCGCGCGATGAACGAACCAACTTTCTCAAAATAGTGTCCTTGACATTTGAGGCTAATATAAGAAGTGACTATTGTCGCCTTTTCAATTGAAGGGTGTGTCCCTTGATTTTTCTTTAATCATTTCCTTCCCCCGCCACGACCTGCAAGCAAGATGGGAATGGCACTAGTACGCAGGGTTTTACAGACAGTGAAAGTGAGAGAGAAGATTGAATATAGGGAGGATTGAGGAAAGTCAAAAATATGACCGGGATTGAAGAAGTTAGATGGCGATTGACGTTGCATTTTAATTTTTAAAGTAGTAATCAGGGAAGCACGAAAGGGAAAATCAACAGTCGGGAAGTGCGAGAAAAGTAACTGTTGGAGTAGAAGTGGCGGTTGCATTTCACTATTTCAACAGTAAGGGCGTGGGACCTAATTGACAATCTAGTAGCACGCTTAAATTCATGTAGTCGGGGCACAAGAAAGAAAAGCTTCTCAGAGCAGTTGCCATGAAAATATTTGTAGAAAAGAGAGGGAAGGCATTTCACGTCGGTGAGAAAGTGACTAAATGGTTAGTTCGTTTTGTCTCTCCGATAATTATCAGATAGTTTTAGAAAACCCAGATCAGACCAAAAATGGAGAATTGGTGCCATATCTGAGCTGGAGATACAACACGTCTTTCTTAAGATAGGTCAGAAGCATCTAAACGTCGCAAACCTGTACCGCGATATCGAGAGAAAATGGCAAGTGTTCTGGCGAGTTACGTTCCGAGTAGAAGTGACCGTTGATTTTAATTATTTTAGCAGTAAACGCTTAAATTCCGGTAGTCTGGCCATCAGGGGAAAATGCACGTCAGGGAAGTTGCCATGAAAATATTTGTAGAAAAGACAGAGGGAAGCCACGTTACGTCGGTGAGAAAATGACTGGAGTCGAGATGCAGATAATTCTTTGGATTTTGTTAAGAACCGCGAGATGAATAGCAGGAGCACCAGCCCAGAATATATATATATATATATATATATATATATATATATATATATATATATTTTAAATTAACTGATTTAATGTATGGTTTCTTCGCTACACAGGAATTACCATGTTTCAAAAACCGAAGCTAAAAACTTCAAATTTAATTACATAATTAAATTAAAAGCGTCAGTTCTGTTTCATCTTGAAGCGAATTTTGGAATAACTTATTTTAAAATTTAATGAGTTTTAAACGCAAATACAATTCCTAATTTTTTGTTTCCAAGAATACAGAGAAATCCAATCATTTAGACAGGGGCTTGTTCATTTTTATTAACTATTATTGTATCAATTATGACTTACATTCGAAAAAGAGGTTAAGTCTTGCTAGATTAGGAGTGCATTTTTCAACGAATTTGACATCCGTTCAACGCATGTCGTCTGTTTTTTTATCAACGTGAAAAAAGTTTGTTGGCATTTTTCCCCGTTAAATTCGTACTTGTATAGATAAAGATTCTTTCTAAAAGGGGTGGGTGTTTGGGTCAGAATATGTTATATTGAACTACAATTTTAAAATATTGTTTTTATTATTAATTACTAATAGACTATGCTTCTTTTTAAAACAAATAAATGTAATAGAATTACTTAAATTATTTAGAAATTATTATTACATATCAAATATTAGTATATTACCAGCTCTCATTTTTTTAAATTATTTTATTTTGTTTTTTTTTAATATTTATGCCCTGTAAATTTACATTGAGCACTATTTTGTAAAAATAAAAATTATCAATAAGAACACCGGATTATATATCTTACTGTTCTTTCTTTTTATTATAATATATATATATATATATATATATATATATATATATATATATATATATATATATATATATATATATATATATAGTCGCCTGAAGATCACGTGAGCGTGAAATTTGATTAGTGACTCGTGCTGTCCTTCCTTGAATGTTAATATCATGAAGAATGTTTTGCTCTCTGTAGCCAGTCTAGTCATTTAGCACTTTACTATATAATTAGGTGTTTGTCATTTGTTTGTTTTTTTTTTTCTTTCTTCCTTTCTTTGTTCAGGATCTTTTCTTTTCTAAGGTTTTAGGTTTTCGTCAAGTTGTCTGTTCGTCACACCAACATCGTTTTTTGTACGCAAATACACATATAATCACACACACACACACACACACACACACACACAAACACACACGCATATGTGTGTGTGTGTGTGTGTGTCTTAAAATGTCTTTAAATAATTGTCGGACTTTGTCCATTTCATAATGTGTGACGTCATTTGTTTACATTTAATACGCCATGAGCAGATATGAATGTACGTGAGAGAATCATGGAAGACTGAAGTTTAAAGGCAGTAAATTCGACCTTGCTAACCGAACGCCCGTCTGTGGCCCAATATGGTTAAATGCACGTCAGGCTATATGACGGTTCCGCGAAGAATACAGGTTCGATTCCTGTCGGAGGACGAATATTCTCTATGAAAATATCTCGGATATTCCGGCCGGTAAATGTTGTTAATACTGTTTATTATAAACAGAGCATTTACTTAAATATTTGTATCTTTAAAAAGAATGTATAAACATAAAAATGTCTTCAAACATATATATATATATATATATATATATATATATATATATATATATATATATATATATATATCAAGTTCAGACCACTATTCGAGTTTCATCCTACGAGAATTGTCATGCGACGAAAACGTCTCTCCTAAATTCTTACGTATTAGTACTCCTATACCTTTTAATGAATAGCAACATAACTTTTCATGAATATCCGAAATAAAGCTCCTCTGTATTCGTGTTTCTATGTTTAGAGTACAGAGTTCACAGCACAGTGTTCCCAACCACCCGACCACAGGAAGCTATAAATACAACAAGCCAAACTTTTTGATGAAACCAACACAAAACCTTCTGATTGGCCAATGAAAACTTTAAAGAACCTTAAAAAAGACAAAAAAAAACAAATCCAGTATCTATTTTCCACTTTGTCATTAATTTTCCTAATATCGTTCTGGTATATAAAAATTATAATTTAGCTATACTTGACTCGTATATATATATATATATATATATATATATATATATATATATATATCGGTTTTGTAGTGCGTATTCAATTTATGTAACGTAAATCATTCAAACGAAAAACAAATACTGAAGCTAGTTATATGGATATAACTAGCTTCAGTATTTGTTTTTCGTTTGAATGATTTACGTTACATATATATATATATATATATGTATATATATATATATATATATATATATGTGTGTGTGTGTGTGTGTGTGTGTGTGAATGACTATATATAGATGTGTGTGTGTGTGAATGGCTATATATGTATATATATATACGAATGACTATATATGTATGTGAATGACTATATATATATATATGCGAATGACAATATATGTATATATGTATGTGAATGACTATATATGTATATATATGTGTGTGTGTGTGTGAATGACTATATATGTATATATATGTGTGAATTACTATATATATATATATGTGTGCATGACTATATACATATATGTGAATGGTTATATATATATATATATGTGTGAATGACTATGTATGTGTGTGTGTGAATGGCTATATATGTATATATATATATGTGAATGACTATATATGTATGTGAATGACTATATATATATATATATGTATATGTGAATGACTATATATGTATATATATGTGAATGACTACATATGTATATATATATTTCATTAAAAACGACTGACAAGGTGCTTTTATTTAGTTTTTATATAATTTCTCGTGCTTGAAAGAAGGATTGCTGCCTAAATACACAAATATATATATATGTGAATGACTATATATATATATATATATATATATATATATATATATATATCACTTTTTAAATCTTATTTTAGGGGATATTCATATTTGTGTAGACACTCCTTTTATTTATTAAGATATATTTATTTACGTCTACCAACCTGAAAGAATAACGCACGAAGCACCTGCTCATATATGAGTGTACACTAAAAATAACAGTTAATGTAATAAAAATCTGTCGTATTAATAAATATAACTTACATTATTCATTAGATAATTACTATATATATATATATATATATATATATATATATATATATATATATATATATATATATATATATGTATATATATATATATATTGTGTGTGTATTTAGGCAGCATTTTTTCATTCATACATGTTTCATTAAATAATATAGACAAGTGTTGTCTATTTATTTTTTTTAACTTCTTTACATATCGTCTGATTGAAGTAAAAAATATGTATCAATATTGTGATTTTCTTTCTTCGTTTAATGATAATGTTATTAAGCTTATCAGACGATATGAAAAGAACTTACATAAAATAAATACACAACACTTGTCTATATTATTTAATGAAACATGTATGAATGAATATATATATATATATATACATATATATATATATATATATTTATATATATATATATATATATATATATATATATATATATATATATATAGAGAGAGAGAGAGAGAGAGAGAGAGATAGATAGATAGATAGATAGATAGAAGGGATAACAATTCACCATTATTGGCAGATTTTCTCTTCTCTCAATGTCGGATATTTAATAAGAAAAGTTATGGAAAGAAAAACATTAAAAGAGTCTCAATGAAATCGTTTAAATTATGTACCCGAAACACATGAGAAGAAATCATCTTTAAAATTCCCAGTGACCCTTGTTCTTTTACATGTGCAGTCGCATCAACGTGAACATAAACTTAGTCTGATGAAGTCCGAAATGACGAAACGCCTTACACCTTTTACATATAAGTCATATTAATGTTGAATTAACTACGCATGCGTATTAAAGGAATAGGAATGCTGAAAAATTAAACCTTTAAATGTATTATTTCTAATTTGTGTTTAGGCATATAATCTCGGCAGCTTAATTTATTTTTTTTCTTTATAGTTTTATCATTTTTACTATTAAATATCTTACATTAGAAGATCTGCCAGGAAAGGTTAAATGTCCTAACAACCTGAACATTTGTTTTGCGGAGGATCGAGTGATTAAAGCCTTTTGTATAGATTCAGAGACTGTCCTTTTCACGCCCAAGCGATACTCAGGACATTTTTGACCTACTAATGATGTACATTCATATCTTTAAATTATTGAAGCTGTTGCAACATTCAACAAATATTTTTTCTTTTAAATCTTGGAACCGGTTTGTCAGAATTAACCATATCTAATATATGCTTCATGAAATCTAACTTTCATAGTGTATGGTATTTATGCCAGGATATTCAAGAGGTCTTTGTGATGTCAACGAGCACTCGTTGTCACTTTCGTAATGTTCGTTGTAGTAGAGACTTTGTAATCGCAGATACAACTTTGAACAATGCTAGTGTTAGAAGCCTTCGAATAGCATTCACACTAATAGTACTTGCTCAATAATATTCGCTCAAACAGTAATCCGTATAGTGATCCGAATAGAGAAATAGTATAGTGAAATAGAGTAGAGAATAGCGGTTCGTATAGTAATAATTGATAGACTATGATAGACTAGAAATGATGATCCGATTAGTAATAGAGGATAGAAGAGAAATAGCGATCAATCTAGACGTCACACGACTTCCTATATATGCCTTTCCTCTATGGTAACGTGATGTACTTAATTCAATAATGGGATCGCCTGTGTTTGCTCACTGGCGATCTATGGCGACTCAAGTGTCGGCAGCGACATATATTCCTATATATATTCCTATATAACAAGGTCTAACTCGAATTTAATGTAAATGAGCTACCTTTCTTCTAAAAGAGTTGATCTGTGTTGACCCCACTTTGTAATGGGGTCATCCTAAGATGCCAATCTAGGGTTTGCAAGCAGTGTCAAAGCAAAGCATTTACCGAGCCAGATGTATCAGAAGGTTTGGACTGAGATGTATTCTCATAGGAACCCATGTATCATCGTCCTTCAAAGGATGTCAGTGCCTGCCCCGATATGTAAATAGGAGCTTGACCCATCTGAGCATAGGAAGTGCACACAAGGAACAACCGGATGGTAGACAGTTATATAAACTCCCAATCCGATAAGTACCAGACTCTCCCCTATACTCATGAGATCATTATTCGATGAACTCCACAAAACTACAGAACCTCACGCCGCTGTTCATTTAGAAGTAAATAAACAATAATTTTCAAAACGAAAGACAATGTCGTTACAAAATTGTTCAATATGCCTTGACATTTAGGATTTGTTAAGTAATGTACAATTTGATAAGAAGTCTACACATCAGTTCAACTTTTGAATACTATGAACAGTGGTCCAGAATAATAATTTACAGTCTTCAATAGTCGAATTTTGTTCGATTTAAAATAGTTATTGGGGCACTTAGCTCAGGACAATCGATGGTCTAGGTGGATTTTAATAAGATCATTCTTTCAAAATTAGCACATGATGCTTCTACGTGAAATTGATGTTAGTTCACAATAGCTAATATCAAAATCGATTTCTCTTAATCCAAAGATTTCTTTCTGCTTTAATTTAATTTTCTTGGGAGCTGATCGAAGATTTCTGCCTATACTGATGTGGGCTGATATCTTCGTTTCGAACATGAAAATCATTTTACCTCGATCACCTTATATGTTTACAAGGCACGAAACATCTTCTTGGAAACTGTAAGAAAGCCACTAAATGGTCTGTGGAATGTCTAAAACAACAGCTATCAAAACAAAATCTCCAAACGTAAAAGTAAAAAAACGATAAACTTTGTTTTCAAAGTCAAAACTTAAAGAGAAAACCGGCGATTTATTGACGAAGGGCCATGTCTTAAATCCAGTTTATTATTGCTAGAATTCTTACAAGGGTAATAAAAAAGAAAATCATCAAAACTAAATTAAGCTTGGTAGTCATTCTGACCTCCTATATGGCAATGAATGCTGGACAATCTCCTAAAAGATGGAAGAGAGACATGAAGCAAAAGAAATATAGTTCTACAGAAGGATGCTGAGGATACCATGGGCCTAATATGTGAGCAACCCCGAAGTTCTATAATAAATGTAAGAAAAACGAAACTTATGCTTAAAATCAGGAAGTTGAAATTTCTAAAGCATGTAATGAGGAGAGAACGCTTGGAAAATCTGATATTCACAGGATCATGGACCGAACACGTGAGCAACGAAGAAGTTTTATAAAAAAAGGTAAAACAAAAACGAAACTTATGCTTCAAATCAGAAATAGACAGTTGAAATTTCTAGGGCACAGAAAGAGGAAAAACGGTTTGGAAAATCTGATACTCACAGGGTAGATTGAAGGCAAGACGGGACAAAGGACAAAATCATATAACATACTTAAATTGATAGCGGAACAAGAATTAGGAGAAATAACATATGGCAAAATTTATTCGGAGCAACGAAGAACAGGAAATTGTGGAGAGCTATGATCGCCTACGCCCTGAAGTAGCTCGAAGTCATATTTGTCCGATGATTTCCTTTATTACTTGTGTTATATTTCAGTATTCACATATTAGGTATTTCATTTTACATGTCAATATTAAACGTTTGATGTGTTATATTTAAGGTTTTCCGTCCATATATATATATATATATATATATATATATATATATATATATATATATATAAATATATATATATATATATATATTTTAACTCTCTGTCAATATTTCATTGGCTTCCCATTCTTAGATATGATTAATTAATGATAAACAAATCATTTTCGTTAATGATCAAGATACTTCGTTTAAGCTTAGAGAGTAATTATAGATTCTTATTGATCAAAGTCGAGTCCAATAGTGTTATAAAAACTTCAGAGAATTCCAGTAAGATATCTTTAATCATTTCTAAGATACAACGTTTCATGGCTTAATCTAACAATTGGACAATTTTGCTGTTACAGCCGGTATATATATATATAAATATATATAAATACATATACATACATATATACATATATATATATATATATATATATATATATATATATATATATATATATATATATATATATATATGTATGTATGTATGTATAGCTAATAGCAACGGCGAGAATAGAAACATAAACAATAATATCAATATTTTTTATAAAAATCAGATGAACGAAAATTATAAACAGGATGAATGCAGAATTAAGAACATTATAAAAATGCATAACACCAGTTGACAATAGCAAAAAAATAGATTAATTATTTATTATAAAAAATTTAAAACCTCTAACTTTATAGTTAAAAATGATAATTCACCTCCTAGAACAAAATTGAATAGAGCAAATATTATTTACAAATTTAAATGCCCATTAAGGAATCGTATTCCTCATCAATCAAAATTCGTAAATAATTATATAGGCCACACTACAACATGTTTGACACGCAGACTAACTCTACACCTCTCTGACAATAGCTCATTTAGATCTCATTTAAATATTCATGGAACCTACCGGACACTATTCGTAACATACTTGTTGACAACACTAATATAATAGCATCATCTACACGGGAAAAAGGCTAAAAATAATGGAAGCCTTATTAATAAAAACAAACAAACAAACACTTAATAATATTAACTTTGAACATGGACATAATATCTTGACTGTGATTTGAAACAAAAAAATGAAAACATTTTATAAAACATACACACAACAAACTATTTCTAATTTTAACAGTTAAAATATAATCCTTGAAAATGGCTAAATGTATAGCCGAAAGCGCTCGGATAAAAAGAACATTCGGATAGTTTTTATATAATTTATCATCTGAAAAGAAAAGAATTATTAGACCGCATGAGTAATTGTATAAAAAGTAAATAAAAGCACCTTGTCTGTCGTTTGTAATGAAATGTGCATGAAAGAAGGATTGCTGCCTAAATACATACATATATATATATATATATATATATATATATATTATATATATATATATATATATATTATTAATGGATTTTTTTTAATCCGACATTTTTATTACTTCAAGCGTTATTTTTAATGGGTAACCTTCTTTAAAATTGAGTTTGGATAAAGTACAGATTAAATATGGATCGTAATCGGATATATTGAAAAGATAAAATCAAATCTGAAACCTTTGTGAATCTGATATGTTTTTCTTAAAGCTTTATCAGAGAATGAGATATGAAGAAAAAGAAGAAATAACTTCTGGTTTTGTGTTATTTGATATTCATTGGTTAATCTTGATTCACGTACATTCGTCTTGTTAAACAAGCGTCAGTATCATTTGTGGCGTTCCGAATTGAAGGAGAGACGACACGTGCCTTCAATGCTCCAAAAATGTAACGGATTTCAAGACAAACTGCAAACCATAAATATTGCTTTATGTAAGTGCATAATGTTTATCTATGTGGGATTTAGATGATAATGTATATTCGTAAGTGCATGTGTGTGTGCGAACGCGCACGCGTGTGTGTGTGTGTGTGTGTGTCTAGATATGTGTCTTATACAGGGTATCCATAAAGTTCGTGTACATATTAAAAAATTTATAACTTTATTTGTATTTGCGATAGAAATAATCTGTAAAAAATGTTATAAAGTTTAATGTACCTAGTTTTAAGTATAGCTAAAATAACTAATGTGATTTCAGGCATGACTGTAAGTCAGTTGGCAAATGTTTTCCGTGAGCTGCAAAATCGTATTACCCTTTGTATTGCTAATGATGGAGGACATGTGGAAACTTAAATAAAATTTCAATAAAACCTTAAAAAATATAGATTTACTTCTTTCTAATCCTTTTTACAAATTATTTCTATCGCAAATACAAATAAAGTTATAAATTTTTTAAAGTGCACACGAACTTTATGGACACCCTATATATATATATATATATATATATATATATATATATATATATATATATATATATATATATATATATTCTTCTGTCCCTGTCTATATGTTTTAGTGTCCTTTTTCCCTAATGTTTGTTTTTCTGTTCTTCCCATGTAGAATTTTAACTATTCAACGATTTCTATATATATATCTTTCCTTGTATAAGTTATATTTTAATAAGATGTTAGAATTCTTTTAATAACACTTTCAAACTTGAATATTTCTTGGTGGGTGTATCGGCGTGTCTTTGTCAATGTATGAGTGTGTATATTCGTATCTTTGTCGGTATCTGTGTGTATGGTCATTTGTGTGTACCTTTCATTGTGTATGTATGTTGTCTCCGAGAGACGTGTGAACAGCTGCTTGAACGTTAGAAAAGGAATTTTTTTTTGCATCGTATCGTGATGTACGATGAAAAGTGGATACACTACGATAACTGTAAGCTCTTTTTATGGACCAGTTTTAATATTTTATATTACTCGGATCTACTTGGATTATACAGGCTGTCCATAAAGTTCGTGTGCACTTTAAAAATTTATAACTTTATTTGTATTTGCGATAGAAATAATTTGTAAAAAGGATTAGAAAGAAGTAAATCTATATATTTTAATGTTTTATTGAAATTTTATTTAAGTTTCCACATGTCCTCCATCATTAGCAATACAAAGGGCAATACGCTGGAAAAAAATGTAATCCGAAACCAAAAACAAAGCCTCGGTTAACGTTTGAATTCTCTGCAATCGTTAAGTTCTGATGCTTTTTCTAGCAAAACGAACGTTGTCGTAGATCTCATTCCGAACTACCTGCAAACACTACAGGAGAGTTCTAGAAAACGTAAGACCTGCCATGATACGTACAAGAGGATACATCATTTTCATTCCCTTCGTAGTTCATTAGTACGTTCTATCTTCTTCCAAAGAAGTTTGACGTTACGGAACAGATTCCTAGAAGAATGCTTTCCCGATCGCTACACTTTTAACGTCAAATCTAGGGTTAAGTATTATCTTTCAGACATACCTTCATAAATCGTACTTATTGCCTGTTCTTACGTTAACACATCATACAATAAATTCCTAACTTAAAAAGCTCTTGTATTTGATGAACATTTAATACATATATATTTATTTATTTAGTCATACAGGCTGTCCATAAAGTTCGTGTGCACTTTAAAACATTTATAGCTTTATTTGTATTTGCGATAGAAATAATCTGTAAAAAGGATTAGAAAGAAGTAAATCTATATTTTTAAAGGTTTTATTGAAATTTTATTTAAATTTCCACATGTCCTCCATCATTAGCAATACAAAGAGTAATACGATTTTAAGGTGCACACGAACTTTATGGACACCCTGTTTGTGCGACTTTTTCACATATTGTTTTGAGAATGTTTTTCACGCACACACCTTTTGTTTTGGAGAAACTAAAAAACACCTATCTAGTAACTGAGCAGGATCAGCGTTGCTTAATTTCAGTGGTCGGATGATGGTGTATCAGGTCTACTTTTTTCTGAAAATAGCTCAAACAGCACAGATCTTAATTTTGATGTTGTGATATCCGCTGTTTCAATACTGACCTAGACGCTACAAGCTTAATTCCTTAAGGTTAAATGTTACAGCTGTAATAATTTTCTTGGTGAACGTGGAACGCGGAACCTTTTTTCTTGCCTGGAATTCATCGGCCTGGTTTTCCTGTTAGCAGAGAAAACAGAACTTGAGCAATTTCACCAGACGGAGAATCGAAAAGGATACATTTTCAAACAAAATATTTGCTTCAGTCTTGACAAGTCAACTGCTGTTTGCTTCCTGGCGGTGAGATGCAAAAACTGAGAATATATCAAGAAGAAATAAATTGGGATTTAATACCTAGGATCATTTTTCTTGTTTTTGATTTTGTTTTGTTCATGTTTTTGTCAAACTGGGGATTGCCACATTTTAGCCTGAATCTTGTTTACTTACAGATTGAAATATGAATGGTATGAAGGGCATTTGCTGAGTTTGCATTCGTCTGGCAATGATCCAATATAACGGACACCTTTAGTAAGGTTCGCCAAACGTGGGAATGGGTTGCGTGTCTATCTTGCTAGCATTATATATATATATATATATATATATATATATATATATATATATATATATATATATATATATATATATATATATATATATATATATATATATATATATATATATATATATATATATATATATATATATATATATATATATATATATATATATATATATATATATATATATATATATATATATATATATATATATATATATATATATATATATATATATATATATATATATATATATATATATATATATATATATATATATATATATATATATATATATATATATATATATATATATATATATATATATATATATATATATATATATATATATATATATATATATAGCAAGATATTATTTATTTATTTGAGGAGGCACGGTGGAGTAATGGATAACGGCTTGGATTGAGGGATCGGAGGGCCGAGTTCGAATTCCAGTCGGTATTAGCACGTAAGTGAATGTAATATTCACTTACGTGCTAATATCCTCTTCTTCTCCCTCCAACTATGGGTAAATAGCAGGACAGACTGGGTTCTATAGCCTTGGACTGGTCTAGGAGAAGGACAACTCTGAATTCAAAACCTGCGGAGGGTCGTTTGGGGACCTTGTGGTATCCGTTGCATCAGGTCCCTGTATTCGTCCCTCCAAAAAGTGTGGATGGCCCTGCACAAAGCCTTCACCACTATAATCAAATCCTGTGTGGGTGTCGGGCTTTCAGTTTCTGGGAACTGATCTGTCTGACCCTCATACGTCGAGTTCGACGGGAGAGTCCATGAACAAACATAGATAGGTAAACAAATCTGAACAGCATATGATAATTTCTGTTAGGAGAGGTAAAGCATTCTAATAAGAAATACATTCTCTCCTTATCTACCTATCTATCTATCTATCTGACACATTCTATCTATTACATATTCTATCTAGCTAGCTAGTTAGCCTGGTAACTCAGTATGTTCATATATCTGAGTAACTAGCTAGCTAGCTACCCAGCTCGCTACCCAGCTAGCTAGGTAGATAGATAGAATATGTCAGATAGATAATTAGAATATTTCAGATAGATAGAGAGAGTGAGAGAATTAGTCCCTCCCAGTAATCCCTTGCGTCTTAGTGGATTTATTGCCTTGCTTGTGGTGAAATGATTAAAAAGCGATAAATATACAGACATTAACAGACTGAGATAGATAGATAGATAGATTGGCATGCTGACAAGAATAGAGCCAGAAATGGGGAGACCGAGGCAACGAGGGAATAAACTCGCAATTTACTAGAATGCGTTTTAATCACTTTGTAGATATTTACCTCCTGAGGTTTTTCTAAATTTAATGTTCACAAATCTGAATATCCGGGAGAGAATAGTTTCCTTTTGATGAGGATTCAAAGAAACGCCTCCGTGGGAACGAGACGCATTGTCGGTTGATTACGAGGGACGAATATAATACACTAGATAGATAGATAGATAGATAGATAGATAGATAGATAGATAGATAGATAGATAGAAAGAAAGGAAGAAATTTGAAGATAGATAGATAGATAGAAAGAAAGGAAGAAATTTGAAGATAGATAGATAGATAGATAGATAGATAGATAGATAGATAGATAGATAAACCAAGAGATATATGAATGGAAAGAAAGAAAGAACGAAATTTGGAGATAGATAGATAGATAGATAGATAGATAGAAAGAAAGAAAGAAAGAAAGAAAGAAAGAAATTTGGAGATAGATAGATAGATAGATAGATAGATAGATAGATAGATAGATAGATAGATAGATAGATAAACCAAGAGATATATGAATGGAAAGAAAGAAAGAAAGAAAGACAGACAGACAGACATTTGGAGATAGATAGATAGATAGATAGATAGATAGATAGATAGATAGATAGATAGATAGATAGATAGATAGATATGAAAAAGACAAACAAGCAGACAGAAAATTTTCTTTAATTCACTCAATTAAGACATTTTACAGCTAGGAGACGATATGTTAATTCTATAAAGTCGAATCATCCTCACTGCCTACATAGTTCAGTTGCATTGAGAATGTTCCATTCGGACGGATTCTTGGATGGAAAAGATTCCTATGTGGTTGCTTCTCTGAATGCTACAACCATAAACTTCTTCAAGTCATTTGTTAATCCTTATTTATCCTCGTGATATTCATCTGCGACTAAATCCGTTTTCATTCATATCACACACCGCATTCGTCATAAACATTTCATCAATACACCTCAATCATTAACGGCTTTTCAAACTTGTATTGACTAACATTTCTCATGAAGAATTTCCGTGGCGATAACAGTCTTAGCCGCTCACATCCCTTTAACAATCGTCCAGTTTCACAAATAGAATTAAATCTCAAATGTTTTATCGCCCTGGGTGTGACGATAAACTACATCCCGCAGCAAGACTGGGAGGTTTGAAGGAGCATGGAACCACCTTTTAATTGCTGTTGTTTTCCAGGTTGTCATATAGGACATAAATGAATGGAATAGTCCGCTTATGTAAATAAGCGGAGGGGAGGATAATTAGCATTGAGTCTTAGCTTTTCGCTAAAATCTTAGTGATTGACGAACTCTCTGGCCGAAGGCAGAGAGAACCCCAGACGAGCCTATGCCGAGGAACAGAGTCTTGTCCGGGGAGGTAGACAGACTACAGAGAATTTTTCCCCGGGTAACGTGGGCTCGGAAAACCCACGTTAAACCGGCCTTGTTCCACATCACGCCCTGTGGGGAGCTCGTATAAATACCAAATTAACATTAGCCGCGCGCTAAGCTCTTAGTGTCTGTCGAACTCTCTGCCTTCAGGCAAAGAGAAACCCAGATGAGGCTATGCAGAAGGCCAGAATCTCGTCTGGGGAGGTAGACAAACCCAACCCCGTTATTACTGGGTCGACGGAGAATTTTTGCCCGGGCCTACGTGTTCGAAAGGAGCCACGTAAAACCAGCATTGTGCCACATCCCGCTCTGTGGGGAGCGCGAGTAAATACTAATTTAGCATCAGGTCTAATCTCTTAGTGCTTGTAGAACTCTCTGCCTTCGGGTAAAGAGGAACCGAGACGAGGCTATGCCGGAAAAAAACCACCATATCCTGCTCGGTGGGGAGCTCGGGTAAATACACCGAGTTAGCATTAGGTCAATTGCGAAGTGTACATTCGTGTAGCATTCTTTTTCGTTACTTATCTACGAGTTTGTCTTCCTTATTTATTTCCCTCTGTTATCTCGAAAACACAAGATACAACACAAGGCCACCCAGACCCATGGTAGTTGCTCCTGTTAAGGAACCAGATTTGAAAAAATAGTAAACCCCCAAACTGGGTTCAAAATATGAAAATATAAAAACACATTGGAAAAAATGCCAGCAATATACAAGGTAACCAAAAAAGTTCTGTCCGTTTTTTGATTAGTCATTGAATGAATTTGAAATATATACGAAATGCGTGTAGGAATTGTTTTCAAATTCGGACAGCCGGAAGTAGGAACATCAGACGTTATAAAAAAACACGCGCACCGTACCCGGCCATCAGTTATAAGCTATAAGTTATAGGATGGAAGTGTATAGAGATCTTATTCGGGGCTGTTTGCTTTACGACTTCAAAGTGGGCTTATCAGCAGCTGCATCAAGTCGCCGCATATGTCAAGCGTTTGGGGATAGTGCTGTGGATGAACGTACTGCAAGGCGTTGGTTTCGAAAATTCAAGTCGGGAGATTTGTCTCTCCATGATGAGCCTCGCCGTGGACGACCACATGTCCTGAAGGCGGCTATTGCAGATGACACTAGTCTAACGTGTGGTGAACTTGCAAGACAGTTCAACATTTCCGATGAAACAGTTAGACTTCACCTGCACCGCCTAGGTAAGTCGTACAAACTGAGCAAATGGGTTCCGCAAAGGCTGTTGGAGGTCCACAAGGGACAACGAGTGACAGCTTGCCTATCGCTGATTTATCACCACCGTATCGCATCCTTATTCAATCGAGTGCTTACCAGTGATGAAAAGTGGCTCCTGTACGAAACTCCCAAGCGTTCCAGACATTGGTTGTCTCCTCAGGATGCTGTCCCCCACACCGCTAGACCGCCTATGCACCCACGCAAGATTATGCTTTGTGTCTGGTGGACAGGTCGTTAAGTGGTTCATTATGAATTGCTACCAATGGGCCAAACGGTCACTGGAGACCTATACTCGCAGCAATTGATACGTGTGCAACAGGCATTGCGCCAGAAGGAGCCAGCACTGGTGAATCGCAAAGGTGTGCTTTTCCTCCATGACAACGCCAGGCCGCATGTCGCGCGAGTGGTCAGTGATATCATACAGCAACTTGGGTGGGAGACTTTGTGCCATCAACATTATTCGCCATCCGATTACAACCTCTTCCACTCCCTGGATAATCATCTTCGTGGGAAACCCTTCTCCAATGAAGCAGACTTGTGCAAAGCCCTTACGGACTTCTTTGCGTCAACCCCCCACCCCCACCCCGAGTTCTACCGCAAGGGCATTGAACAGCTGGAGACACGTTGCCTGAAGGTGCTGGATGCCGATGGCGATTACTTCGAAGACTAAATATAAGTTACACATACTGTGAAGCGTTTTCTTTTTTTCCTTTAAAAACGGACAGAACTTTTTTGGTTACCTTGTATTTTCATAGTAAAAATAAACATTACATTACATTTTTGAAAAAATTACCTACGTTCAAAAGAAAAGAAAATTTTGGTATTAAATACCCATGAGGAGTTGATGTGCCGTGAAACAAACCAAACGAAACTAAATTAAACTGCATCGATCTTCGAGAGGAAATTTATCGGTTCACAATGTCAGAAGGTTAGAGAGGGCGAGGATCATCTTGAATAAGTCGGAAAATTTGCTGGAATAATATATATATATATATATATATATATATATATATATATATATATATATATACATTGTGTATATTTCGGCAGCAATTTTTCATTAATGCATGTTTCATTAAATAATATAGACAAGTTTTGTCTATTTATTTTAAGTAATGGTGTTTTCATTTCGTCTTTCAACGATAATGTGATTAAACTTATCAGACAATACGAAAGGAACTTACTTAAAATAAATAGACTAAACTTATCTATATTATTTAATGAAACATGCATTAATATATATATATATATATATATATATGTATATATATATATATATATATATATACATATGTGGTGCAGTTCAATTTATATTAGATGAATCATTCATACAAAAAGGAGATAGTGAAGTTGATGATATAAATGGCGAGAATACATCTTCGCAAACAAATTTATTAAAATTACATTAACCCACGAACCTTTAGATGAATGTTATGATCCCTGTTTTTAATAAATTCGAGCTGTATAATGTCTCATTTTGCTAGTACATTCATCTGTTCATAGAGACATCATCAGGCATGGAAATTGATTTGTTTTTTGGGGTTTTTTTTTAGTGCATCCGGGTAATAACGGGACACGAAAGATTAGACTTTAATCGGAATATATTTTTTTTAGAAAAGTGTTATTGTTAACGGTAAGAAATTCTGGAGCGTGCGGTCACAATGCTAACGTTGAATTTTTTTGAAAATTTAAAAGAGTGCGTTTTTTTACTAATATGGTAATTGGAGAATTCTTTTATTGTAGTAGTTTTTTTTTCAGTCGATGTGGCATGAACTAAATTGTTCAATAAATAGAGCAACGTCGCAGCTATTATCCCGAAAATTTGCACGTCGGATCAGTTCTTTTTAAATCAAATATTTGGTGCAGTTCAATTTATGAATCATTCATACAAATTTATTAAAAATTTATTAAATCAGGGATCATAACATTCATCTAGAGGTTCGTGGGTTAATGTAATTTTAATAAATTTGTTTGCGAAGATGTTTTCTCGCCATTTATATCATTAACTTCCCTAATTTGTTTTTGTAAGAATGACTGATGTAATATATATATATATATATATATATATATATATATATATATATATATGTGTGTGTGTGTGTGTGTGTGTGTGTGTGTGTGTGTGTGTGTGTGTGTGTGTGTGTGTGTGTGTTCAATACTGCTTTTTATACACTTAAGTGTTGGTTCTCTTACATGAAGTTTATTGACTTTTTGTCCAATGAGCTCTGATTAGACAACTTATCATATCTAAATCTGCCGCAAGATTTAAGAAATTATCGAAAATTGTCTTCTGTGAATTGATTTGTTATATTCCTAATGTAAGGTTTCTTCTTTTCATCGAAAAACTGAATGTTAGCCTTTTGTGCGCTCGGATCATTGTGTATAAATCGCTCCAAACAAAGTCATAGGAAGTAGAGTTCAAGACGAAAGCATTGTTGATATTGATGAAAATTAATTTGATTAAAGGAAAGGATTTGGAGTGGAAATCAAAGTTTCAGTTCACTTCAAATATATTGGATTTGGAGCTGCTTGACAAATAAAAACAGACCTAAAACAAAGGGGCGGTACATGGGGTGATGGGCCTAAAACGTTTTTTTTTTCTAAGACTGAGAACTTTTCAGCAACCATTCGTAGATATATTGAGAGGAGTCAGGACTATGTACAACATAGATAGATAGATAGATAGATAGATAGATAGATAGATAGATAGATAGATAGATAGATAGATAGATAGATAGATAATCAGAACAGACTGAGATAGACAGATAGCTATGAACAGAGATAGATAGATAGATAGATAGATAGATAGATAGATAGATAGATAGATAGATAGATGTTCAGAACAGACTGAGATAGATAGCTATGAACAGAGATAGATAGATAGACAGATAGATAGATAGATAGATAGATAGATAGATAGATAGATAGATAGATAAATGGCCTCAGATAGATATATAGATATGTATGTAAATATATAGAGATATCATGAAGTCTGTCGTAGATAGATACTTAATGAACAGGCTTAGATAGATAGATTGATAGATAGATAGATAGATAGATAGATAGATAGATAGATAGATAGATAGATATGAAAAGGACTGAGATAGATAGATAGATAGATAGATAGATAGATAGATAGATAGATAGATAGATAGATATGAAAAGGACTGAGATAGATAGATAGATAGATAGATAGATAGATAGATAGATAGATATGAAAAGGACTGAGATAGATAGATAGATAGATAGATAGATAGATAGATAGATAGATAGATAGATAGATAAAGAAGTTATCGATCATTTGCTTTCTGTTGCTCTGTTAATCAACGCTCTCCCTATAGAACAAATTTCTTCCTCTTCAGTTGCACTGTAAGTCCAGTAGGTCAGCAGTTGGTTGATTTGTTCATTAATCTTCATTAGTGGAATGTTAGGGAACGTCCATCAAATTGTATCCCTCCGATGATTAAATCTATTTCCGTATTTCAAGATGAATTTCCTGTTCAACGATATATATATATATATATATATATATATATATATATATATATAGTTTACTAAAAACTAGGTAATGTGTATGGGTAGACCTAAGGAGGATAAAATCTAGAGAGCTCAATGTAAATTAGAGATAATAATTTAAATAAAAATAAAAACAGACCACTTTAATGTTCCATGTAATAAATTATATCACCACAGCCCTTTTAGAGGACCGCGGATTATCAGACTTTAATTCCAAAGGTTGAAACGAAAAATGAAAAGAAATTTACATATTTTTGACGAGCAGTACTAAGCATATGTAAATTAATGAAGTGAGGAAGTGAGTGGGGAGAGAGACATGATTGGGTTACATGTAAAAATTTCTATTTTCTCAAATTTAAATTGTTTGAGAAAGTCAAGACATTTCGTTTCATTTTTCGTTTCAACCTTTGGAAGTAAAGTCTGATGATCCGCGGTCCTTAAAAGTGGTGTGGTGAAATAATTCATTACATGGAACCTTAAAGTGGTCTGTTTTTATTTTTATTTAATATATATATATATATATATATATATATATATATATATATATATATATATATATATATATTGAAAGGTATGTGGCTGGGTGTGCATGTATGAAAATGTACTCACAATAAATATATGCACAGGGCTGGATCAATATGTCTGTCACCTGATATATATATATATATATATATATATATATATATATATATATATATATATATATATATATATATATATATATATATATACAAGAATAGTATTGATGTACACGGAATAAATTCAAATAACCAACAAATACTATTCTTAAAAGATTGCTCAATACAGAGTAGAGCAAATATAATTATTTATTCGAAAATTATAACATAAATACGTTATAAAATCACTACAAAAATAGCCATTTTGTTTCAATACTTCTGGAGTCTTATCAAGTGATGGTGTTGAATATAAAATAAATGGTTTTAAAATGTTCAAGTCAATGAACGCTGTTACATAAGCTGCAATGACCAATCAAAATACAAGTATTTGAGAATTCAAAAAACTTGACAACGAACTAAGGTTATAATAATTTAATGCTTTAATGTTGGGGTTAGACTAAAATAGAATTTATTCTAGCTAATAAATATTAAATTATACGATAAAATTTGAAATTAAAAATTACCTATTTTAAAATTTAAATTTAATCTATATTAATTTCACTGTCTGTTTATCTAAAAGTAAATACGCTAAAATTCCCTTTCATCCCTGCCATGCGCCGACAGTTTAGTGGTAGAATTCCCGACTGACGCCAATTCAGTCGGGTTTCAATCCTAGCTAAACCGGACGTCTAGCCACACTGAAGAGCTGTGATACAGCGAAACAGTCTGTCTGTGGATGACAATAATATATATATATGGTGTGGATTTTGATCTGAATTATTCACTGTATAATCTTCCCTCTGTTTGCTTAATATTCACCACTGAATTAAATGTGTTAGCAAGGAAAGAGGTTGAAAATATACTTGTGTAAAATAATTGCATCTTTCATCCTTAGGTTGAGGTTATAAAGTTAATTACATAAATGAAGAGAGATTAAGTGACTGAAAAAGAAATCTTGATACGATTTGTCGACCCGAAGATAGAAAGGGGGGTCCTGATTGATAAGGAAGATCATCATATGAAACAATTTGAAAGCAGAGTTTAATGAAATTGCTATCAAGGTCAATTGAATGATAAGTATGCTTTCCGATTTTGTAACACAAATTTAAAACCATAGAAAATAATAAAATTTCTATTAAAATAAATTCATTTCTCCTTTATATTATGAAGGTCGATTGATTACTAAGCTCTCCAATCGTATAAAACGACTTTGATACAGTGTATGATGAAACTGGTGTCAAAATTAAATCCAAAATGAATGCTGTCGGTCTTTATTTGACATATCTTGCTTAGTCACTTTACCTCGCCGATGTAACATAACTTCTATAAATACTTTCATAGTTATCGTTCTGATCATCTTTCCTTTCTGTAATCATTAAGGTTTGACTTTTAAATGTTTTAATTTTATTACTGTTGTGGTGTCCTCCCTCTAAAGAGTCTATGTTGGACTCTTCCGCCTACTATAAAATTAGAGAGAAGGCCTTTGGGGAAAATCGACCAGATTGTTCATCTGTCGAACTCTCTAACTTGAGGAACACGGATGAGTCTTTGCCGGGAGGTTGACAGACCCTGAACTCGTTTATGCAGGTTCTAAGGGAACTCAGCCTTCTGCCATATACACCCCTCCACCCATTAAACATGGCACGTGGAACTAGAACAGTATACCCCAGTGAACGAAATAAACGGTTCAGTTCGACATTCCAACCACCTGAAGAAGGTCGGAGCGTACAACGGCCGAAACTTTGTAATAAATATGGCGACAAAGATGAGGACAATAGTCCGAATAATGTAAATAGTGTGCATAATACCTCATCTCAGAAATGTAGACAGATGTTCAGTTCGACATTCCAACCACCTGATGAAGACCGGAGCGTACAACGCTGTACTAAATATGGCGACAAAGATGAGGACAATAGTCCGAGTAATGTAAATAATATATATATATATCCTTCATATCTTCTTTTTTTTCAAACCAACCACATTTACATACGTTATTTCCCTGAAGCTAAGCCTTATGTTTCTTTCTCTTTACATAGCATATATACCTATTTCATTTTACAGTTCCCCAGTTCCGCTTTCTCGGACAGTGGTCACTCAAGGACGATCTAATAATCGGTTCTGGAGTTTCTTGAATAGTGAATAAATATCATGAATATCTGGTTCCTTTCAGACTGTCTTTAAAGACCACCTAGACTGACCGCTGCAGTTCTTTGTATTTGACCCCGAGAATCGTAAAGCACAAACGGCTATATTCGTCGTACGGAAACTGGCCATGAGATCGAAATTGACTGTCCAAGGATAATGAACACTTTCTGTTGGCTTTCGCGAAACAAGAACAAATTTACAACAGATCCTGAGTCGATTTACTCAAGTCTATACCCAAAGAAATCAGTGTTCACTGATCTTAAAATACTTGTTAAGATGTGCAGAGTATAGCAAACAACTCATTTTCTTGTCGGAGAAGTCGTAATTGCATATCGTACGCCATCTATCAATTGTACAATAACAAAACTCGTCTAAACCAGCATTACTCAGCGGTCAGTCTTGGAATTGATAAAAGGTTAAAAATATCATAAGAGAACAAAATTGGCCGTCTGGCTTCTTAGTGAAGTGAATATCTACATATATTCATATAAAAATGCTATGTTACATAAACATCTTTATCAGCCAGTGCTCGTCCAGTCCTGGACAAATGTTTCTTTCAAAATTATTTCGTGACAATAGTGACTGCGCTATTCTCTACAATGACAGCAAATCCCACTATGTCATTTTTCCATCTTTCTGAGCATTTTCAAATGCTTTTGATCCCCATTAGGCATCAAAACAACCCTTTGCTCCCCCTGTTAACCTTTTTTCTTTCTATATTTCTTGATCTACTTAAGTTTTGCGCCTAATCACTTCTAGTCGAATCCATTACATTCACTTACGTGCTAATACCCTTGGAAAAGGTATGAATCCTCCACTTCTCCCCCCCCGCCCCAGCTATGCGTAAATAGCAGGACAGACCGAGTTCTTGGATGGCAACTGGTCTACTGCAGAAAGAAATGGAAACCTACGGCGGGAAAAAAATCTGTCTCGTCAGTTATGTATCGAAAGATACATGATCGCCTAAGCGAGTATCACGAATGGCAAACAATTGACTGACTGGAATAAATGGATCTGATTTCTTTGTCTTCTTTTTGTCTCTTAAAATTATCGCTAGACTTCCACTTACTATTGGTTATTGTCAGTTCGTAAATTTGTTTTCAGGCGATGTTGTTAATTTCCATATATCCCACACATATGCCATAAGAGGAACAACATTAAATACATAAATAATACCGCATTAATTGTCAACTATGTCGGATATTATATGTTGGGGTGCTTTTTGAACATCGCTAACAGGTTCTGGTTTGTTTCAAAGCTCGTGTTAATTCGGCTCATATCGTTTTATAAGTGTTTCTATTATCTTTGAACGTCTTTTGGAATTATAGATTTTTTTAGAATGACAGTGTTATCTACAAGGATTTTTCTTATGGGCTCAGGGAATTGTGTGGGAATTTTTATGTACTTCTTTAGGGAACTAAATTCACTTAATTAGGTTATCGATCTCCAACTTCAATTATTTTTACTGTTTATTGCAATAATCATTCTTTAGGTTGATAAACTAATTTAGTTTATTTCATTGACGCGTTGTTATTGGAAATTATGAGATTAGCATTTTTTGATTTGTTTTGTTTTGTTTTATATTGCAGGTTAAATGCGTTTACTAGGATTGACTGGTGAAATGTATAGTTTTAACATCGCCGCAGAAAGAATTTGTTATGTTTTTTGGTCATCTGGTTGCATTAAAAGTTTAATAATGCATTTTTGTGATTAATTTTTAGTATTAATACCGTTTAGTTTTATGTAAGAATATCTTATTTGGTTATCGACAACTGTAAAAATTATTGTTAATTAATATTTGTTTTATATGGTTGAGTTCGCTGAAAAATATTTGCCAAATATTTGCTTGTCTATGCCTAGAATTTTTAGAGACGTTTTCATTTAAACACACCATATCTAAAAACTCCACTTACGCGCCATTCTCTTCCGGATGTCTCAGTTAATTCCCATAAACTCAACTCTCCAAGTTTTGTAAGAGGCATGGCCCGTTGAACTAGAACAATGTACACCGGTGGATGAAATAAAGGGTGAATAAAATAAAGGGTAGATGAAATAAAGGGTTCGATTCGAAATTCCAATCGCGTGAAGAAGGCCGGAGCGTATACAACAGCCGAAACGTTGTGAATATGGCAGTGAAGATAAGGATAACGGTCTCCGAATGATATATATATATATATATATATATATATATATATATATATATATATATATATATATATATGAAGAAATAAACTCTTACGGTGTGCTATATTTATAGGATAAAGTGCCCAATATCAGAGATAGAGCGTGTGTAAATATAAAAGTGAAAATTGAAGTCAACACTTAGAGGCGACAAGCTGTTTCATGCTAGACGCAATCATCATGCTGCCTGACGACTACGTCTAGCATGAAACAGCCTATCGCCTCTGAGTGTTGACTTCAATGTTCACTGTTATATATATATATATATATATATATATATATATATATATATATATATATATATATATATATATATATATATATATGTCTGGTCATCCTATAAGTTCTGTCCGAATTTTGAATAAAGAAAACAAGTGACCAAATGTTACATCTAATTGCAGATTCAATCAACAATGTATTTTCCCTGATTATCTATGATTCCTTCCACCTATTAACAAGCTTACTAATTCCATTACTGTAAAATTCTTTTGGCTTTGATTCGAAGAACTCACAAATGTCAGTTTTAACCTCTTCCTGTGTTACAAAAGCTGTTTCTTCCAAATGATTCTGTAAGCTACGAAACAAATGGTAGTCTGAAGGAGCAAGGTCGGGAGAATAAGGTGGATGAGGAATTTTCTCCCAATCAAGTTCTTCGATCTTTTGTGACGTGATACTTGCTGTGTGTGGTCGCGCATTGTCCTGATGAAACATTACCCGTTTTCGATTTACTAGAGCAGGTCTTTTTTCCTCAAAGCTTTGTTCAAACGCTCTAATTGCTGACAGTATATTTGAGCATTAATTGTTGCATTAGGTGGTAAGAATTCAAAGTGGATTATTACTTGGCAATTCCACCAGACTGAAAGAAGAACCTTTTTCCATGAAGTTCCCTTCTCGGCTGTGGCTGGGGTCCTTCCCCTTTACCAAGACACTGTCTACGACGCTCATCATTTCGATGAAAGATCTATTTTTGTCGCCAGTCACAAGTCTATCCTAAAAAGGTGAAACAAGTTGGCGAGAATGGAGAGAAGAGCAGATATCAACTCGGGATTTGAGGTTGTTTTCAGACAATTCCTGAGGCACCCATTTTCCAAGTTTAGGAACTTTTCCAAGTTGTTGAAGATGAACACTTGTATGGTTTGAACTGAGAACCACTGCCAATTCCTCAACTTATAAAGCAGGATTTTCTTCAAGGGCTGCTTCAAGAATTTTTTCATCAAACTCAACTGGACGTCCGGTTAGATCTTCATCTTCAAGAGTGAAATCCCCGCCTCTGAATTTTGCAAACCATCTTCAGCAAGTTGTTTCATTTACACATTTCTCTCCATAAACTGAGGGAATGTTTCTAGCTGCTGCTGAGTTTCCTTTCTTGAACTCATAAAGCATTATGTGCCTCAAATGATTCTTGGGTATTTCCATGTTAGCAGGGTTTTAATCAAACAAAATTTAATTTTATTGTTCTCTGAAATAAAATTTGATCAGTTTAAATGCATCTAAACATAAAAATAATGTTCAGCTCCATTAGACATTATAAAATACTCTTTAAATTTCGTTCATTTTAACAAAAAGTTAAAATTCGGGCAGAACTTATGGGATGACCTAATACCTAATATATATATATATATATATATATATATATATATATATACATATATATATATATATATATATATACACATATATATATATATATATATATACACATATATATATATATATATATATATATATATATATATATATATATATATATATCCGATTAGATGAGAGCGAAAGTAATATATAAATTCCAACGTTCGCAGCGTTAATTCAAAAAAGACCTCGATACAGATAGTAGAGCGATAATTATTTATTTATTATAATTTTATCATATAGACAATGGAAAAAAGGAAGTGACGTTTCACATCCGGCTTGCCTACAAACAGGATTGTCCATAACCATTTTCGACCCTCACCCGTCGACGATGTGCAGTTGAAATGCACTGAAACCAAGTTGCATTTTGTAGTGAGTAAAATGGTTTTGTCTATATGATAAAATTATAATAAATAAATAAATAAATAAATATATATATATATATATATATATATATATATATATATATATATATATATATATATATATATATATATATATATTGCTGTGGTATGTGGTCTGAGATGTTGTCATTGCCTGTAGAGGTTAATGAAAAATGACAAAATTTAAAACGGCGACATTTTTATGTGTATTTTAATTACAATTCACTGATTAACAAATGAGATCAAATACACTAGTTTGTATGGAAATAGCTGAAAATAAAGAAAACGTTAAAGTTTAGTAATTAAGAACTGTTGTGTGTGTGTTTCTGTGTGTGTAAAATAGTCACCCGGTGAAAGCTATCCTGATTCTATTGACAGGTTGTCACTACAGAAGGCAGGTAGGAAAGAAGAAAAAAGAAAAGAAAGCTGAAGAAACAGAGAGTGTCCCGGTTTTATAGCTGTTTAAGAAAGCCACCTAACGGCGTCTTCGCGAACCTAGTAAAGCCAAGTGGCGTAACCACACACACACACACACACACATATATATATATATATATATATATATATATATATATATATATACGGTTATAAAAATAAAAATAAATAAAAACAAGGAAAATAATTTAACCCAAATATATAAATAAACGTCTTCCGGTGCAATAACCGCCAAAATAGACTACCCACAATGCACCACTGACCGCTATATATAAGTAGCCGACAAAAATAACAGCACTCGTGGCCTGACGATTGCATCTAGCATGAAACAGACTGTCGCCTCTAAGTGTTTTCTATATATATCATCCACAAACAGACTGTCTCGCAGCTCATCAGTGTGGCTAGGCGTCCGGTTGCCTCTAGCTAGGATCGAAACCCGACTGAATTTGCGTCAGTCGAAACTTCTACCAGTAAGCCATCGGCGCACGGCAGGGATGAAGGTGAATTTTAGCGTGTTTATTTTTTTAGATTTAAAGACACAGTGACTGACAGTGACTCAATTCTGCCGAAGAGTCGTGCAATATATATATATATATATATATATATATATATATATATATATATATATATATATATATATATATATATATATGTTAATATCAAGTAGTACATTTTTGGGTGGGGAGCGTACACCAACAATTTTATTTATAGCGAAAGTGGCCAGGAGGGGGAGAGAAAAAAATGCCCTCTTTTAAGAAGCTTTGGCATTATGCATATATATAACCTACAAATTCAAAAAGAAAACAGAAAAAACAACTCCGGGAAAAAATTAGTAAGAGTATATGTATGAGAGTGTGGGAGGACATGAGATCTATATAGAGGTGTAACATATATATATATATATATATATATATATATATATATATATATATATATATATATATATATATATATATATATATATATTTATTCTACACAAAGACGAGCTATAAACTGGTAGATGGACTGGAATAAAAATAATTATATATTGAAATATTTATGGCTATATAGTTTGATATGGACATATATACATATCTATGAATGTACTGACTGGTACATATATATATATATATATATATATATATATATATATATATATATATATATACAGATGTAATGAGAATAATGTAAATTTTAACATTCGCAACATTAATTCAAAACCAGACGTAATATCATGATTAGATCAATAATTATTTATTATAGATTTTTAATGTAGATAAAAACAATTACCCTCTTCAAAGATCCATTCTTCATGCATGCTTAATTTGCATCTCAACTGGTGGGAACTGAAAATGCAAACAAGGCATCGAAACAAGAATGCATCTTTGTTTTTGTTCACAGGTAAAAATCTACACTATATATATATATATATATATATATATATATATATATATATATATATATATATATATATATATATATATATATATATATATATATATATATATATATATGTGTGTGTGTGTGTGTGTGCGTACATGTGCAGGGATTGAGGTAGACTTTTGTAGAAGTACAGAAGTACAGTTGTCAAGGAAAACATAAATCTCTCGTTAACATAAATGTAGGTGGCTGCCTTTCAAAAGCACATTACGATGGAGAAGTGAATATTTTGCGTACAGGTTCTCTTAAATTATGTCTAATCGATCAGGGCCTTATTTATTTTATTTTTTTTAATTAAACGATCGAGCTATTTTTTATTTAGGATTTTTCCTTAACTGAACAAGTCATGATTTTTTGACAAACACATGCACATATATAAATACAGAAAATGACTCACAGACAGAAACAGCCTCAACTTATGTGCACATACACTAGGACGCAAAGTCATATACAGAATACTAGTATATAACTACACACTTTTTTAGTCATCGAAAAATTTTCATTTTGCATTATTATTTCATGATTAAAATGATCAAAGTATATTACAGTACCTACTACGGGTAAAATCTGCCTCGTTAGTCATATATCGAAAGATACATGATCGCTTAAGCGTGTATCACGTATGGCACATAAGAATATTACAGAATAAGCTTTCATTCAAATATTTTATATTTCTGCCTTTCAGTCATCTGTTATATGTTTTGAAATAATATATATATTTAACTTTTTGAAGTTTTAAACTTCACGTGAATTGCAGTAACATTTTGAATATGTAAGAATTAAATATTACAGTAGAGTACTGAAAGTTTAGAAATACTAACGTGTGGCATGGCCCAAAATCAGTTGCGAAGCACTGATATAGATATATAATTCCATCATTTCTTGTCTGTTGGTATTCGAGTACTTTTCATTGTGCCAGTAATTACCAAAAACTGAAACAAAGTATACATTCTGGTATTTTCAGAATGCTCCAAGAAAAACGGCCGATTTTGGCAAATCGAAAGCCTGAAATTTTCCACCGCAACAGCACAAGACCGAATGTTTCGAAATAGACTTTAGAGAAGATTAAAGAGTTGAAATGGAAAAGCCTGCAGCACCCGCCGTATTCTCTTAACTTGGCTTCTTCGGATTTCCATTTGTTCTGGTCTCTACAAAACCATTTTAAATGGGAAAAAAATGACTCTGTACAGTCAGGCGAAAACTATCTCACAACCGTCTTCCAACAAAACGGCATCGATGAGAGACGGTTGTTAAAAACAATGAGAATTACGTGCATGACTAATAAATGTTAAATGTTATTATATTAAAATACTTTTCGAACTTTTTCCATTTGACGTCCTTTGTCTACGTTTTGATACACTTTGAGCAGATATGATCGTTCGAGGAAATCATGGAAAATTGTAGTTTAAAAGTAAAATTAACCTTGCTAACCAGACGCTCTTCTGTAGCTAAAACGGGATAGTACGTCAGGCTATAAGACGTTTCCGGGTAGGATGCAGGTTCGATTCCTGTCGAAGGACGCATATTTACTTTGAAATTTCTCCCACATTAAGGCCGGTAAATGTTGTCAATACTGTTTATTATAAACAGAGCATTTACTTAAAAATTTGTGTCAATATAAATAACATATAATTAAATTATATATATATGCGTGTGATAAATATAGAGGTTTATGGTATGCTATATTGTATGTATTAAATGGATATTGGTATTAACACTATATATACATATATATATAAAAAGACTACGTGTTTTCGTAAGTAATTAAGGCGAGAGAGGAAGAGAATTTCCAGGAATATAAATTCCGTTTGCTTTCTACAGAATGACGATTAAGATTCTCATAAGAAAGACTTATGAGAGCAAGTAAATTATATATATATATATATATATATATATATATATATATATATATATATATATATATATATATATATATATATATATATATATAATTGCCCTGTGTTCTTCTATATTTTACATTGAGCTCTGGGTTTAATATAGCGTTGGCGTCTTTGCTGCAAATTTTAATATTGCATTTAATATACATATATATATATATATATATATATATATAATTCATATATATATATATATATATATATATATACTTCACATATATATATATATATACTTTATATATATATACTTTATATATATATATATAGTTTATATATATATATATATATTTATATATTTTATATATATATATACTTTATATATATATATAGTTTATATATTTTATATATATATACTTTATATATATATATAGTTTATATATATATATATATACTTTATATATATATATACTTTATATATATATATGTATATACTTTATATATATATACTTTATATATATATACTTTATATATATATATATATATATACTTTATATATATATATACTTTATATATATATATACTTTATATATATATATATACTTTATATATATATAGTTTATATATATATAGACTTTATATATATATATATACTTTATATATATATATATACTTTATATATATACTTTATATATATATAGTTTATATATATATAGACTTTATATATATATATATATACTTTATATATATATATATACTTTATATATATACTTTATATATATATTTTATATATATATATATATACTTTATATATATATATATAAACTTTATATATATATATACTTTATATATATATACTTTAGATATATATATACTTTATATATATATGTATATACTTTATATATATATATACTTTATATATATATATACTTTATATATATATATCCTTTATATATATATATAATTTATATATACTTTATATATATATATACTTTATATATATATATACTTTATATATATGTACTTTATATATATATACTTTATATATATATACTTCATATATATATACTTTATATATATATACTTTATATATATATATGCTTTATATATATATACTTTATATATATATACTTTATACATATATGTCCTTTATATATATATATATATACTTTATATGTATATATATATATATATATATATTATATATATATATACATATATGTGTGTGTGTGTGTGTGCCACGAAAGAAAATACTAATAAACACAATTATTTTTACACTCAAATATTAACTGAATTATCCCCTTCGTGTATTTCATTGTGAATTGTTGGCGTTATTACTGAACGTGGAACAATGTTTCGTTAAACAATTACAAAAATGGGATCCGTATGAGGATGTAATTCTCTGGTAAAAGAAAGCTAACGATATCTTCTTCCGAAATACACGAACTTTATGGACACCCTGTATAACAGAATATGCTCATATCTTTCCCAACACTACCGATGAAGATAAATAATTTGCATATGAAGCTTTAAACATCATATCCTTGACTAAATATTTTCATATATCTGCTCTGTTTCGTAGCCTAACGTAAACAAAGAAAAAACATCTTTTAAACAAACAAATTAAAAATATGTTGAATTAATAAATGAAAAATTATTTCTAAAAACTGTCTCGCTTTACGTTAGAATACGAAACAGAGAAGATATGCATATTTCGAGAATCGAAAAGATCTGTGTTCAAAAGCGATATACGGGCCTCGTCAGATCATGTGTTTCTTCGTGGTCCAGACACGTCAGATATCATTACGGTTTTCCCTGGTTAACGCAGGTTTTAGTCCTCTGGGAGGAGGCATATTTTTCTAACGGCATTTCTCGAAATATTCAGGCCGGTAGATGGAAATAATTAAATATATTATTTTTTATTTTTTTTACGCAAATTACACCCCAAGCAAGGCGGGAAGCCACGAGCACGAAAGGAGTTACAGAGAGTTGGAGCGAGAGCAAATAGGAGTGATAGAGGAACGGATGAAGAGAAGTTTAGGGGATAGATCAGGGCATCTGGAGACGTCGATTGACGTTATATTTGAATAGTTGGAGATTATAGCTATCAGGGAAACAAGAAATGGGGAAGGAGTTCCACAGGCGAGAAGTGCGAGACATGAAGCTACTGGAGTAGAAGAGACGGCTACATTTAACAGTTTCGACAGTGAAAGGGTGAGAGCGAGATGCCAGCCTATTGAACGCTTAAATTCATGAAGTCTGGGAACAAGCGAAAGAAGCTCATCAGAGCAGTTACCGTGAAAGTAAACCATCTACTTATATATGTGTAACTATTAAAAATAACGGTTAAACAAATTAGAAATAAATACATATATATATATATATATATATATATATATATATATATATATATATATATATATATAATTTGCATCTTCAAATAAGTGCGTTGACATTCATTTCAGGTTTTTATCTTTATCGATAAATGATTGTTTTTTATGGATTTTATAATTAGTTATTCAAATGAAGCTTTTTCCTTTTTTGATGGTAACCACATTAGCATTTAGATCACAGTTTGCCAGTGTATAATGGGTAGAAAGCAATCTCGATACTTTTTTAAGTATATTTTGATAATATTACAAATATGGCACATCATATACCAATATAAAATGTATATGAATGGTTATAATTACGACAATTTAGAAATTATCATCTCGCTGGATAGGTAAATATTTTAATAATAGAACAACTTCGTAGCACATAGGAAGGAATTAAAATGACTTGGAATCGGGCAACGCAAGGTATCCTTGAATTACTGAACAAGTAATAGCATATATTTTCTTACAGTTGACTTCCACTGACACTATTTACGCTTTTTTTTTTTTAAACAGGGCGACTATTTTCTTGGGGTTTAACCAAATCTAAAACAATGGCTAAAAGTCTAATGGGGAGACAAAAATCTCATAAAATATTATGCGAATAAATGCCCCACATTGTTCAGAGACCAGAAATTGAGCGTGTCTCTATGCAAACATGTCTGTTTGCTGAAAGAGAATCACTGTTTTATGTGATCGTGTGAAAATTCACACAAATAAACGCCCCTTCACAATGGCCGATTTTCTGCTCGTTCTAATTGACATGGAGAAAAAAGACATGGTTCTTTGATTTATCTGACTTCAAATGCAAGGATGATAGATACTGAAAACGCGAAATATTTTAGCTTATTTTATGGAAAACTGGATTTGTGAAGTTAATTTTTTTCTGTTATAAGCTTTCAGTAAGCATCGCATTTGCTTTTGGGAATTTATTTCAATGAAATAAGTTGAGCAGACACAAAATTCCTCCCAACGACAATCACTAGAGACCCTATTCTACAATTGCATCTTTGTTAAAAATACAGTGAATTAACTCTTTAATATCAAGATTCATCGTGTTAAATCGTTAAAAGAAAAAAATTATGATATATATATATATATATATATATATATATATATATATATATATATATATATATATATATATATGAAATGGACAAAGTCCGACAGATATTTTAAGACATTTTTATGTTTAACATTCTTTTTATAGATACAAATATTTAAGTAAATGCTCTGTTTATAATAAACAGTATTAAACAACATTTACCGGCCTGAATGTCCGAGAAATTTTCATAGAAAATATTCGTCCTCCGACAGGAATACAACCTGTATCCTATACGGAAACGTCATATAGCCTGACGTGCCTATTTTACTGATTCAGCCACAGATGATCATTCGGTAGGCAAGGTCGAATTTACTGCATTTAAA
>OZ038500.1:92293884-92306384 GCA_964036315.1 Acanthosepion esculentum | reverse complement strand
GTATCTGTCTATATTTCTGAGATGAGGTATTATGTACACTATTTACATTATTCGGACTATTGTCCTCATCTTTGTCGCCATATTTATTACAACGTTTCGGTCTTTCAGTATCTGCCTCGCTCTGTCTTTTTTACAAATACTTTCACGTTAATTCCTCCGATGAGCTGCTTTGGCTGGTTCCCAGGCTTCATGAATTCAAACGTCCTACAAGGCTGGCATTCCGCTCCCACCCTTTCACTGCTGAAACTGTTAAGTATAGACGTCTCTTCTACTCCAATATCTTCATATCTCGCACCTCTCTTCTGTGGAACTCCCTTCCTTATTCCTGTTTCCCTGACAACTATAATCTCCAACTATTCAAATGTAACGTCAATCAACATCTCCAGTTGCCTTGATCTATCCACTATCCTTCTCCACATCCTTTCCTCTTTCAGTCCTATCTGCTCTCGCTCCAAATCTTCTGTAACCCTTTGCCTTGATCTATCCACTATCCTTCTCCACATCCTTTCCCCTAACACTTCTATTTGCTCTCGCTCCAAATCTTCTGTAACCCCTTGCGTGCTAGTCGCTTCCAGCCTTTTTATCGCTTCCAGTAGTTTTTATCGCACTTTCCAGTATTGATGATATCTATCTTCAATTTTTTATTGGAAATAATGTGAAACATAAAATTCTTGATTATACCATAATACCATTATACTACATGTGATACCTTTTTTAGCAGTAGCTGCTGTTGAAAGTCTTCAAGCGAAGTGATTTCTATTATCTGGCAGAGGTCTTTGTGATTCTGCAGCGCGTCTACAATACTCGAAAAATTAAGGTCTTCGCCAAGATCCACAGGATTCACACGGTAAAAGCCATTTTTAAGCATTGATCTTTGTGCTGTTGTATACATCCGACTGTTTAGATATTTCTGCTCGAGTTTGGCGCTTTGCAAGTTGTTAGAAAACATTAACATAAAAACTCGTGCCATGTTCTTAAATGTACTCGTCCGATCAAGACATTCATATCGATGCATACATGACGCCAAATCCGTTCAGAAATATGTGAACTGTCAGGTGTTGACAACCACTTTCGCGGATCAATAATTAAATGTGTCGTCGAGCGAATGAAGGCCGATCGTCTTCGAACCTCGTCAACTGCCAGAAGCAGAAAAGAAAACTAACAAATAACAGAAAACCTCACTTATCGGCTTTGAACAACTATGGCGACCTTAAACGTGTCTTTGATGTTGCCCGGCTGCTTATTCGGCTGTTTCGACAACGCCTAAGATGCAATAACCCACTGGATTCAAATTAAGAGAGAAACACAAAGCGTCCGGACATAGGGGACAGATCCAGCTGGTTAAGGTCAAGCAACTGGCATGGAAATATGGTGTACTTAATGGTATATTTTGCTATATCCCCTAATCCTGATCTCTGCCATCAATTTACACAAGTTCATTAGACTGGGCTTATGCGTTGTTTGCAGTCTCTTTTGCTTTCTGTATATCATGTGAGTGTCAAATTCTCCATGCCCGCTCCTAGATATTTCAACTGTCTCTGCCTAATATCTATCTTTGTTTCTTTTTCATATTTCTTCATTTATTACTCCTCCGTTTCTTTCTTACTTTTTCTTCTTTTTTTACATTCTTTCACCTCCCAGTTCTTTTTCTTCTTCTACCTTTTTTATAGTTTTTTTTACTTATCTTTCTTTTCCTCTTTTTAAGCTGTTACTTCTTCTTTAAATTCATCTGCCTTTTTTTGTTTGTCTTCTTCCTACCTCTCTTATTCTTTCGTTCTTTTTCGCCAATCATTTTGGGATCTTCATCCTAAATTAACATTCATCTTATTTTCTTTCTCTTATTTTATTCTTTCTTCATTTGATACGGATACCCCCTTTTCCACTTCATGTGTACATTCATTCATTCATTCATTCATTCATTCAAAGAATAAAATCTATAAATAGAAAATACACATTATATATATATATGGGGATCTGAGAGAGTGTGTGTGTGTATACAAATATTGTCTTATAAAAATGTTCAGATTGATAAGATCGATACAACATAATAGATAGATAGATAGATAGATAGATAGATAGATAGATAGATAGATAGATAGATAGATAGATAGGAAAAAGACTGAGATAGATAGATAGATAGATAGATAGATAGATAGATAGATAGATAGATAGGAAAAAGACTGAGATAGATAGATAGATAGATAGATAGATAGATAGATAGATAGATAGATAGATAGATAGATACCGCTTTTCTTTTTGCCGTGGAACACTATGCTTCTGTGCAGCATCTGAAAAAAAACAACTTCCAAATCTTTGTCCATCTTGCGAGGTAGTACCACTTAATCGAGTTCATCATGTTTGAGATTTATATAGTGATGCATACATCGATTATTGATAGAATCCATTGCAAGCAAGTGTCACACGCCACAGAGATGCTCGCGTGCTCCTTTTGTTCAATTAAATCAGATTGTGTTGTCTTCGAGAGGATGGATGGTCATTTCGGACAGTTGTTGCTTATCTTGGATGTTTACGCCGCCGTATTGCTTGGATTTACGTCACGGTGAAGAAACTTCTGCGAAAGGTGGAAACGGCTTGCTGAGTTCATATTTCAACCAAGTCAGTTGCGTTCACTTCGGCACACATTGCTCTTCAGAACTATATCAGACTGTAATAGATAGATAGATAGATAGATAGATAGATAGATAGATAGATAGATAGATAGATAGATAGGAAAAAGACTGAGATAGATAGATACATACATAGATAGATAGATAGATAGATAGGTAGATAGATAGATAGATAGATAGATAGATAGATAGATAGATAGATAGATAGATAGATAGATATGATCAGACTGAGATATATAGATAGATAGATAGATAGATAGATAGATAGATAGATAGATAGATAGATAGATAGATAAATAGATAGATAGATAGATAGATGAGCGGAGTTTATACTTAAACCATGTTAGTTGGGTTCAATTCGGCACAAATTGCTCTTCGAAACTATATCAGACTGGGATAGATAGATAGATAGATAGATCCATGTAATTCGTCCGACATTAACTAACACTAACAGGCTGATTATGTCTAACACATACATGTATAAATAAAGACAAAAAGAGTGAGATATAAACAGGCTTCTGTTTAGAATTAGAAAGTTAGGCCTGGAACACATTGAATAAATATTAGAATTGGATAGATAGATAGATAGATAGATAGATAGATAGATAGATAGATAGATAGATAGATAGATAGATAGATATGAACAGACCGGGATAGATAGATAGATAGATAGATAGATAGATAGATAGATAGATAGATAGATATAGCCAGGTAATTCGTCAGATATTAACTAACACTAACAGGCTGATTATGTCTAACACATACATGTATAAATAAAGACAAAAAGAGTGAGATATAAACAGGCTTCTGTTTAGAATTTGAATAGATAGATAGATAGATAGATAGATAGATAGATAGATAGATAGATAGATAGATAGATAGATAGATAGATAGATATAGCCAGGTAATTCGTCAGATATTAACTAACACTAACAGGTTGATTATGTCTAACACATACATGTATAAATAAAGACAAAAAGAGTGAGATATAAACAGGCTTCTGTTTAGAATTTGAATAGATAGATAGATAGATAGATAGATAGATAGATAGATAGATAGATAGATATGAACAGACCGGGATAGATAGATAGATAGATAGATAGATAGATAGATAGATAGATAGATAGATAGATAGATAGATAGATATAGCCAGGTAATTCGTCAGATATTAACTAACACTAACAGGTTGATTATGTCTAACACATACATGTATAAATAAAGACAAAAAGAGTGAGATATAAACAGGCTTCTGTTTAGAATTTGAATAGATAGATAGATAGATAGATAGATAGATAGATAGATAGATAGATAGATAGATAGATAGATATAGCCAGGTAATTCGTCAGATATTAACTAACACTAACAGGTTGATTATGTCTAACACATACATGTATAAATAAAGACAAAAAGAGTGAGATATAAACAGGCTTCTGTTTAGAATTTGAATAGATAGATAGATAGATAGATAGATAGATATGAACAAGTTGAGCGACATGCACTTTTTGAGATATATTGATATAGGTAGTGAGAGAGAATGGAGCGAGAGGAAAACTGAATCAGAGAGAGAGAAAGAGAGAGAGAGAGAGAAATTAAACAAACGTAACTATCTCATGTAACCTTCAATCTCTTGTGAGGCTTCATTGTGAAATGCGGGAAAAAATCCCACTCCTTTTTTTCTTTTGCGAGTTTTCCATCTCTAAATCCCTGACTTTTCTCGAACCCGCATTTCTCAAAGAATTACAAATGACTCATTCGTCGTTTCCTCTCCCGGCGCTGGCCTTACGTTTGTCCTATCACTCGTGCCATGGATATCTGGCCCCCGGCCGTAACTAAAGTACCATGTAAAACTAGAAAGATGACCGACTGACCGGTGAGTAAGGGTGGGCTGGCTGTCCAACCGACAAAGACGACCGGCCGGTTTGTCTCTCTTTAGAATCAACTCGACTCTGTAATCTCGCGGTGTGTATAAATTTAAATGAAAACGAAATCGTGGGAATGAAAAATGAGCGTGCGAACATTTGTAATTATACGAGTGTATGTGATTGTATACAGTGCTGTTCGATAAAAGTGACTCACCTGATTTTTTTTTTTTTACTAAATATTCTTTTCTCCGATGAAACGAAAGTGAAGCTAAATTCAACGGATAAGCGATCTAAAATCCGAAGAAGAACCCTTGAAAGCTCTTTGAATTTAGCAGTAAGTACTGTCAAGCATCCGTTCAGTATAATGTTCTGGGGGGATGCTTTTCTTTTCATGGAACTAGTTTCTTAAAACCTATTGAAAAGACCCTCAGGAGCGAGCAGTACAAGAGAATTTTAGAGTCTTGTCTGCTCCCTTCTGCTGAAAGGGTGCAAATCGACCCCACCAAGCTTATTTTTATGCAGGATAATGCTCCCTGTTACAAATCAAAATTGATGAAGGAATACTTTGATGAGAAGCAGGTGAGTGTTATGACATGGCCGCCGCAATCTCCTGACCTCAACCCCATAGAAAACTTATGGAGCATTATAAAGTACAGGCTCTCGAGAAAGCAACAAAGGGATTTGATTGAGAATTTCATATCCGAATGGAATTCCATGCTTCGAGATTAGATTTTCCAGAGCCTAATCAAGTCAATGCCAAAAAGGATAGAAAAGGTTATTCAAAATAAAGGAGGACCCATAGATTATTAAATATTTCGAACTATATTACCTATTATAAATAAATTATACCTTTATTATTCTTTATTTAATGCTGTTCGGTTATGTTTCTATTGATTACTAGTTGCAGGAAATAAGTTTTTCCCTAAATCTCATTTATATCCAAAATTATAATTATCAACAGAATACATTAGGGAGAGTAAACTTTTTACTGAGTGGTCGGGAAGGGGTCTTTATATTAGTAAGATTAAAAATTAGTTTGAGCCCAAAAACAATAGGCGAAAAACATTTGCCTGTTTTTCTGAGAGATTTACACTACTTCCATCGTTTGGAATTTTCCCTCAACTTAATGTCCATATTCACGACGTTTCGGCCGTTATAAGCTCCGGCCTTATTCAGGTAATATACCTTGTAATTTCGGGTCTGACCCTTTACTTAATCCACTCGGGTAGATTGCATGGCAGATACGGAATAATAACAATCTATACCCGTGGACGAAATAAAAGGTTCAGTTCAAAATTCTAACGTATATCACCTGAAGAAGGCCTGAGCGTACAACTACCGAAACGTCGTGAATACGTCCTTGTATGCAGTATTGCTGCCATATATGGTCCGGTGGCCCTTCTGTTTGTCTCAAGGTTCTATATAAGATCCAGAGACGGATATGCAATGTAATTGTCCCTGATCTGGCATCTCGTCTGCAGTCGCTCTCTCACAGACGTGACGTCGCCTCCCTCTGTCTATTTTAAAAAATACTTTCATGGTATCTGCTCCGATGAGCTGCTTTCGCTGGTTCCCAAACTTCATGAATTTAAGCGTTCTACTAGACTGGCATCCCGCTCTCACCCTTTCACTGTCGAAACTGTTAAATGTCGCCCTCTCTTATACTCCAATAGTTTCATGTCTCGCACCTCTCCCCTGTGGAACTCTCTCCCCTTTTTCTGTTTCCCTGATAGCGATAATCCCCAACTATTCAAAATAATGTCAATAGACGTCTCCAGATGCCTTGATCTATCCCCTATCCTTCTCTTCATCCTTTCCTCTATCACTCCTGTTTGCTCTCGCTCCAACTCTCTGTAACCCCTTGCGTACTAGTGGCTTCCCGCCTTGCTTGAGGTGTAATTTGCTAAATATATATATATATATATATATATATATATATATATATATATAATTATTTCCATCCACCAACCTGAATATTTATTTCGAGAAATCTCGTTAGAAAAATATGCCCCCTCGCACAGGAGTCAAACCTGCGTCTCGCACTTCTAGCCTGTGGAACTCCCTCCCCCTTCCTGTTTCCCTGATAGCTATAATCTCCAACTATTTAAATGTAACGTCAATCGCCGTCCCCAGATGCCCTAATCTATCCCCTAACCTTCTCTTCCTCTTTTCCTCTATCACTCCTATTTGCTCTCGCTCCAACTCTGTAACCCCTTGCGGGCTAGTGGCTTCCCGCATTGCTTTGGGTTGTATGCTTAAAAAATGAAACTAGAAGAGGACATCATCCTAAAAGATGTAAATAGTGGGGAATAGGTATTTGTTTTATATCAACGCTAGACGGTGTTGATCAAGACGGGTTAAAAGAATGAATTTGAAAGCCGTTATTCAATTAGACAGGCCTTGAGTGACTATTAAGCTTTTACAAAAATGCTCTCTATTAACCACCACAAGGATCCATCCCTGCATCCCATTAGAATGTCTGAAGACCAACTTCTCGAGAGCTCCTCTCTGCGGATGCTCGGTCTCACGCTGTCCGCTGATCTGAGATGGAACAAATACATCGATTCAGTTGCATCATCCACCGCAAGGAAAGTTGGTTCCCTGTGCCGAGCCAGGAAATCTTTCTCCCCGGAATCGATCCTCCAAGTCCATAAATCGACCATTCGCCCTTGCATGGAGTATTACTGCCATATATGGTCTGGGGCCCCTACTGTTTGCCTCAAGGTTCTTGATAAGATCCAGAGACGGATATGTAATATAATTGGCCCTGATCTGTCATCTCGTCTGCAGTCGCTCTCTCACAGACGCGATGTTGCCTCGCTCTGCCTTTTTTACAAGTACTTTCACGGTAATTGCTCCGAGGAGCTGCTTTCGCTTGTCCCTAGGCCTCGTGAATTTAAACGTCCCACGAGTCTGGCATCCCGCTCCCACCCCTACACCGTAGAAACTGTTAGATGTAGATGTATCTTCTACTCCAATAGCTTCATGTCTCGCACATCTCGCCTATGGAACTCCCTTCCCTATTACTGTTTCCCTGACAAATACAATCTCCAACGGTTTAAGTGTAGCGTCAATCGACATCTCCAGTTGCCTTGATCCATCCACTTCCCTTCTCCACATCCTTTCATTTTTCATTCCTATCTGCTCTCGCTCCAAATCTTCTGTAACCCCCTTGCCTTGATCGACCCACTGTCTTTCTCTTTCTCCACATCCTCTCCTTTACCACTCCTATCTGCTCTTACTCCAACCCTTCTTTAACCCCTTGCGTGATAGTGGCCTCCAGCCTTGCTTGGGGTGATACGTTTAAAAAAAAAAAAAAAAAAGATGACATCTTCCTTTCTTTTTGACGGTACTTTTTCTTATCTTAAATTTATCTACCTTTTGTTTTCTTTTTATTCCTACATCTTCTATTCTTTTGTTCTTTTTCGCCAATCATTTTGTGATCTTCATCCTAAATTAACATACATCCTATTTCTTTCTCTTATTTAATTCTTTCTGCATTTGATACAGATTCCATCTTTTCCACTTTATGTGCTACATTCATTCATTCATTCAAACAATAAAATCTGTAAATAGAAAATATACATTATATATATATGTGTGTCTGTGTGGGGGTCTGAGAGAGAGAGAGTGTGTGTGTGTGTGTGTGTGTATACAAATATAGTCTTATACAAATGTTCAGATTGACATATATATATAGATAGATCGATACAACATAATAGATAGATAGATAGATAGATAGATAGATAGATAGATAGATAGGGAAAACTGAGATAGATAGATAGATAGATAGATAGATAGATAGATAGATAGATAGATAGATAGATATGAACAGACTGTGATAGATAGATAGATAGATAGATAGATAGATAGATAGATAGATAGATAGATAGATAGATATGAACAGACTGTGTTAGATAGATAGATAGATAGATAGATAGATAGATATGAACAGACTGTGTTAGATAGATAGATAGATAGATAGATAGATAGATAGATAGATAGATAGATATGAACAGACTGTGTTAGATAGATAGATAGATAGATAGATAGATAGATAGATAGATAGATATGAACAGACTGTGTTAGATAGATAGATAGATAGATAGATAGATAGATAGATAGATAGATAGATAGATAGATAGATAGGGAAAACTGAGATCGATAGATAGATAGATAGATAGATAGATAGATAGATAGATAGATAGGGAAAACTGAGATAGATAGATAGATAGATAGATAGATAGATATGAACAGACTGTGATAGATAGATAGATAGATAGATAGATAGATAGATAGATAAATAGATAGATAGATAGATATGAACAGACTGTGTTAGATAGATAGATAGATAGATAGATAGATAGATAGAAGGATAGATATGAACAGACTGTGTTAGATAGATAGATAGATAGATAGATAGATAGATAGATAGGATAGATATGAACAGACTGTGATAGATAGATAGATAGATAGATAGATAGATAGATAGATAGATAGATAGGGAAAACTGAGATAGATAGATAGATAGATAGATAGATAGATAGATAGATACTGTCGAAACTGTTTAATTTCGCCGTTTTTTCTACTCCAATAGCTTCATGTCTCGCACCTTTCTAAAGTCCAGTATGGCTTACCGTTGTCACATTTGAGCAGGTGACAACAGTAAAGCCATACTGGACTTTAGAAAGGTGCGAGACAGATTGGACAGTGAGAATTGAACAGCACATTTGAGCAGGTGCTGTTCAATTCTCACTGTCCAATCTCGATATAGTCCAAAAGTGTCTCCGGGTCCTTGTGATTGACCAATTATTTTCCAACCTCCCTTTCACTTGTGGGATGTGGCGAGCCTCTCATTGCGACATCGCTACTTCTATGGAAAGTGTATTCTTTGGTTCCGGCAGTTCTAATCTTCATGGTTATAGCCCGCCATTCCACTCACATTGTCGCAAAGCATCCACATTACCCCGACCCCGTGTTTTATTGGCGAGAATTTTCTACTCAAACAGCTTCTTCCCGCTAAACACTGCTCCGTGGAATAGACTCCCAAGTGAATGTTTCCCCGATCACTACAATCTTAATCACTTCGCGTCTAAGGTTAACCGTTATCCTCACATCCTCCTTCTCTTAATGTAACTCTCTACCTCGAGTGGCCACCGGGCCTTGTACAGGGTGAAGCTTAAGTAAAAAGGTCCGGACTGAGCGACGTTTTCAAATATTTACTCAGTAGTATCTTCCTACCATTTCTGACTCATTTGACCTTGTATTGTACTAAGAGATCCATATTAATAAACTGCTGTGTGATTGAGGTACTTGCATACTTCTCATTAAATGCTAGGAGACATTAAGCTAGACCATCATCCTCCTCATCTGTAATTACAATATTCAACGGAGATTTCGGTGTTTCAATAAATATTTTCATCACAACTGGTTTTTTTTTCACTGATACCCGACTACATGAATTTAAGCGTGCTACTTGATTGGCATGTAGATCCCACCCGTTTACTTTTGAAATATTTAAATGTAACAACCACTTCTATCCCAACAGTTTCTTTCCTCGCACTTCCAGACAGTGGAACTCCCTTTCTATTACTTGCTACCCCGATAACTACATTTGACTGAACGGACATTTGACCAACGGACATTTCACTGAAAAATAACAAGTAAAAATAGTAACAAGCAGTACTTTAAGTATTTTAATTAGCAGTAATACAAGATAGAATAGGACTAATAATTACCACTGAATTTCAAGTGATTAAATTACTAAATCTAAATTTAAAACTTTTATTTCAATATTCGTTTATTGAAATTAGTATTTAAAAAATATTTGAGTTTATTTGGGCAAAAAGTAACACCTAATTATTTAAATTCGGATTTAACAGTAAGATAAAAGCTAGTTCATCCGTTTAAGATAAGGATCATTAAAAGCGAAATTAAAAGATCTTTCATATTGTAAAAGTTTAAGATATTTTGTGTAGTAAAACGCGCTTTTTCTCAAAATACTTCTCATCTTACAGTAAGATTTGAAGTAAAATATAATATATACAGAATAGATTAAAAAAAGCCTGCCAAAAAAAAAAAACGAAAAATTATAAATTAATCCAGTAAATAAATCTAAATATATGTAGCCCATTACGATAAAGAGAGTGACAAACGTGTAAGTCTGTTAAGCAAGTCATTTTTAAAGCAAATTATCCGTACATGGTAAAATATTACAGAGTACCTTTTGCTGTATCCGAAAACATTACTCAATGTAAAAAGCAAGTCAGTAGTACAGCTAAAAGTCAATCAAGAAATCATAGCGTAAACACAACCAACCATTTACCTGTGCCTACTTTTTCTTTTTCTTTTTTTCTTTTTTTCTTTTTCCTTTTTTCTTTTTCTTTTTCTTTTTCTTTTTTCTTTTCCTTTTTCTTTCTTTTTTCCTTTTTTCTTATTTTTTCTTTTTTCTTTTTTCTTTTCTTTTTTCTTTCTTTTTTCCTTATTTTTTCTTTTTCTTTTTCTTTTTTCGTTTTTTCTTTTTTTTCTTTTTTTCTTTTTTCTTTTTCTTTTGTCTTTTTTTTTTTGGTAGCTTCATATGACGGACATATTTCCCGGCTGCCTTTACGTTAAGTTTCCTAGATTAGTGTTTTAGCAGTGATTCTTACGAGTTACATCCCATAGTTTCTCGCTAGTTAATGATAGGAGTGTGTTGAGGAAAATTTAGGTATGACGGATCAACTGGTGCCGACGAACCAGGCTGGTACCTTTTTACGATAACTGTAATAAAAATAGGGTTGAGGGTAAAAGTTAAGAGAATATCAACATACTAATTGTTTCCAGTTGTCATTGAAGTCGACTCCAAAGAATATCTAGAACCTCTTTCATACCATTAGAATCACGCCCAGTCTAACAACGTCTCAAAAACAGCCTTAAGCACGGCCAATATGCTTCAAAAACAGCTTGTCTGCGATTTTGAGATTTGAAAGAGACTCGTTTCATATTATTTTTGATGTTAGAAACTGGCACCTTGTAAATTTCAATAATAATAATAATCTAATATCTGGATGCAGCACCCTAGACCCAGACGAATTTAAATATAGACGCGATAGGGTAGAGAAAAACGTGCAGCGAAAAACTTAGATACAATAGAACATTACCCAAAATAGCATGAACACAAACAATCACAAGTGCTAGAAGGGGAACATGTTTCAGTGTCTTGGGAATTTACCAGACATACCAGTTAAACTATGCAAGCGAACTGACCAATAACAATAGAAGACTGAAAAACAGTAGTGAGATATATATATATATATATATATATATATATATATATATATATATATATATATATATATATATATATATCCTTCTCAGCTGATTAAAATAGCCCGTGAAAAGTATTTGGGATACTGTCAGAATCTAAGGAACGGCAACTAGATATTGTACGAATTTAAACACAACCACTATTCCAGTAATAACAAGCGTACTAGGAAAGATTTATAAAAATAGTAATATGAACGTTAAAAAATCCTATAATCATCACTATCTAACTGACATAGATAGATAGATAGATAGATAGATAGAACCTGAGACTAGTTTGATCTGAACAGACATATAGATATACATACATAGATTCTGGGTAGAATTTCTAAAAAAACTTCTTTCGGATTACACTTTATCTTTCGATGTCCTGTTATTACCTGGATGTAAAAAACTTACCTATTTCCCTACCTGAAGATGATTGTATGAAACAATTGAAAGCTAGTAGTAAAAAAAGACCTGATAAAACCGGAATTTATAAACAAGGATCATACCATTCATTAACGGATTCGTGGTTAATGTATTTTATTATTAAAAATTGTTTGCGGAGGTGATTCTTGCCATTTATATCATTAACTTCATTATCTGCTTTTCATATGAATGATTCGCGTAATATATATATATATATATATATATATATATATATATATATATATATAGATAGATAGATAGTCCTGATGATCTGTTTAGGTGAAACCTAGGTAGTTTT
>OZ038500.1:92276384-92283884 GCA_964036315.1 Acanthosepion esculentum | reverse complement strand
AATTCCCGTATAATATGTGGACTGCATTGCGTTAACCATACAGACATATATATATATATATATATATATATATATATATATATATATATATATATATATATAAGTGAACATAGAAGTCAACACTTAGAGGCGACAGTCTGTTTCATGCTAGATGCAATATTGCATCTAGCATGAAACAGACTGTCGCCTCGAAGTGTTGAATTCTATGTTCACTTTTATATTTACACATGCTCTATCTCTGATATTGAGCACTTTATCCCATAAATATAGCACACTATTTATTCATACACACACACATATATATATATATATATATATTGTCTATTAAAAAATTATAACATAAATATGTTATAAAATCACTACAAAAATAGCCATTTTGTTTCAACATCTCCGGTGTCTTATCAAGGGATGATGTTGAATGTAGAATAAAGTGTTTTAAAAGTTTCAAATTAATTAACTATCCTTCTATCCCCAATATCGCAATATATATATATATATATATATATATATATATATATATATATATATATATATATATATATATATATATATATATATATATATATATATTCAGTATCTGTCTCAAGCACACATGGCATACGTTAGTTAGATCCAGTGACAGGATCTAAAGAGTATGAGTTCGATGCTCGGTTAAGGCAGTGGTGAACTTGGAGAGGGAAATTAAAAGGGTAAAACTGATAACTGACATCCATGAAACATGGCACGTGGAACTAGAACATTCTACCCCACTGAGCGAAACAAAGGGTTCAGTTCGACATTCCAACCACCTGAAGAAGGCCGGAGTGTACAACGGCCAAAATGTTGTAATATATATATATATATATATATATGTATGTGTGTGTGTGTGTGTGTGTGTGTGTGTGTGTGTGTGTGTGTGTGTGTGTGCAGGTATACAGAAAAATAGGAAAGAACACGTTAGGTATTTTTGCTTTTATTTTTAAAAAGTCAGTGCTCCATACAGAAGTACAGCATATATTATATATTTTTTTAAATATTATAATATATATATATATATATATATATATATATATATATATATATATATATATATATATATATTAAATAAAAACAGACCACTTTAAGGTATAAAATGTATATATAAATATATATATATATATATATATATATATATATATATATATATATATATATATATATATATACGCATATATACATATATAAAGAGAAGGGAAAACATATATAAAGAGAAGGGAATATGACAAAGGGTATATATATATATACATATATATATATATATATGTATATATATATATATATATATATATATATATTTGGATATATATATATATATATATATATATATATATATATATATGTCCGCGGTCCTTTAAAAGGGCTGTGGTGAAATAATTTATTACATGGAACCTTAAAGTGGTTTGTTTTTATTTAAATTATTAGCTCTGATTTACATTGAGCTCTCTGGATTTTATCCTCCTTGGGTCTACCCATACGGATTACCTAGTTTTTCGTAAACTATATATATATATATATATATATATATATATATATATATATATATATATATATATATATATATATATATATATATGTGTGTGTGTGTGTGTGTGTGTGTGTGTGCATACACAAATTTAAATATATGAAGTGATTTGGACAGAGATGATAGGTTTTTCGAGTGGGCGTTAAAATGTTGGCGGTTAATTCCCTACTCAAAATATTACTAAACAAGAACTTTTCCTCATCCCTTGCGAGTTTGATGTTTACTTAATAATATTCGGATCTAATTTTGAGTGTTTCGGCCAAGTATTTCAAGATGGACACATTTGAAACACACAATTGCGATGTTGTTTTGAGATCAGAAGTACATAAATTGATTTATTTCTGATATCGATAAAAAAAAAAGCAAATTTTGGATTTAGCACTTTCGGCTTAAACACTCAAACGGAGATGAGAAAATGTACCTTGTTGGCAAATGTTTTCCGTGAACTGCAAAATCTTATTACCCTTTGTATTGCTAATGATGGAGGACATGTGGAAACTTCAAACAAAATTTCAATAAAACCTTAAAAAATATAGATTTACTTCTTTCTAATCCTTTTTATAAATTATTTCCATCGCAAATGCAAATAAAGTTATCAACTTTTTAAAACGCACAGGAACTTTATGGACACCCTATATATATATATATATATATATATATATATATATATATATATATATATATATTTCATTAAAAACGACTGACAAGGTGATTTTATTTAGTTTTTTATATAATTTCTCGTGCGATCTAATAAAAAATAAATAAATAAAAAATGAATCACTTTATAAAACATACACATAACAAACTATTTCTAATTCTAACAGTTGAAATATAATCCTTGATAATGGCTAAATGTATAGCCGAAAGCGCTCCGATAAAAAGAACATTCGGACAATTTTTATATAATTTATCCTCTGAAAAGAAAACTTTATTAGATCGCACGAGAAATTATATAAAAAAACTAAATAAAAGCACCTTGTCAGTCGTTTTTAATGAAATGTGGTTGAAAGAAGGATTGCTGCCTAAATACACAAATATATATATATATATATATATATATACAGGAGTCCCTCGATTAGTGAGACTAATGCATACATAGATTAGTATGATAAAACGGTATACAGTAAGAAAACCAAAATTATATATATATATATATATATATATATATATATATATATATATATATATATATAAGGGTATACAGTAAGAAGTGGATTTAGATCAAGTAGCAACTAACACATGATTTACGGCTCAGGGTCATCGGTCACCTACCGGCACCACTTGCGACTCCTCCAAACGGTTCCACAAGCGTTCCCTCCGCACGATACTTAACATACACTGGAGTGACTTTGTCTCCAATATTGAAGTTCTTGAAACGGCGAAAATCACCAGCATTGTGGCCATCTTTCCAGGATGGACATTCATCAACTGCCTAAAATGTTATTATACAGCGAGCTCACCATTGGTTATCGTGGCAGAGGGGGGCACTAAAGAAGCGATTCACCGATTGCCTGAAAAAAATCCTGTCATCATTAACCATTGCCAATGGTCAACCCAACTGAGAACCGTGACTCCTAGTGTCTCACCACCAACCATGCTGTCTCCTTTTTCTGAAAATAACTGAAGGGCCTCTCTCAGGGACAAGGGGGAGAGGAGGAAGTACTGCAATGCTATGCCATCGAGCCAGCCCAGGCCAGACTTTTAGCTGCAACTACTGCAACCGAGTATGCCTGGCCCGCATTGGACTTGTTAGTCACAAACGTATCTTCAATTGACGTGTAGAGACTCCCCCTTGATCTTCCTTTTGCGAAGTCAAGCCACGATGATGACACAGTAAGAAGAGAATTTATACCAATTGCGAAAATCTTTACATCAACCTGCAGCTAGCAGATGATATACGGCTCAGAGTCATCGGTCACCTACCGACACCACCTGCGACTGCTCGAACGGTTCCGTTAGCGTTCCCTTGGCACAAACCTTAACATACACTGGAGTGACTAAGCCACCAACATTTAAGTCCTTGAGAGGGTGAAGATCACCAGCATTGAGGCCATACTACTGAAGTCCCAGCTACGCTGAGCTGAACACGTTTCCAGGATGGAGAATTATCGGCTCTCTAAAATTTTATTGTACAGCGAGCTCTTCATTGGCTATCTCTGCAGAGGGGCACCAAAGAAGCAATTCAAAGATTTCTAAAAAAGATCCATTTGTGTCTGTCGCATCAACCCTTGCCAATGGTCAGCCCTAGCTGAGAACCATGATGTCTGGCGTCTCACCACCAACTATGCTGTCTCCTACTTTGAAAATACCTTAAGGGCCACTCTAAGTGACAAAAGGCAGAGGAGGAAGTACTGCAATGCTATGCCATCGAGCCCAGGCCAGACTTTTAGCTGCAATTACTGCAACCGAGTATGCCTGGCCTGCATTGGACTTGTCAGTCAAAAACGATGATGATACAGTAAGAAGAGGACTTATACCAATTGCGAAAATCTTTACACCAACCAGCAGCTAACACATGATATGTGATGGACACTTGTGTACCAAATGTTATACGCTCGGATTATTACCATCAATCCCAGAATCTTAGAATAATGCATATTTTGTAGAACACGCTTATATTTTTCAAATTATTTTCTCCGTGAAATGATTATTTTGCCCATAGTTTATTAAATATGTACAAAATTCCCTGACGGACTGTTTATCCGAACTGACATATTTCCGGTTGAAGAACTTGGGCAAGATTTTTTGTATGATATTTGCACATACAGAAGGTTTCCCTTCTCCAGCCAACGATGTCTTCCAAGGGGAAAGGCAGGGGTCAATATTGCTTGAAATCGCCATTGACCTAAAATCTACCTAAATGTGACATGAAGCAATATGGGAGTGGTTTGGTGATACCGACTCCGGATTTGATATACGGAATTTACTTCTAAAATCTCTACCATGATCGATTTTAGCTACAAAACAGCGGTGATGGTCACTCAGAATTTTTAGAAAGACTACATTTCCAGGAGAATAACGTGTTCCATCAACCCAATATATATATATATATATATATATATATATATATATATATATATATATATATATATAGGGTGTCCATAAAGTTCGTGTGCACTTTCAAAAAATTATAACTTTATCTGTATTCGTAATAGAAATAATTTGTAAAAAGGATTAGAAAGAAGTAAATCTCTATTTCTTTAAGGTTTTATTGAAATTTTATTTAAGTTACCACCTGTCCTCCATCATTAGCAATACAAAGGGTAATACGATTTTGCAGTTCACGGAAAACATTTGCCAACTGATTTACAGTAATGCCTGAAATCACATTAGTTATTTTAGCTATACTTAAAACTAGGTACATTAAACTTTATAACATTTTTGACAGATTATTTCTATCGCAATTACAAATAAAGTTATTAATTTTTCTCTACGTGTTGACTTCAATGTTCACTTTTATATATATATATATATATATATATATATAAAAGTTCACTTTTATATATATATATATATATATATATATATATATATATATATATATATATATATCACTTTTATATATATATATATATATATATATGTATATATATATATATATATATATATAAAAGTGAACATTGAAGTCAACACGTAGAGGCGACAGGCTGTTTCATGCTAGACGCAATTCTTCATCTTCATATATAAATATATATATATATATATATATATATATATATATACATACATACATACATATATGTACATATAATTAATACAAATAAATGTTTTGTTACTTCGCTTATTGATGTTACCTTCAGCATGCCGACTCAAGAGTTTCGTAGATAGACCCTCTGCGAATCACTTCGTCCACTCGTCAGTGGATATCTACAATTGACTGTTTATATCTCGATTTTTTCATTTTTATCTGTTCCGTGCACACGCATCTGTCAGGGCTATTAGGAAGTTCCTATTAATGACGCCCGCTCTACCCACAGCGTCTCCTGTGCCTTATACTGAAACTAACCTGAGATGATCTTAACACTTTCTGTGACAAAGCACATCATATGGCGCTTTCATTTTTTAACAAGGCCATTAAGCTCAAATTCTCCGTCACAATGACTTGTCACTAGCACAACCCTCGACGTCTTTCGAACGGCACTGTCTACCCATTTTCACCCACAAGGCAAGTCGAATGGGAAGAAAAGAAGAGAGAGAAATAAAGAAAAGGAAGTAGTATAAAAAGAAAAAGAAGAAAGCGTAGAAAGGAGGAAAAGGAAAGAAGAGAAAAGGAAAAAGAGATATAAGAATATGAGCGGAAAGGAGAAAAAATGAAGAAACGGATAAAGAGAAAGGAGATATTTTTTACAGTTAATCAACCTTTTATTTAAGGCCAGACATTGTTTTTTAAATTGGTAAAAACATGTTTTTTGGTAATAATTATTTACTGATACAAGCCATAATTATTAACCCATAGCTGGAGGGGAGAAAATGAGGATTAAAACTTTACGCGTAAGTGAATATTATAAACCCACCTGGACTTGGATTTCCCATATCAAGCCATCATCCATTGCCCTACCTGGAAATTAAAGGTTACAGCGCCATTATTTCCAAGCGGCCACCCATGTAGGTACTGACCAGGCTCGATGTTGCTTAACTTCAGTGACCGTACGAGAACCGATGTTTCAACGGAGAGAAAAAAGGAAAAAGAGTATGGAGAAAGGGAAAAGAAAAAAGGAAAGAAAAGGGTGGAGAGAAAAGCAGATGAATAGAAAGAGAGGGGGCGTATAATGAAGTATGTTAAACATAGAAAGGAAGAGGGGGAAAATGAGAAGTAGAAAGAAAGATGAGACAAGAAAGGTTGAGACTTAAAAAGTGAGAAGTCGATCAGGAGGTGGAGATGATGATAGACTGAAACGTAGAACACGTACGTGTTTCGTAACAGAAAATAGCTTTTTCTCTCCGGCGTTATTGATTGTCAGGTGACGTCGGCAACAAGAAGCGCAAGATTCAGACGAGAATTAAGTTGAACCCGTACTCAGACACCAGCCGATGCTAAAAGTCACTTTTACATATTGCAGGCCCGTGTTATTTGGTAACGAAGAAATATTGTCCCAAGAAGGACGTATTTTCGGACACCTCTTCTTCTATGCGCCGAGTCCCTTCAGGACGGGGGCAATCATGGTTCTCCGAAACATCCTGTCCTTTGTAGCTCTTAGTAAAACTTGCCTTTTTGCTGTCCCTCCGAATCCCTGCTCTTCCAGCCATTTACCTGCTTTCCTTTGTTTCTCTTGCCTCCACTATATCCTGTGAGTGTTAATTTTTCTAAGCCCTCCTTCCTCATTATTTGCCTCGGAAATTTCAACTGTGATTTTATGGTTTTAATTAAAACTTGTAATTAAGAAGGACACTTATAAATTATAAGTGTCATTCTACGTCATTGCACGCAATGGTATTCTCGGCATTTTTTTGGTCAGACCACATTTATGCTGCATCAAGCCTCTTCTTCAACTGTTGGGGAAATTTCCCAGCATTCATTGCCATATAGGAAGACTGATATTACATAACAGTCCAGTACTCATTTCTCAACTCATCCTTTCACTGTCGAAACTGTTAAATGTAGCCGTCTCTTCTACTCCAATAGCTTCATGTCTCGCACTTCTCGCCTGTGGAACTCCCTCCCCATTTCTTGTTCCCTGACAGCTATAATCGCCAACTATTTAAATGTAACGTCAATCGACGTCTCCAGATGCCCTGATCTATCCCCTAACCTTCTCTTCATCCTCTCCTCTATCACTCCTCTTTGTTCTCGCTCCAACTCTCTGTAACCCCTTGCGTGCTAGTGGCTTCCGCCTTGCTTGGGGTTGAATGCTAAAAAAAAAAGAAAGAAAATTTTCCTGATTCTTAGCTTTTGGAAGACATCTTTAGCTATTCCATTGTGCCTTCATATTTCGGTGTTACCATCAATGTACATTTTTGTA
>OZ038500.1:92208884-92273884 GCA_964036315.1 Acanthosepion esculentum | reverse complement strand
AGGTGATTGACTGATCGAGCAGATCGATAAGGACGCAGTTCAGAAACTGCGTTGATTGGTCCGACCCCCTGACACACACACATACACACCAGGCACACACGTTTACAGAGATTTCTGTTGATTGAAATATGTAAGCCAGTCGATGTAAACAGTCTCTTAACACTCAGTAAAATCACGCCAGACTGATAGATAGATAGATAGATAGATAGATAGATAGATAGATAGATAGATAGATAGATAGATAGACAGAAACAATCCGACTTTGATAAATCGGTCTGTTGTCAGTCGTGGAGACTAATGTGTCGTTACAACCGATACATTACGGAACAACAAACTTGGCCGCCAAACACGATTTCAAATCACACGCTTAATCACCTCTGATGTCCCAGGGAGATATCTTCCTTAAACAGACATATTTCCTCTCGTGTTTTATTCCAATTAGAGCAAACATTTAGTTGACTAATTTTTATAAAAACGTAAGGAGTGATTGGCTGTAGCAATAAAGGTACTGAAACACTATCAGCCCGAAAACACAAAAGTCAGATGACCACATATCAACATCTTTTTGAATGGATTTTTTGGTCTTGCTGAAATTTTTTGTTCCTTTTTCTCCAAGTAATCCTCGAATTCTGAAGATAACTTGTCAAATTCTACATTTTATTTTTCTGTTTCTATACTTCATACTGGAAAGTAGAAACACGAATTCCGTTTTCTTCTTCTTCCAGTAATTTCACATATACTTTCTTTTCCTCCCTTATTTCTTATCTGCGGTCTTTTTTTAATTATTTATTTATTTATTTTGCTTCTCATGTCAATTCTCTCTGGATTCATTTTTTTTTACAGTCATGGGTAAGACGTTAAACTACATCCGAGTCCTGGGTAAGACGTTAAACGACATCCAGCAGCAAGGCCTCTGATCAGGAGGCTTTGAGGAGCGTGGAACAACCTCCTAATGGCTGGTGTTCCCAGGTCCACCTTGCCGTGGGGTGGTAGCAACTGTTAGGGTCCCAGCTATGGGCAAATACTTAACTATTACGAGCAATATTTATTTTAAAAAATTATTACCAGCATATCAATTTTGAAGGAAATATATTACCAGAAACAGATTTTTGACAAAACAAAATGTTACCAGCAATAAAAGATGTTGTCGGCATTAAATAACCCATTGAGGTTGATATGCCGTAAAACAAAATAAACCAAACAAATCTAAACCAAAAAATTCATATTCTATTCATACTAATCTATACTAAAAATGTGGACGGCATTAAATAACCCACTGAAGTTGATATGCCGTAAAACAAAATATACTAAACTAATCTAAACCAAAGAATACATATTCTATTCATACGAATCTATCCTAAAAAATGTTGGTGGCATTAAACAACCCATTGAGGTTGATATGCCGTAAAACAAAATATACTAAACCAAGCCAAACCTTTTGATTAAAACTCCTGGGAGATTTTTACTCTTATAATTTAAACGTGTCGTTTATCCTGGTTTCTTTTTCGTATTCCACCTGTCAATCTCTGGCAGAACGAGGAACAGCATTTTTTTCTTTTATTCTACTTTTTTTTATTTCATGTTTCTTGCAAGGTAATGCGATGTTAGGTTTTTCTTCCATTATTTTTCATAGGCAAATGACGATTTTACTATTTTATTCTATCTGCTCCAATACATCAAAGAACCGAAATATATCCCGTCTCAACACTACACTTTACAATTGTTATAAAAAAATATTAACCTGACCATTGGTGACTACAAGTTACATCTTTTTGAGCTAGCTTAATGTTAAGCCTGATTTTTTACACACCTGTATATACACACACACACACACACACACACACACATATATATATATATATATATATTTAGTTTAGGAAAAACTAGGTAATCCGTATGGGTAGACCCAAGGAGGATAAAATCCATAGAGCTCAATGTAAATCAGAGCTAATAATTTAAATAAAAACAGACCACTTTACGGTTCCATATAATAAATTATTTCACCACAGCCCTTTTAAAGGACCGCGGATCATCAGATTTTACTTCCAAGGTTTGAAACGAAAAATGAATATATATATAAAAATGAATATATATATATATATATATATATATATATATATATATATATATATATATATAAATGAATATATATATATAAATGAATATATATATGTATATATCTTTGAATGAGTATATATATATATATATATATATATATATATATATATATATATATATATATATATATATCGTTGCAAAGTAACGTGATATTACGTTTTTCTTCCATTTTTTTTCTCATAGGCGAAGGAAGATTTCGGTATTTTGTCGCTCTGCTCCAATACATCAGAGAACCGAAAAATATCTCGTCTCAATATGACACTTTATCCCGACAAAATAGCCTGGCTTCTTTTGCGCGAAATGATGGAGAAGAAACAGATCTTTTGGAGTTAGAAAACTAATAGATCTTCTGGGCAGAATGCGCCTGATCAACGTTTAACGTCAACCTATCACCGCCAGGTTAACATTTTGTTTGGCTGTAAATATTTTTCAGCGTGCCTGCGTCACTTGTGATCGTGACACTATGTCGATACTTAACGTCGGTTTAACGACAATACTGTTAAAAAATTTGGTTTGGATGTATCTTCAAAATAACCTCACCTGGTGTTCATTGACTTTAACCGCGACGAATAGCAGCTAACTGGACTAATTATTTCAAAGTTCCGTCAATATTTTTTCTTAATAATAAACAACAAATGCTTAATAATCTCTTGTCTATATTGCCGTGAGGATAAGAACTGGTGGAACTAAAAAATGTAGTTCGTCTGAGAACTTTTCATTGGAATAGCGTCAGAGAAGTGCGATTCTTGGTTGGGTTTAAAATTATCTCTTATCCTTTCTTTGGTTGTTCTATGGAAATTCTATTGTTTTAGTTCTTAGTAGGTCTTGGCCATGAAGGTTAGAACTGGTGAAACGAAGAAATATCCTTCATTTTAGCACTTTCCATGGACATCACGATAGAGCGATGAAATGTCTGTAGGATGGAAAATAATTTGTCACGCATGAGGACACGGAGACGCTTTTGGACACTTCTGAGACTGAAAAATGAAGACTGGACAACTCCTGCCCATACATGGCAATATTTCTCCATTTTTGGTCTAATCTGTCTCTTGTAAAAGTGGAGGACAGAAGGTACTTACTGGGAACCGACCATTTTTCCAGCATCTTTAGGGATGGATCTATATATATTTTTTCACAGTTTTACTAAGACTATTTGGAGGAGAAAAGTTACTTACTGGGAACCGACCATTTTTCCAGCATCTTTAGGGATGGATCTATATATATTTTTTCACAGTTTTACTAAGACTATTTGGAGGATGGAAGGTACTTACTGGGAACCGACCATTTTTCCAGCATCTTTAGGGATGGATCTATATATATTTTTTCACAGTTTTACTAAGACTATTTGGAGGACAGAAGGTACTTACTGGGAACCGACCATGTTTCCAGAATCTTTAGGGATGGATCTATATATATTTTTTCACAGTTTTACTAAGACTATTTAGAGGACAGAAGGTACTTACTGGGAACCGACCATTTTTCCAGCATCTTTAGGGATGGATCTATATATATTTTTTCACAGTTTTACTAAGACTATTTGGAGGAGAAAAGTTACTTACTGGGAACCGACCATTTTTCCAGCATCTTTAGGGATGGATCTATATATATTTTTTCACAGTTTTACTAAGACTATTTGGAGGACAGAAGGTACTTACTGGGAACCGACCATGTTTCCAGAATCTTTAGGGATGGATCTATATATATTTTTTCACAGTTTTACTAAGACTATTTAGAGGACAGAAGGTACTTACTGGGAACCGACCATTTTTCCAGCATCTTTAGGGATGGATCTATATATATTTTTTCACAGTTTTACTAAGACTATTTGGAGGAGAAAAGTTACTTACTGGGAACCGACCATTTTTCCAGCATCTTTAGGGATGGATCTATATATATTTTTTCACAGTTTTACTAAGACTATTTGGAGGATATAAGGTACTTACTGGGAACAGACCATTTTTCCAGCATCTTTAGGGATGGATCTATATATATTTTTCACAGTTTTACTCAGACTATTTGGAGGATATAAGGTACTTACTGGTAACCGACCATTTTTCCAACATCTTTAGGGATGGATCTATATATATTTTTTCACAGTAATTACTTAGACTATTTGGAGGATAGAAGGTACTTACTGGGAATAGACCATTTTTCCAGCATCTTTGGGAATGGATCTATATATATTTTTTCACAATTTTACTAAGACTATTTGGAGGATAGAAGGTACTTACTGGGAACCGACCATTTTTCCAACATCTTTAGGGATGGATCTATATATATATTTAACAGTAATTACTAAGACTATAAGTCTAGAGAAGTGACTCTCAACCTTTTATTGACCATGGACCCCTTTTTACATATACATTTTTGGTTTCATCCCCTCCCCCATAATGATTCGATGAAAAAAAAGCTAATTTTATGTTTTTCTAGTGGATAAGTTTAGTAATCGTATTATACAAATACTAAATGTATATGCATAATTTAATTAAAATAAACTTGTATATAACAACTAAATTCTGCAGAACATTGATGTCCACTAGTACATCCCAATTAATGTTAAATGGCCTCCGAGGATCCATATGGACCCCGGTCGAGAACATCTGGTCTAGTGTCATACATAAACAATGTGGAGATTGAAATTAAAGTAACTTGACTTCAACTTGCACGGCTCTGCTTCAGGAAATCTGTTTTTCTTTAATGACTGCTTTGTCCTTTGCGCTTCAAGAATCACACTACTGGAAAAATATAAGTGAGCTGATTGATTAAAAGGAATTTTAAATATATGGATGAAAAGTAGAAATCGCCAGGTGTAGCGGTTTGGTGAAGTTTAGATGTAGGCGCTCAAGGCACGCCCTCCCATGTGAGAGAATATCCATTCATTGTGATTGGTTATAGATGAGGGTCCAATTGTCAATGATGGAATGTGAGTAGTTTGCGTTTCGAGGCATTGAAGGTCACCAACCAGTTTTTCAGCCACTGAGGGATGAAATATATCAACCGATTGAGAGCCATTTTGTTTGTTAAAGCTTCATAAAGTGGCGTTAGAAATACGAGTTTTGTTTCATGCAGAAAACATGATTCATTTTTGCATTAATCTGAGCCTTTAACTGCTACGTGATATCTGACCTCGTATACAGCACTGAATGCTGAACAATTTCCTCAAAGATGAAGACGCTTGAAGCAACAGACGTGTCGTTCTACAGAAGGATGCTGAGAATAACATGGACCAAATATTAGAGCAACGACCAAGTTTTAGAGAAAATCGAAAAAAGAAAATGAAACTTAACATCAGGAAGAGACAGTTAAGATTTCTAAAGCACACAATGAGAAAGGAGGGCTAGGAAAATCTGATACTCACAGGACAATTTGATGGTCAGAGAGACAGAGGAAATCAACGCATAACAGTGAACTTAAGTAAATGGATAGTGGGGCAGAGTTTAGGAGAACTAACAGAAAGATAACATTTATTAAGAGCTACGAAGAACAGGAAAATAGTGGAGAGCCATGATCGCCTACGCCATGAAGGGACACGATACATAAATAAGAAACTAATAAGAAATTGTAACTCTTGAAGTATCGGGATACGTTTTCAATGGACATTTAAGAAAAATAGGATTCTTTGAATGCAAAGAAATGAGTATAATTACTAGGATTCCAATATAAAATCATTACTTCTTTGAAATTTGAAAACAAGGGTATAAAAAACTGGAGCGTCTTTGTGTTGCCGGCACAGCGAGGCCAGCTACAATGAATTTCTTTAAAGTAACAACTTCAAGTCATCAAATGTACTGTCATAACGAATACAAAAGAAATAAAAAATGATGGATCAGTTATTGAAAAAAAAAACAGAAGGCGATATCCGAAAAAATGCGAAAAATCGGAGGCTGAAAAAGAATGCAGGCTGAAAAAGAATGCAGGCTGAAAAAGAATGCAGGCTGAAAAAGAATGCAGGCTGAAAGATTCCTGGATAGAAAAACAGTAAGAAATTAAGAAATAAAAGGATGGATGGATGAATGAAAAAGAGAAATATAAGAAGACAAGAGAAGAAGGAAAAATGGAAATCATCAAATGACGAAAAAGTCTTGGGTTGGGGGAAGAGACAATGAACGGATTTGATATAAGAAATGAGAGCGAAGAAAGAAAGAAAGAAAGAAAGAAAGAAAGAAAGAAAGAAAGAAAAATTAAGCAAATAAAATAAACGGAAAAAGTAGAAATAAATAAATAAAAGGAAAATGTGTTAAGAGAGAAAGAAGGAAATAAAAGTAAAACTGGGAAAGAAAGAAAGAACGGATTTGATATAAGAAATGAGAGCTATGAAAGAAAGAAAGAAAGAAAGAAAGAAAGAAAGAAAGAAGCAAATAAAATAAACGGAAAAAGTAGAAAGAAAGAAAGAAAAAAAGAAAGAAAGAAAATTAAAATATATGATAAAACAACGATGGTATTTCCCGAAAGAAAGAAAGAAAGAAAGAAAGATAAATGACAAATCAAGTTTTGTAATCTTTCAAGAAAGAATATTTGAGGTAAAATGCGTTTTAAAGGAACACCGAAAACAATTGATGAAAGCGAAATTTTCAAATGACAATGTAAAAAAAATGTGCTCAAAAATGGAAGAAAAATTTAATGTCATCTTTGCTGAAACCCAAAATATTGTTTGTTGACTGAAATAATGTGGTCAGAGTTTGAAGCCGGTACATGATCAGACATTTGTCTGTGATTGACAATAAATCAGTAAAACAATCATCCAAGACAACTGTGGACACAACAATGAAAGAGCAATTTCAATCGGCTCGCCTTGTGCTTGCCACTCCTACCCACCGGAAACTAAACCTGGCATGCCCAAGGATTCATATCCGGTACGTTTCTGTTTCCATTGTATCTGCTAAATACTTTTCAACACCTGATGCAAAATGATCTCCTTATTTTCGCTATCATTCTCCCTTCTCGTCTTTTCTCTTATTTCATTCTTCTTTTCACCGATTTTATTTCCACTTTAAAGTTTTCGCCGTTACTTCTTTCTCAGATCTTTATTTTCTGACCCATTGTTCTTCTTCCTCTTCCCTGAGTCAAACTTCCTCTTTGCGGCCATCGCTTCCTTCATTGTATAATGTTCTTTCTCTTCTCTTCTCTTTTTTTCTTCAAATGTACCTTAATAAACATTCTCTTATTTTAGCGTACACCATTCTCTCTTTTCTTCTCAGATGTCGACCTATTCTTGTCCTTCTCTTCCGCTAATTCATTTCCGCTTATTCACTTCCGCTTCCTTTGCTCTTTTCTTTCTATCTATTTTCCGCCATCTTTTTTCTCTTTCCCTTTTCAAATGAATGGAAATAGAAGTTAAGCATTGTGTTGCTAGACCAGCAATCCTTGGCAGTCCTGAGAAATACATAACATAAAAAAGGCAGACCATTTTAATTTTCCTCTCTCTCTCCCCCTCTCTCTCTCTCTCTATTTCTTTCAGTTATTCTTCATTCTCTCTATCTGAGTGTCTCTGTCTCTCTCTCTCTATCTATCTATCTAACTGTGGCTCTGTGTACGTCTCTATCTATCTATCTATCACTTTGCGTACGCCTCTCTCTCTCTTTCTTTCTTTCAGTTATCCTTCATCCTCTCTTTCTGTCTCTCTCTCTTTATCTATCTCTCGCTCTGTGTATGTATGTATCTATCTATCTATCGCTCTGTGTACGAATCTATCTATCTATTTATCTATCTATCTATCTGTGTACGCCTCTCTCTCTTTCTTTCAGTTATCCTTTATTCTCTCTCTCTCTCTATCTATCTATCTATCTATCTATCTGTGTACGTATCTATCTATCTCTATGTGTATGCCTCTCTCCCTTTCTTTCAGTTATCCTTCATTCCCTCTCTATCTATCTATCTCTCTGTGTATGTCTCTCTCTCTTTCTTTCAGTTATCCTTCATTCCCTCTATCTATCTATCTATCTTTGTATCTAGCTCTCTGTGTATGCCTCTCTTTCTTTCAGTTATCCTTTATTATCTCTCTCTATCTATCTATCTATCTATCTGTGTACGTATCTATCTATCTCTCTGTGTATGTCTCGCTCTCTTTCTTTCAGTTATCCTTCATTCCCTCTCTCTCTCTCTCTCTGTCTGTCTATCTATCAATCTATCTGTGTATGCCTCTCCCTCTTTCTTTCAATTATCCTACATTCCCTCTCTATCTATCTATCTGCGCCTCTCTCTCTTTCTTTCAGTTAACCTTCATTCCATCTCTCTATCTATCTATCTTTGTATCTATCTCTCTGTGCATGCCTCTCTTTCTTTCTATTATCCTTCATCCCCTCTCTATCTATCTATCGCTCTGTGTACGCCTCTCTCTCTTTCTCTTTCTCTAACACTGTTTTCTGCTTGACTTCATACGCTCTCAATGTTTTTTCTCTATCATCACTTTCTCTCACACTCCCTTCCACTTTTCTGTTTTCCCTCTCTCTCTCTGTCTCTCTCCCTCTTAATCACTCACTCTCTCTATATACCTTTCTCTATCTCCCTCTATTGTTCTCAGACTTCTTTCTACGTTCTTATTGCTTAATTTCCTTTGATTCAAAACTTACTGCTGTGATGAGGTCATTTGAACAGGTTGATAAAATTCCTATTATTGTCATCTCATTGGCTTTGATTCCTGGTATAAATTTCGAATCTCAACCAGAGACCTAAGGTTAGAAATGGTATCTAACATTTTCCACTGAGCCTTTTTTGAGGAAAAAATTTTTTTTTAAACTTACGATCACCCATATTTTACATAGATAAAAAAAACTTCTTAAGGTGTGCGCTGAACTTGTGAGTACAATTGTTTGTATTTCGGTAAGGCTTCGGCTTTCCAGGAATCCATTCAGTGAGTCGATTGGAATCATTTCCAATCTATATGAGGGTCTCAACTATAACTGTTTTCTGTTGTCGATGTCTTCGATGTCCTCATGTGGCACATTTTGGAGATTTCGATTTTAAGGTCCTTCTATTTTGATAGTTAATTAAAGATCTTCAAATATACATTACAATCTACAGGGACGGCCATCTCATTAAGAAAGCACATTCTGTTCTTATGGTTTTTCCTCACGATGTCTGGCGCATTAAATCTGCTTGTTTTGCATGTGTCACCCAGAGACCGAAGTTTAGAAATGGCATCATGACACTTTCCCCTAACAAAAAAAAAAGAAGAAATATTTTACATAGATAAAGCCCTTTGTAATGTGTGAGCTGTACTCGTGAGAACATTTTTTTTTGTATTTGTTTGAGGCATGGACTTCCAAGAATCCCTTCAATTAGTCTACCGGCATCTTTTCCAAACAATCCTAGGGCTCCAACTACAACAGGGATTGTTGATGTTCCCATGTGCCACATTTTTGAGATTTCGATTTCAAGGTCCTTGTATTTTGACAGCTTTTTGAATATCTTCATAGATACATTGCAGTCAGCATGGACTGCCATATCACTTTTTTGTGTGGTCCTTAATAACAATGTCTGGACGGTTGGCTTTGATTGTTCTGTCAGGGTGTATTGCAATAAAATTGTATCAGGTCCTACCTCCGTAACCGGGTCTGGGTGGTGTTCATACCAGTTTCTTTTAGTTTCCTTCCATATTTTCCATCGCAGATATTGGCCCATTCTGTCATGCCGGGTTTTATATTCAGTGGGTGCCAGTATCGTGCAACCTGATACAAGATGATCAATTGTTTCTGGATATTTATCACAGAATCTGCATTTAGGGCAAACACAATTTTATTATTATTATTATTATTATTATTATTATGATTATTATTATTATTATTATTATTATTATTATTTCTTTTCCTTTGATTTCTGGTGTGGACTCATTTCTTTCCGGGTCTCAACGAGAAACCTAAGGTTAAAAATGGTTTCATAATATTTTCCACTGAGAATTTTCTGGAGAGAAAAAAAAACACAAAAAAGATAACATATACAGTTGCGGCCAAAATGTTCAGAACGGCATTGTTTTCGTCAGAAAAGTAGGTATAAGTATTTATCAAAGTTGTTTTATATTCTATAATTTTCACAGACTATAAATACGATATTAATTGTTATTGTTTGAGATTTGGGTGTAATTTGAGAGGATAATACAAAAGTTATGGATGATTTAGTGATTTAGTAAGAATATCTGCAATGTACTTTGTTAATATAATGCCACTTACTCCGTTACCAATTCGTCAGCAGATTATTAAGCTTTGAAAGAAGGATAATTTAAGTAATGGGTCTATTGCAAAGATTGTTAACAAGTCAAAAAGTGTTGTTCACTGTATTCTTAAGGTCTACGATGATTGTGGTTCGTGCGAAGCAAGAAAGTCTGCGAGTAGGCCAATAAAAACGACCAATAGTGAAGATCGTGCTATGGTAAAGTTGGTTAAAAAGGACAGATTTAAAACTGCTGCTGCTGTTTTGCAGGAAATGAGCATTGTACTGAAGAAAACTATCTCGAAAAACTGTCTCGTCGTTTAGTTGAACATGACCTACAAGCAAACAGAGGATAATACAAAAGTTATGGATGATTCAGTGATTTACCATGGCGGCCAAAATGATCAGAACGTTTAAAAAAATAACAAAATAATAAAACATGACAGAGAATACTGGACTTATTTAATATTTAGTGTGAAGCCCTTTAGCTTGAATCACACTTTGACATCTTCAACTGCATGAGGAAATTTAATTTTCAATTTCTTGCTGGGTGATCTTATTCCATTCTTCTTGAAGGGCATTCCATAATTGCTCGGTTGTTTTAGGATTTCTTGATTTCGAACGTTCTCCTAGAATATTCCACACATTTTCAATAGGATTGAGATCTGGCCTTTGAGCAGGCTAATCCATAACAATAACCTTTTCAGCCTTGAGGAAGTTCATGACCCCCTTAGCCTTGTGACATGGGGCATTGTCCTACATGAATATGGGTGGTCACTGAGTTGAATTTCTCAGAACAGGCAAGACATGATCTTTTACAAATTGTTTATAAACTCCTGCATTTACCTTTCCATGTAATTGCACCAAAGGGCTCACACCATCTCCAGATATCATCCCCCAAACCATGACACTTCCTTCACCAAATTTAACACTAGTCTTAAGGCATTTAGGCGACAATTTTTCCCCTACTTTTCGAGGAACGTACCTTTTCCGATCTGAGCTAAATAACATAAACTTTTGCCATTTTTCTTAAGACCACAACACATGTTCGGTTGCAACGGTAAGACGACACTTTTTGTTCTTGGAGCTGATCAGTGGCTTCACTGCAGGTGCTCTTGCTTGTAGGTCATGTTCAACTAAACGACGAGACACTGTTTTTCGAGATAAAGTTTTCTTCAGTACAATGCTCATTTCCCGAGAAACGACAGCAGCAGTTTTAAATCTGTCCTTTTTAACCAACTTTACCATAGCAGGATCTTCTCTATTGGTCGTATTTCTTGGCCTACCTGTAGACCTTCTTGCTTCACACGAACCACAATCATCGCAGACCTTAAGAATACCGTGAACAACACTTTTTGACTTGTTGACATTCTTTGCAATAGACCCAATACTTAAATTATCCTTCTTTCGAAGCTTAATAATCTGCTGACGAATTGGTAACAGAGTAAGTGGCATTATATTAAGAAAGTACACTGCAGATATTCTTACTAATGTTTAGTAAACGAACCATCACGTAAACAAATTTTAAAAAATAAAATTCGCCGGTTAAATATACTAAAAGCATCCGTTCTGATCATTTCGGCCGCAATGGGTTTTGCAGTAAATCACTAAATCATCCATAACGTTTGTATTATCCTCTCAAATTACACCAAAATCTCAGACAATAACAAATAATATCGTATTTATTCTCTGTGAAAATTTAAAACAACTTTAATAAAAAATTATACCTACTTTTCTGACGAAAATAATGCCGTTCTGAACATTTTGGCCGCAACTGTATTTTACATAGACAAAGCCCTTCTTAAGTTGTGGGCTGTATTTGTGAGTACAATTCTTTGTATTTCGTAAAGGTATGGGTTACCAGGAATGCCTTCAATTTGTCTATCGGAACCTTTTCCAATCAATCCGAGAACTGCGAATGGAATTGTTCATGTCTTCAGGTGCAACATTTTTCGAGATTTCAATTTCAAGTGCTTTGTATTTTGATAGTTTTTCAAGATATTCAATGATGTATTACAATCTGCATGGACTGCCATATTAATAAGGAGGCATATTTTGTTTTGGCGGTCTCCGAATATCGATGCCTGGGCGAATAGCTTTGGTTGTTTTGCTGGTGTGTATTTTAAAGTCCCATAAAATTGTTACAGGTCCTATCTCGGTAACCGAGTCTGGGTGGTGTTCATACCAATTTCTTGCTGTTTCCTTTCTGTAAACGTTGCATATTTTCCTGTACAGATATTGGCCCACTCTGTCATGCTGGGTTTTATATTCATAAGGTGCCAATACCGTGCACCCTGATACAAGATCGCCAATGGTTTCTGGATATTTATCACAAAATCTGCATTTCGGTCTAACATAATTTTACAGTTTGTGTGCTTGGTAATTTCTAGTTAACAAGCATTTGTCCTGTGCAGCAAGAATAAAACCTTCTATTTCAGCTTTTATTCCTGCACTACGTTGTCACTGATGGGCACGGTGTTTCTATACATCAGCTTGTTTAGTGCGAGCAGAATATTGACCGTGAAGGGGTTCATCTTGCCATCGTTTCTGTATCTGGTCGGTTGCATTTGCCTTGGTTTTCTTCTTTAAGTATTTTGCAGCTGCTATATGTATATTCTTTACTTGCATTTCTTCACCCATTTGAAATTCCATTTTGAACTTGTCTTCATTTATTACTGAATAAAGTTTCTTCTTTCGTGTTCTTTGACAAAGATCATATCCAACATTCTGTCGCTTCAGGCATCTTTGAAGGCCGATTCTTGTAGTTTGGCTCCAACTACAAATAGAATCATTGATGTTCTCATATGCGATATTGTTTTAGATTTCAATTTCAAAATCCTTATGTTTTGATAGTGTTTTGAAGATTTTCAAAGATACATTAAATAAGCAGGGACAATTCTGTTTTTGTGTTCTTCGATAGCGATATCTGGCCGATTGTTCCCAGGTTCCATCTCTATAACCGGGTCTAGGTGATGTTCATACCATTCTCTTACAGTTTCTTTCCCGCGAATGTAGCATACTTTCCAGTGCAGATATTAACCCACTCTATCGCGCCGTGTTTTATATTCAGTGGTTGCTAACACTGTGGAACATGATGGTCAATTTATGACGTATTCAGAGCTGCGGCCCGGTCGCGTTGACTACTTATGACGTCGGTCCGGATCCCGTCTGCTTCGGTCACCAGGTATGCCGGTACTCAGGGTCAATCCCGATCTGCTCGCTTGGTCAGGATCGATCCCGGTATCAGAGAACAAGCCGACAGCCCACTCGTCGGTCGTTGATGGCGTTTGACACAGCAGCTGGTTTCAAAGTTGACGTCTTCAACTGTGACCTCTCTTAACCACGTTGTGATTTTGATCTTAAGAGGTCCAGGCTGAATTTCTACTGGGGTATCTTAAGAACGCTAAACCAAGGAGTTGAACACGCGCATACAAATTTGAAAAACAAAATGGACGACGCCTGAATAAGTCACGATATGATGTTTATATTAGAATAACAAAAAAAATATTTACAGTTCTTTTCTTCTTTGTTCTTTTTTTTCTTTTCCCAAACCGTTCCAATAATTGGTGACGGAATGAAAATTGCGGGTAGCTTCTATGAAGAATCTTCAAGTACTGTGATTTGTACTTTCTCACGGACGGCACAAGTTTTATCGTTGGAGATTTTCTTCGGCGACAACTCGAGTTAACTCCAACTACTATTGTTGGTACTTTCACGGACGGCACAAGGTTATTCCTCGGAGTTTTTCTTCTTCAGCAGATAATTATTATTATTATTACTTTCATTAGGTTGGCAAGCAGCGTTATATCAGAAATCTCTTAACTCCTCCGATTGCAACTCCGACGGTAACTAACCCCAACTTCTCCGACTAACGGACCCCAGCTCTCTCCAAATCCAACTCCAACTAACTTTGGACCACGTGGGCACTTGTATTTATGGGTGTCCCTTTCAAAAGGTGCGCGCGAATAGGTGGGTTTTATGCAAATCTTCCAAAATTCAACCAATCGTTTTCTTTCGTTTTCTATTTCACATTTCCAATTTTGGAAGATCTCCTCCTCGTTCGGGAGGAGCCATTATAGGACGTCAACCTTTCTGACATCATCATCTGCCTTTATTCTGTTTACAATTATAATTTCTTTTTCTCATAGAAAGTTTCTTCCTCAGGGAAATTTTGGCCGATAATCCGCTCAGCAGATAGACAAGCCGGACATCTGTCAACAGCCGACCTTAACCTCTGGCCTCTGATCCTGCACCTGTTCGCTGAATCGCATTGTTTAACTTTTTTTTAACAAAATTCATACATCTATTCCCATATCCTGGGAAAATAATTCTCTTTCTGACAAAAATTTAAAATAGTTTTGTTTTAACCCTTTTCGTCCGTTTAACCCTTTTCGTCCGTACGCCATGTTAAATATTGTTGCAAATTGTATGTATTTATTACAGAATATGCATTTCGGATTAACTCAATTTTCAGTATGCGTGCTTTGTAATTTCTAGTTAGCAAGCCTTGGTCTTGTGCAGCAAGAATAAAACTTTCGGCTACAACTTTTAACCGTGCACTACGTCGCCACTGATGGGCTTATTCAAGATCAGATTGTTTGATACGGCAGAGTATTGATCATGATGAGGATTATCTTGCAATCATGTCTGCATGATAATTATTATTATAATCTATAATATATATCTTCTTCTTCTTCATCTTCTTCTTCATTTATTTCATCATCTTCTTCCTCCAGTTCTTCCTCATCATAATCTTCTTCTTCATAATCTTCTTCTTCTTTTTCTTCATCTTCTTCTTCGCCTTCTTCCTCTTTTTCACCATCATCATCTTCTTCTTCTTCTCCTTTTTCTTCATCATCTTCTTAATTCGATTTCTTCCTCTTCTTCATCATCATCTTCTTTTCTCCTTTTTCTTCATCATCTTCTTCTTCCTCTACTTCATCATCGTCTTCTCCTTCTTCTTCATCTTCTAATTCTTTTCCTTTTTCTTCATCATCTTTTCCTTCGCCTTGTTTCTCTTTTACATCATCATCTTCTCCTTCCTCTTCTTCTTCTTCTTTTCTCCTTTACCTTCTTCTTCTTTTTCTTCGCCTTCTTCCTCTTCTTTATCATCATATTCTCCTTCTTCTTCATCTACTTCTTTTTCTTCATCATCTTCTCCTTCTTCTTATCTTGCCATCATTTCTGCATTATTATTATTATTATTATTATTATTATTATTATTATTATTATTATTATTATTATTATGCATTGTTCCTTAGCATGTATGTTACACCCCGCCATGATCTCAGATAAATGATGAATCATTCAGTTATCAATTTGAGCCGGAAGGAAAAAACATGTATCAGAGATTTTGGTTAGTGTTAGGGAATGGAAAAAAAAAAGAAAGCAGAATCGATTAAATAATAAAAAAAACATACCAGGATCTTGCCCGAGAGCATATATCGTGAAAGTTACGATCGTGACTATACGATTAGGTGCAATTGAATTTGTGCTAATAGAGTGAAACTTCAATGAAATTGAAAACTTTCTCAGAGTGGATATTTTTATCTATGATCTTCACATGTACTTCATCATCTTCTTTTCTCCTTCATCATCTTCTTCTTCGTCATCTTCTGCTTCCCCTTCTTCCTCTTCTTCACCATCATCATCATCTTCTTCTCCTTTTCTTCATCATGTTCTTCATTCGCCTTCTTCCTCTTCTTCATCATAATCATCTCCTTCTTGTTCATCTTCTTCTTCTCCTCCTTTTTCTTCAGCCTTCTTCGCGTTCATCATCATCATCATCATCTTTGTTGCAATTCTTTTTATATTTAACGATGTCATGCAGTGGCGAGCGAGGCTCACACCAGTTGGCCATGAAAAGTCAAAGGACCACACCTTTTTAACTCGGGCGGTGCGCTCTAAGATAATATAACTTATAGCCAGTATTATAGCTAATAAAAACAAATTCATAATCCAGCACAAGCAACTTAATGGGGAAAATGTTTCTGGTCACAATTCTGCTTTACAATTCTTTTAAAGTCTGGCACAAGGTTGCTGGTAGAACCACTCATCATGGCATTTAAATTCGTTTCTGACACCATCGACCTGTTCTTGGACTTGTTTATTTTCATGCAAGAAAAACTCTGCTCACAGATGTAAGTGGAACCAAAAATAGGGGAAAATCTGGCAGTAAAATATCTTTAACATGGAAAGTATTGAACAACGGGTGACTTGTAAAACTCTACTAATGTTATGGTGTGAAACATTTCCTTCAATGAATGACCAGATTGAATGTCTATAAATTCACGCTGTAATTCAACATGTAGTGAATCAAAATCAGCAGAGACAGAAGAAGAAGTTAATATGTTGAGTTTACGCTCAAGCCGTCTGAAATCCTGAAACCTTTTTTCAAAATCTTCAGTCAAAATTCTCAAGTGATCCTTAATTGTTGAGCACAGATTGCAGGCATTTGCTCCTTTCCCAACAAGGAAAAATGGCTGAAATGCCTCATTTGCTTTACTTGCAAACAAAGATAATTTTTCTTGAAAAGATTTAACATGCTTATACATTTCATGAGCCAAAATTTCCTTTCCCTGAAATTTCACATTTGGTTCATTCAACTTTTCAAAAACATCAAAGTTTCTTTTCGTAAGTCCCACACTCGCTTCAGCGCGCTTTGTCGAGACTGAGCCATCGTACAGAGTTGTGGTAGAGAACATCTCCATGCTCGGCCTCCATATCCTCCAGTAGGGATTTGAATTCTCTATGAGCGACTGCTCTTGTCCTGATTGAGATTGATACACTCACCACTACATCCACCACATGCTTCAGGTTAAGCGTAGATTTACACAGATTTTCTTGGTGCAAAATGCAGTGAAAAGACAAGAAAGCTTGGTTAGGATTGTCTTATCTAATCTTGTCTAACAGGAGTGTAAGCACGTCTACATTTTTCCCACGTAATGCCCGCCCCTCATCTGTTGTTATGCTTGTCAATCTATCCCATGATAATGCACTTTTTTTTCAATTGCATTGACCACACATTCTTACAAATCCTGACTGCTTTTCTATTTCTCATCGATTACAATCCGGACATCCTAAGACAATAATAATAATAATAATAATAATAATAATAATAATAATAATAATAATTATTATTATTATTATTATTGTTATTATTGTTGTTGTTGTTGTTGTCTCAGGATGTCCGGATTTACCATTTCTTACAATTTCGGAGAAGACACAAGTGATTTCCACAAATGTTCAACTCTCCGTCGCCAACGACAGACACTTATCAAACTTTATGGGTCGGCTGGACATTCTACCTCAGTTTGACAGGGGGATTATCAAAGAATTCATTAAACAAAGGGGTAGGGGATAAGGGGGAAAATATATATACATTTCCGGTCATCTCTCAAACTACTAGACACTAAAAGATAAATTTTACATTTTTACTGAAAGAGAAGACAAAAGGCAGAACATTGTTAGATAATTACACCTGTAGCCATGAAAAAAAAATTAAATAAATAAATAAATTAAATAAAATAAAAATCATTCAATATGATCCCTAACCATGCGGTCATATACACATGTACATACTGATAAAGATATATATATATATATATATATATATATATATATGTATATATATATATATATAGTGAGAGGACATACAGACAGACAGAGATTAGTATGCATATATATATATATATATATATATATGCCCGCACGGACAGAAATATGGGATGCATAGGAGGAAAGAAAAATAGATGGAGAATTCCGCTAAAGCCGAGTGGGGTTGTGACTGAGATATAGGTAAAAAAAAAACGGAAGAGAAAGGAAAGAGAAAAGGGAAATCCAAATGAAAGAATTAAAATTGAGTCAAAGGAATTTAGAATCATAGTACAGAAGAAGTACAGGAAAAGTATAGTTGAAGAAAAAATAAATAAATTATTTTTATTATTATTATTATTATCATTATTATTATTATTATCATTGTTATTATTTTTATTATTATTGTTGTTGTTGTTGATGTTTATGATGATGATGGTGATTTCTGTTGTAAGCTCTTTTCTATCGTGACGTTTTACACGGAATATTTTGGCCACAAACCCAAAATAAAACAACACTCATTTACATAGATGAAGTCCTTCATCTGTCCTGGTTGTGATACCATTTTTTATATTTCTTTAAGATATGGGCTTCCAGTTATGCCTTCATTTGTGTCTAGCAAAACCTTCTACAATCAATTTTGTTATCATCATTATTATTATTACTATTATTATTATTATTACTATTATTATTATTATTATTATTTTCAGGTTGCACCTGGCAGACCTGGTATCATCGTCCGGCACATAAAACCATCCCCGAAATAAAAGCACTGAATGTCGAAATACAAATTCAATGCAAGAAGTTCAACGGTTATTTTGAGACCAACAAGGAAAAAACGAACGTTGCATCCAGTGCGAAAAAATGTTGATCCTGAACCAAAGGAAACGAAGCAGAAGATTTCAACAAGTGTACATGAAAGCGAAACGCTTTAACGAATCTCTTTGACTGCTTCCATGCGGAGTTCCATGTTCTGCCCACAGCGAAGAAATATCATCATTGCCTCATTAGAATAATCGCTTTCATTATTTCCATTCTACTTCCCCCTTACGAAAGGTTTTTGCCTGTATTTGTGTTTGCGTGTTGAAGTAGAAATTTACATGTGCTGCGTTGTTGACTGTAAACTAGGCATAGAGCCAAACACGACAATCGGATATTTCCAAGACACGACCCATAAAAGAGAATTAAAATATAGATTCTTTTTTTTTTTAACCAACGACAATTACTGTTAAGATTTTTCTTTCTTTTTAATCTACGAGCTGATTAACTTTTTTCATAGATCATTGTTTTGAAGTTTGCGGGGATTTCCATTATCAATTCACGGGTCCATCGTCCAGAAAACGGTATTTTCAATTAAGATTTTTTTTTTTTTTTTTTTACAAATGGAAATTAATTGCACCATTACAGGCTGTCCGTAAGCACCGGAATTTTTTTATTAGTAATATTATTATTATTTAAAGAAATGCTTCTGAATTATAAAAGAGACGGAATATGGAAAATTCTGTTGCAAAGAGGAGTGCCGATTGCATAACCAAATTGTTATTGTAAATCAGCGCTTAAATTTCCCAGAATAAATTTCATACAATGGTTTCTTTTAATTACTTCCGGCGAGGTATAGTGACTTCAGGTATCATCCAATCAAACGATGACACGTCACGCTTTAATAGTTGTGGCAGTGACGGTATTAAAAAGTATAGTTTCAATATAAGTCACTAAGATTTTATTTGATTTATACATACTTTCGTTTTCACAGGACTATTTTTATGGATTATTTGATTAAAATAATCAAGGAACTAGAGAGCTTAAAAATTAAAATGGATTAAATGATAATCACTTCCGTCTCAAAGAAAAATACTGGACGATCCAGGTTTTTCTCTTTTTTTTTAATACTGGAAAAAACGGAATTTCCGGCGAGCACTCAGGTATAAAATAACACGCACATAATTTTATAAATAATAATAAAGATACATCTATTCATACAAGAGAGGAACTGACTCTATTTTTTATGTTAAGTTTATTTATTTTTCCATTTTAGTTCATAGTAAACGCAAAAGTAAAAGAACGAACATCGAAAATGTGACTATCAGGAATTATTTTCTATTCATTCTACATTAAGGCAAAAATATTTTGTCGAAAATCTATAAACAATACTCTGAACTATTCCCCTGGACAAGAACTTGGTTTTAAAAATTATACCAAAGCGGATCATTTAAAAAACAGAATTATTCTGAACTGTCGATACAATAAGACAACCATTTCAAACATCTGACTTAATATCTCCCAGGACAACTCACAACCGGTGATCTCTGAATAGGTAAATAATATCAGGCATTTAAGCTCATAAAATGCCACATTGTGCGAGTCGTATTCCATGCAGCGAAAGAATGGCGTATAACATAATTAATAAAAGTGAATGCCGCGTAATCTTGACCACAAAATAAAAATATTAGAAGTCTAACGAATCTTGACGAGATATTTAAACTCGGTTAATTGCTGTGCTTGTAAATAGCAAAAGAAAATTAAGGGGTTTTATATTTATACAGATAGGACTAATTCTTCTAGGCAATTGCTTTCTACTTTCTCCTAACTCTCTAAATACAGAAGAATAAAGAGCAGACGATCAAATTTAAAGACGATAACTTAAAATACTCCTTGATTTTTCTTCATTCCTATTATTCTTCAAGAAAAGCTAGAGTAATTTATCTCTATCTAAACATCACTTATATATACGTCCGTTTTCATAGAAATGTAAGTGAAAAATATTTAATATTGTTTTAAGTGAAAGATATTTTAATATTGTTTTAAGAGATAATTTACTATCTCTCTCGAAAAGAAAAAGCACCATTATCCCAAAAACTTGGCTGTCAAAAAGCGAGTGGTTCATCAACATAAATATAATTTAAATTAAAGTTCTTTTTTTAAAAAATACATAAAGAGTAAATATTTTCATATTTTTGTATTTAAATTATTATTGATATTTTATAAGAACACGATTTTATAAAATGCTTGATCTGTTTATGCTACAGTCTAACAGGTAGACTTAAAATTAATAAATAAAATATATATTTTAAAATGAATTGTAACCTAATCTCGGTAAAATTCTATTTTAATTATTTAATTTTTCTTTTCATCGACAAAACTTAATTATTTGTTATTTCAAACATTTTCTTTTTTTAAAAAAAAAACTGAATTAAGAAATTTTATTTCCATTGTTCCTATCTGTTTGTTAAATCTGAAAATTCTAAACAGTATTTATCTTAATGAAAAGAAATTGTAAAAGAGAAATATTTCCTTTTTGTTATAAACACATATTATTTAAAGCGACCTGATGTTTTAAAAAGAAAGAAAAATAGCTGAGAACTACACCAGTAAAATATTTTTCTAACATATAAATATTAAAATAATAGGACTCGGCGTATTTTATAATATACAGTATCAGGAAGTGAAGTTCACATTTATTGAAAGAAAGAGCGAGCGACTGAAACAAAATAGGAGAAAACGAAGCCATCTTTTATCTTGAAGAGAAACGTAATACACAAGAAATCCTCTTTTTTTTTTTGCTAAAAACATTGAAAGAAAAATACATACATAAAACGTGCACATTCCAAAACTGTTCCATAAAAACTCATTCGCTTCCATTTGTTGAACGCTCAAACAATATGGTGGAATTTATTTAAAACAAAATGGTGGAGTTTATGTAAAATGACACGGCGGAGTTTCTAAGAAATAAAGTGGCAAAAATCACGTAAAATTCGAAAGTCCAAGAAATTAAAAAAGGAAAAAGAAAAGGAAATTTTTCAAACGGGAAAATCTACACACAGCCGAAATTAAATTGAATCTTTCATATTTATTTATTGATATATATATTTATCTATTTATTCTATATATATATATAAATATATATATATATATACATATATATATATATATATATATATATATCTTTATATATATATATATCTTTATATGTATTTATGCAACTAACATGTACTTGAATAGATATACGTAACTCTATACGTATAGAAACGTAGATGCTGTTAGTTAAATGTACACTTGGAAAAGTAAAATGAAAATTATTATGAAAATAATTTTGTCAAATGACTTAAAAAATATTTTCAGAAAATTGAAAGATAAAAAATTATTTGAAGAAGCCAAAAACATAAGATAAATAAAACAAACGCTGTCATCATATATATATATATATATATATATATATATATATATATATATATATGTACTGGTTTAAATGAAGGCATGAATCTGAAAGTTCCTGAGCTTTCTGGGTGTAAAGAAATGAGAGATTGAACCCATTTTTGAGGTTTCTGAACTGAATAAATGACAAAAAGGTGAAACAAAATATTCCATAAATATACAAAGCGATAAAAAATCAAAACACCAATCACTTTCCCTCGAGATAAAAAAAATACAATTATTTCGTACACCAGTTCATAATTTATTGACATATACATATATGTATATATTCATATGTATATGTATGTATATACACATACGCATTTACATCCATTTTGATTTTAAATCAATAATGGACACTTTCACCGAAATTGATCAATTTGGAATGAACTTTCGCAACGATGACATGCCTCCGGATGGAATAGATCTTTTTGATCCGACCTTGGGCGATGGTTCAATCCCGAATTTCGGTCATCCGGACTTCACACAGCCCCCTTGTAACGGGCCACTCTGTTGGAACTGGAATTTTACAAACGGAACGACAGATGGTACAACGTTGACACCTCCGGATGTGACTGGGGATTTTCTTAATTGGTGGGCCCTTGTGCCGGCACCCTTCGTCATATTCGGAATCACGGGTAACCTGCTTGTGTGTCTGGCTATCGCCAAAGAGAGAAGACTGCAGACGGTGACGAACTATTTTCTCTTCTCTTTGGCAGTCACTGACCTTTTGGTCTCGCTTATTGTGATGCCATTTAGTATCTTGAATGAGTTCAAAGGTAAGTGACATGTCTAAAAGATGGACCAACCCTTCCAAAGACATGTCTCCTTTTTTTTTTTTGCTTACTTTTGCCTTATTAATTTAAATTGATGGAATGTATTACGTTGAGGTCTAAGTCATTTCCGATTTGGGGAACCATTTTTATTGACGAATAAATCATTCTATCTAATCTTGATTAAAAAAAGGGTTACGAACGACAATGTTGAAGGCAGTCGATTAGCGAAGATGAATTTTCGCAACGGATCCACCAAATTTGAGTCAAAAACAAAGAAACGTAATGTTGTGTATGTGTGTGTGTCTGTGTGTGTGATTGTGTCTGTGTGTGTGTGTCTGTGTGTCTGCGTGCGTGAGTTGGCATCGTTGTTGTATTATTCATTTATAATTCTTAAAAAGAAAACACGTACAGTGCTGTTCGATAAAAGTGACGTACCTGATTTTTTTTTTTTTACTGAATCTTCTCTTCTCCGATGAAACGAAAGTTGAGCTAAATTCAAAGGATAAGCGATCTAAAATCCGAAGAAACTTTGAAAGCTTTGAAAGCTCTTTGAATTTAGCAGTAAGTACTGTCAAGCATCCGTTCAGTATAATGTTCTGGGGATGCTTTTCGTTTCATGGAACTGGTTTCTTAAAACCTATTGAAAAGACCCCCAGGAGCGAGCAGTACAAGAGAATTTTAGAGTCTTGTCTGCTCCCTTCTGCTGAAAGGGTGCAAATCAACCCCACCAAGCTCATTTTTATGCAGGATAATGCTCCCTGTCTCAAATCAAAATTGATGAAGGAATACTTTGATGAGAAGCAGGTGAGTGTTATGACATGGCCGCCCCAATCTCCTGACCTCAACCCCATAGAAAACTTATGGAGCATTATAAAGTACAGGCTCTCAAGAAAGCAGTTGAGCAACGAAGAGGATTTGATTGTGAATTTCATATCCGAATGGAATTCAATGCTTGGAGATGAGATTTGCCAGAACCTAATCAAGTCAATGCCAAAAAGGGTTGAAAACGTTATTCAAACTAAAGGAGGACCCATAGATTATTAAATATTTCGAACTATATTACCTATTATAAATAAATTATACCTCTATTATTCTTTATTTAAAGCTGTTCGCTTATGTTTCTGTTGATTACTAGTTGCAGGAAATTATCAATTGAATACATTAGGGTGGGTAAACGTTTTACTAGGTGGTCGGGAAGGGGTCTTTATATTAGTAAGATTAAAAATTAGTTTGACCCCAAAAACAATAGGCGAAAAGATTTTTAAGTAAAACAAATCAGGTGAGTCACTTTTATCGAACAGCACTGTATATATTTCCAGCATCTACAACATTTATACTGTGTCAAAAATAGAAAAGGTTGACACACACATAGAAAATAACAAGTAGTTTATTCCGGGAAAATAATATGGCACACGGTTAAGAACACATTAACTCCTCACCTATTTACCCAAGACCTCCCCACAAGGCGGGATTTGGTACAAGGCTCGTTTTTTTTTAACGTGGGGCGTGTCGAATCCATATGCTCGGGCAAACATTACCCATAGACCCAGTATATGTATCGTTAACTCTCCCCCTCAGTAAGAAATTAAATAAAGTAATAAACAGTTAATCGTTAACTCTTCGCTATTTACCCGAGACCTGCCCTCAAGGCGGGATTTGGCACAAGGCCGGGTTTTAAAGTGGGGCTTTCCGAGCGCGTACGCTCGGACAAAATTTCCCCATAGACCTCGCATACACGGGTTCGTGTGGCTGTCTATCTCCCCAGACGAGACTCTGTCCGTAGGTATAGCATCGTCTGAGTTCCTCTCCATCCGAAGGCAGATTGTACTAGTAGAGTAACGATTAATCGCTAACACGTTACTATTTATGTACAAATAAGCCACATGGGATGCAATGGGATGGAGGGGGAGTCTTCATTTGTCTTATCGCTAAATTAGCTCGCCTCACTTAATGACTCAATCATCCGTACATATATAGAATTCCTGTGCCTTTCCTATAAAGGTTTTTTTTTTATAGTAATAGTTCTGATGATGTTGTGTCGTAAATAGGAAAGGTTGACATACATATAGAAAATAAGAAGTGTGTCTATTCCGGAGAATAATATGGAACACGGTTGAGAACACAGACTAATGTAATAAACAGTTAAACTCCTCGGTATTTAAACGAGATCTCCTCACAAGGCAGGATTTGGCACAAGGCTGCTTATTAACGTGGAGCTTTCCGAGCGCATACACTCAGGCAAAATTTCCCCGTAGACGCCGCATACATGTGGTCGGGAAGCTGTTTACATCCCCATACGAAATTGCCCGTAGACATAACCTCGTGTGGGTTCCCTCTTTGCCTTCGGGCAGAGAGGTCAACTAACAGAGATTTAACGAGATTTAACTGCTCGGTATTTACCAACGCCTACCACAAGACAGGATGCGGCACAAGGCTATTTTGTGGGGCATTCCGAGCCCGTAGCCTCGAGCAAAAATTACCCGTAGACTCCACGCACACACAGAGTTGGATAATTGTCTAACTCCCCAGACGGGACTCTGCCCTTTCAGGAATATATGTTTGGAATTTCTATTGTTCGAAAACCATTTTGAAGATTGGCGTTGAACAAGCTTCCTATTTATTATATCTAGACATTTAGCTTTGTGTAATATAGATTACTATATTATTGTGTCATCAATAGCAAAGGTTGACACACATATAGAAAATAACAAGTAGTTTATACCGGGAAAATAATATGGCACACGGTTGAGAACACAGACTAATGTGATTAACAGTTAATCGTTAACTCCTCGGTATTTACCCGAGATCTCCCCAACAAGGCGGGATTTGGCACAAGGCCGGTTATTAACTTGGGGCTTTACGAGCGCGTACGCCCGGGCAAAATATCCCAGTAGACGCCGCATACACGGGACTGCCCGTAGGCATAACCTCGTGTGGGTTCCTCTCTGCCCGAAGGCAGAGAGGTCAACTAAGAGAGATTTAACGAAATAATTAACTGCTCGGTATTTACCAACCCCCACAATAAGGCAGGATGCAGCACAAGGCAAGATGCGGCACAAGGCCATTTTTACGTAGGCTCGAGCGAAAATTGCCCGTAGACTCCGTACCCACAGGGTCGGGTAGCTGTTTACCTCCACAGACGAATCTCTGTCCCTCGGCATAGCTTCATCTGGGTTCCTCAGAGAGTCGACAAGCAGAGTTAACGATAATAGCTAACTGCTCTCCCTCAGTAAGAGATAGTGTTGTTTAAATAATCTTAGACCAGTCCATTTGTGGGGGAGTTCAGATAGTCCACAACATAAATGTTTGTCTGCAAAGCGCCGATGCTCTTCAATAAAAATGTTCACTTGACCTTGCACTAACAGGTTATTACCTTTTTCAGAAATGCTCGGATGGAGAATTATTTCCTCTAAAAAAGAATAATTCAAAAATTGTTCGAAAACTTTTTTACATCAAAAAACGTGGAAGCCTGGCATGTAGCAACATGTCTCTTGCAAATAATGGGGAATATATAATATATATGAAATGTAATTCCGAGTTAAGTTAATGAAATGTTTTCCGAGTTAAGTTAATGAAATAAAGCGGAAATGATTTATGACTCAACCTACAATTTTCATTGTACTTTGTAACAACGTTGATGAGGGGACTTGTCAAGGTTGACAATTGGGGTTAGATTTTATATTTACTGTTGCCGGGGTGATAATTATGGGGAGGGGGTAATTAGACTTACTCTTGGTTCTTTTTATTGAAATTTATTTTAATGATAATATTCTTTCTTTAAAAATCTAAATGAAGTTTCATACGTTTTCCAAATGACATTTGAATTATGAAATTTTAACCCAATAAACCGCTTGAAAGTCACTCTAGATAGATGTTTACAGTCAAAATTGTAACGATGAATGAGATGCGATGACACAGGATCAACTTACGAAAAACTTCAAATGTATACAATATTTTTAGACCATTTCATAACGTTGAAATATACAAAAAACAATTAGAAAACTTTGTTATAAATGAAATTATGTGATATTTATAAAATTTCGAGGCGAAAAAAGTATTCATAATATATATGTCTTTAATATCAAAAGGCTTAAATTATCTTTATTTACATAATTCTTTGTAAGATTTTGCTAGATTATTCAAATTTTCTTACTACCGGAACATTACGCAATTCATTTCTTATATAAGTTTATCACCGAACACAAATCATACACAATAGGTATCATTCGTAGGGAAAGGCAAGAAACTATCAAATTGGCAAAAAGAATTGATCATCAAACATAGAAAGGAAGGCGAGAGCAGATATTCTGAAGATACCATTTACTACTATTAGTTCCGTTATTGCTAAGTAGAATAAGGTGAAAACTGTTGAGAACAAATCGGGGTCTGGTGCAACACACAAGATTTCTCCCAGATCAATGAGAAGAATTCAGCGTCAAATTCGAGGAAATCCAGTGACTACTCGAAGTGATATACAGGAAGAATTAAAAGCATCAACTATTATCGTTACGAAACGAACAATGAACAATGAATTTCATAGAAACCAACTAAAATCACGTTCTCCAAGAAGAAACCTAGGGATGGCCGGTTAAAATATGTACGTGAGCAGAAGAATAAACCTGAATGCATTTGGGAAAGTGTTTTATGAACAGATGAAGCAAAAATTGAACTATTTGGCAGTAATTCAGTGACTTACCTTTGAAAAAAAGACGGCACAATCTAAGCACTGATTCCTTCCTGATATTTTCTTTAAGTTAAGTTTGTTTTAGTTTGTTTGTTTAACGGCATATCAACCTCAATGGGTTATTTAATGCCGGCAAAATTTTCATTGCTGGTTTGGTTTGTTTTGTCTTGTTTTACGGCATATCAACCTCAATGGGTTATTTAATGCCGACAAAATTTTTATTGCTGGGTTGGTTTGTTTTGTCATGTTTTACGGCATATCAACCTCAATGGGTTATTTAATGACGACAAAATTTTCATTGCTGGTTTGGTTTGGTTTGGTTTGTCTTGTTTAACGGCATATCAACCTCAATGAGTTATTTAATGCCGACAAAATTTTCATTGCTGGTTTGGTTTGTTTTGTCTTGTTTTACGGCATATCAACCTCAATGGGTTATTTAATGCCGACAAAATTTTCATTGCTGGTTTGGTTTGTTTTGTCTTGTTTAACGGCATATCAACCTCAATGGTTTATTTAATGCCGACAAAATTTTCATTGCTGATTTGGTTTGGTTTGGTTTGTCTTGTTTAACGGCATATCAACCTCAATGGGTTATTTAATGCCGACAAAATTTTCATTGCTGGTTTGGTTTGTTTTGTTTTGTTTTACGGCATATCAACCTCAATGGGGTATTTAATGCCGACAAAATTTTCATTGCTGGTTTGGTTTGTTTTGTCTTGTTTTACGGCATATCAACCTCAATGGGTTATTTAATGCCGACAAAATTTTCATTGCTGGTTTGGTTTGGTTTGGTTTGTCTTGTTTAACGGCATATCAACCTCAATGGGTTATTTAATGCCGACAAAATTTTCATTGCTGGTTTGGTTTGTTTTGTCTTGTTTTACGGCATATCAACCTCAATGGGTTATTTAATGCCGACAAAATTTTCATTGCTGGTTTGGTTTGGTTTGTTTTGTCTTGTTTAACGGCATATCAACCTCAATGGGTTATTTAATGCCGACAAAATTTTCATTGCTGTTTTGGTTTGTTTTGTCTTGTTTTACGGCAATCCAACTTCAATGGGTTATTTAATGCCGACAAAATTTTCCTTGCCAGTTTGGTTTGGTTTGTCTTGTTTTACGGCATATCAACCTCAATGGGTGATTTAATGCCGACAAAATTTTCATTGCTGGTTTGGTTTGGTTTGGTTTGTCTTGTTTAACGGCATATCAACCTCAATGGTTTATTTAATGCCGACAAAATTTTCATAGCTGGTTTGGTTTGTTTTGTCTTGTTTTACGGCATATCAACCTCAATGGGTTATTTAATGCCGACAAAATTTTCATTGCTGGTTTGGTTTGGTTTGGTTTGTCTTGTTTAACGGCATATCAACCTCAATGGGTTATTTAATGCCGACAAAATTTTCATTGCTGGTTTGGTTTGTTTTGTCTTGTTTTACGGCATATCAACCTCAATGGGTTATTTAATGCCGACAAAATTTTCATTGCTGGTTTGGTTTGGTTTGGTTTGTCTTGTTTAACGGCATATCAACCTCAATGGGTTATTTAATGCCGACAAAATTTTCATTGCTGGTTTGGTTTGTTTTGTCTTGTTTAACGGCATATCAACCTCAATGGGTTATTTAATGCCGACAAAATTTTCATTGCTGGTTTGGTTTGGTTTGGTTTGTCTTGTTTAACGGCATATCAACCTCAATGGGTTATTTAATGCCGACAAAATTTTCATTCCTGGTTTGGTTTGGTTTGTTTTGTCTTGTTTAACGGCATATCAACCTCAATGGGTTATTTAATGCCGACAAAATTTTCATTGCTGGTTTGGTTTGGTTTGTTTTGTCTTGTTTAACGGCATATCAACCTCAATGGGTTATTTAATGCCGACAAAATTTTCATTCCTGGTTTGGTTTGTTTTGTTTTGTTTTACGGCATATCAACCTCAATGGGTTATTTAATGTTGACAAAATTTTCATTGCTGGTTTGGTTTGTTTTGTCTTGTTTTACGGCATATCAACCTCAATGGGTTATTTAATGTTGACAAAATTTTCATTGCTGGTTTGGTTTGTTTTGTCTTGTTTTACGGCATATCAACCTCAATGGGTTATTCAATGCCGACAAAATTTTCATTGCTGGTTTGGTTTGGTTTGGTTTGTCTTGTTTAACGGCATATCAACCTCAATGGGTTATTTAATGCCGACACAATTTTCATTGCTGGTTTGGTTTGTTTTGTCTTGTTTTACGGCATATCAACTTCAATGGGTTATTTAATGCCGACAAAATTTTCCTTGCCAGTTTGGTTTGGTTTGTCTTGTTTTACGGCATATCAACCTCAATGGTTTATTTAATGCCGACAAAATTTTCATTGCTGGTTTGGTTTGGTTTGGTTTGTCTTGTTTAACGGCATATCAACCTCAATGGGTTATTTAATGTTGACAAAATTTTCATTGCTGGTTTGGTTTGTTTTGTCTTGTTTTACGGCATATCAACCTCAATGGGTTATTTAATGCCGACAAAATTTTCATTGCTGGTTTGGTTTGGTTTGGTTTGGTTTGTCTTGTTTAACGGCATATCAACCTCAATGGGTTATTTAATGCCGACAAAATTTTCATTGCTGGTTTGGTTTGTTTTGTCTTGTTTTACGGCATATCAACCTCAATGGGTTATTTAATGCCGACAAAATTTTCATTGCTGGTTTGGTTTGGTTTGGTTTGTCTTGTTTAACGGCATATCAACCTCAATGGGTTATTTAATGCCGACAAAATTTTCATTGCTGGTTTGGTTTGTTTTGTTTTGTTTTACGGCATATCAACCTCAATGGGTTATTTAATGTTGACAAAATTTTCATTGCTGGTTTCGTTTGTTTTGTCTTGTTTTACGGCATATCAACCTCAATGGGTTATTTAATGTTGACAAAATTTTCATTGCTGGTTTGGTTTGTTTTGTCTTGTTTTACGGCATATCAACCTCAATGGGTTATTTAATGCCGACAAAATTTTCATTGCTGGTTTGGTTTGGTTTGGTTTGTCTTGTTTAACGGCATATCAACCTCAATGGGTTATTTAATGCCGACACAATTTTCATTGCTGGTTTGGTTTGTTTTGTCTTTTTTTACGGCATATCAACCTCAATGGGTTATTTTATGCCGACAAAATTTTCATTGCTGGTTTGGTTTGTTTTGTCTTGTTTAACGGCATATCAACCTCAATGGGTTATTTAATGCCGACAAAATTTTCATTGATGGTTTGGTTTGTTTTGTCTTGTTTTACGGCATATCAACTTCAATGGGTTATTTAATGCCGACAAAATTTTCCTTGCCAGTTTGGTTTGTTTTGTCTTGTTTTACGGCATATCAACCTCAATGGGTTATTTAATGCCGACAAAATTTTCATTGCTGGTTTGGTTTGGTTTGGTTTGTCTTGTTTAACGGCATATCAACCTCAATGGGTTATTTAATGCCGACAAAATTTTCATTGCTGGTTTGGTTTGTTTTGTCTTGTTTTACGGCAATTCAACTTCAATGGGTTATTTAATGCCGACAAAATTTTCCTTGCCAGTTTGGTTTGGTTTGTCTTGTTTTACGGCATATCAACCTCAATGGGTTATTTAATGCCGACAAAATTTTCATTGCTGGTTTGGTTTGGTTTGGTTTGTCTTGTTTAACGGCATATCAACCTCAATGGGTTATTTAATTTTGACAAAATTTTCATTGCTGGTTTGGTTTGTTTTGTCTTGTTTTACGGCATATCAACCTCAATGGGTTATTTAATGCCGAAAAATTTTCATTGCTGGTTTGGTTTGGTTTGGATTGTCTTGTTTAACGGCATATCAACCTCAATGGGTTATTTAATGCCGACAAAATTTTCATTGCTGGTTTGGTTTGTTTTGTCTTGTTTTACGGCATATCAACCTCAATGGGTTATTTAATGCCGACAAAATTTTCATTGCTGGTTTGGTTTGGTTTGGTTTGTCTTGTTTAACGGCATATCAATCTCAATGGGTTATTTAATGCCGACAAAATTTTCATTGCTGGTTTGGTTTGTTTTGTTTTGTTTTACGGCATATCAACCTCAATGGGTTATTTAATGTTGACAAAATTTTCATTGCTGGTTTGGTTTGTTTTGTCTTGTTTTACGGCATATCAACCTCAATGGGTTTTTTAATGTTGACAAAATTTTCATTGCTGGTTTGGTTTGTTTTGTCTTGTTTTACGGCATATCAACCTCAATGGGTTATTTTATGCCGACAAAATTTTCATTGCTGGTTTGGTTTGTTTTGTCTTGTTTAACGGCATATCAACCTCAATGGGTTATTTAATGCCGACAAAATTTTCATTGATGGTTTGGTTTGTTTTGTCTTGTTTTACGGCATATCAACTTCAATGGGTTATTTAATGCCGACAAAATTTTCCTTGCCAGTTTGGTTTGTTTTGTCTTGTTTTACGGCATATCAACCTCAATGGGTTATTTAATGCCGACAAAATTTTCATTGCTGGTTTGGTTTGGTTTGGTTTGTCTTGTTTAACGGCATATCAACCTCAATGGGTTATTTAATGTTGACAAAATTTTCATTGCTGGTTTGGTTTGTTTTGTCTTGTTTTACGGCATATCAACCTCAATGGGTTATTTAATGCCGACAAAATTTTCATTGCTGGTTTGGTTTGGTTTGGTTTGTCTTGTTTAACGGCATATCAACCTCAATGGGTTATTTAATGCCGACAAAATTTTCATTGCTGGTTTGGTTTGTTTTGTCTTGTTTTACGGCATATCAACCTCAATGGGTTATTTAATGCCGACAAAATTTTCATTGCTGGTTTGGTTTGGTTTGGTTTGTCTTGTTTAACGGCATATCAACCTCAATGGGTTATTTAAAGCCGACAAAATTTTCATTGCTGGTTTGGTTTGTTTTGTCTTGTTTTACGGCATATCAACCTCAATGGGTTATTTAATGTTGACAAAATTTTCATTGCTGGTTTGGTTTGTTTTGTCTTGTTTTACGGCATATCAACCTCAATGGGTTATTTAATGCCGACAAAATTTTCATTGCTGGTTTGGTTTGGTTTGGTTTGTCTTGTTTAACGGCATATCAACCTCAATGGGTTATTTAATGCCGACAAAATTTTCATTGCTGGTTTGGTTTGTTTTGTCTTGTTTTACGGCATATCAACCTCAATGGGTTATTTAATGCCGACAAAATTTTCATTGCTGGTTTGGTTTGGTTTGGTTTGTCTTGTTTAACGGCATATCAACCTCAATGGGTTATTTAATGCCGACACAATTTTCATTGCTGGTTTGGTTTGTTTTGTCTTTTTTTACGGCATATCAACCTCAATGGGTTATTTTATGCCGACAAAATTTTCATTGCTGGTTTGGTTTGTTTTGTCTTGTTTAACGGCATATCAACCTCAATGGGTTATTTAATGCCGACAAAATTTTCATTGATGGTTTGGTTTGTTTTGTCTTGTTTTACGGCATATCAACTTCAATGGGTTATTTAATGCCGACAAAATTTTCCTTGCCAGTTTGGTTTGTTTTGTCTTGTTTTACGCCATATCAACCTCAATGGGTTATTTAATGCCGACAAAATTTTCATTGCTGGTTTGGTTTGGTTTGGTTTGTCTTGTTTAACGGCATATCAACCTCAATGGGTTATTTAATGCCGACAAAATTTTCATTGCTGGTTTGGTTTGGTTTGGTTTGTCTTGTTTAACGGCATATCAACCTCAATGGGTTATTTAATGCCGACAAAATTTTCATTGCTGGTTTGGTTTGTTTTGTTTTGTTTTACGGCATATCAACCTCAATGTGTTATTTAATTTTGACAAAATTTTCATTGCTGGTTTGGTTTGTTTTGTCTTGTTTTACAGCATATCAACCTCAATGGGTTTTTTAATGTTGACAAAATTTTCATTGCTGGTTTGGTTTGTTTTGTCTTGTTTTACGGCATATCAACCTCAATGGGTTATTTTATGCCGACAAAATTTTCATTGCTGGTTTGGTTTGTTTTGTCTTGTTTAACGGCATATCAACCTCAATGGGTTATTTAATGCCGACAAAATTTTCATTGATGGTTTGGTTTGTTTTGTCTTGTTTTACGGCATATCAACTTCAATGGGTTATTTAATGCCGACAAAATTTTCCTTGCCAGTTTGGTTTGTTTTGTCTTGTTTTACGGCATATCAACCTCAATGGGTTATTTAATGCCGACAAAATTTTCATTGCTGGTTTGGTTTGGTTTGGTTTGTCTTGTTTAACGGCATATCAACCTCAATGGGTTATTTAATGCCGACAAAATTTTCATTGCTGGTTTGGTTTGTTTTGTTTTGTTTTACGGCATATCAACCTCAATGGGTTATTTAATGTTGACAAAATTTTCATTGCTGGTTTCGTTTGTTTTGTCTTGTTTTACGGCATATCAACCTCAATGGGTTATTTAATGTTGACAAAATTTTCATTGCTGGTTTGGTTTGTTTTGTCTTGTTTTACGGCATATCAACCTCAATGGGTTATTTAATGCCGACAAAATTTTCATTGCTGGTTTGGTTTGGTTTGGTTTGTCTTGTTTAACGGCATATCAACCTCAATGGGTTATTTAATGCCGACAAAATTTTCATTGCTGGTTTGGTTTGTTTTGTCTTGTTTTACGGCATATCAACCTCAATGGGTTATTTAATGCCGACAAAATTTTCATTGCTGGTTTGGTTTGGTTTGGTTTGTCTTGTTTAACGGCATATCAACCTCAATGGGTTATTTAATGCCGACACAATTTTCATTGCTGGTTTGGTTTGTTTTGTCTTGTTTTACGGCATATCAACCTCAATGGGTTATTTTATGCCGACAAAATTTTCATTGCTGGTTTGGTTTGTTTTGTCTTGTTTAACGGCATATCAACCTCAATGGGTTATTTAATGCCGACAAAATTTTCATTGATGGTTTGGTTTGTTTTGTCTTGTTTTACGGCATATCAACTTCAATGGGTTATTTAATGCCGACAAAATTTTCCTTGCCAGTTTGGTTTGTTTTGTCTTGTTTTACGGCATATCAACCTCAATGGGTTATTTAATGCCGACAAAATTTTCAGTGCTGGTTTGGTTTGGTTTGGTTTGTCTTGTTTAACGGCATATCAACCTCAATGGGTTATTTAATGTTGACAAAATTTTCATTGCTGGTTTGGTTTGTTTTGTCTTGTTTTACGGCATATCAACCTCAATGGGTTATTTAATGCCGACAAAATTTTCATTGCTGGTTTGGTTTGGTTTGGTTTGACTTGTTTAACGGCATATCAACCTCAATGGGTTATTTAATGCCGACAAAATTTTCATTGCTGGTTTGGTTTGTTTTGTCTTGTTTTACGGCATATCAACCACAATGGGTTATTTAATGCCGACAAAATTTTCATTGCTGGTTTGGTTTGGTTTGGTTTGTCTTGTTTAACGGCATATCAACCTCAATGGGTTATTTAATGCCGACAAAATTTTCATTGCTGGTTTGGTTTGTTTTGTTTTGTTTTACGGCATATCAACCTCAATGGGTTATTTAATGTTGACAAAATTTTCATTGCTGGTTTGGTTTGTTTTGTCTTGTTTTACGGCATATCAACCTCAATGGGTTATTTAATGTTGACAAAATTTTCATTGCTGGTTTGGTTTGTTTTGTCTTGTTTTACGGCATATCAACCTCAATGGGTTATTTAATGCCGACAAAATTTTCATTGCTGGTTTGGTTTGGTTTGGTTTGTCTTGTTTAACGGCATATCAACCTCAATGGGTTATTTAATGCCGACAAAATTTTCATTGCTGGTTTGGTTTGTTTTGTCTTGTTTTACGGCAATTCAACTTCAATGGGTTATTTAATGCCGACAAAATTTTCCTTGCCAGTTTGGTTTGGTTTGTCTTGTTTTACGGCATATCAACCTCAATGGGTTATTCAATGCCGACAAAATTTTCATTGCTGGTTTGGTTTGGTTTGGTTTGTCTTGTTTAACGGCATATCAACCTCAATGGGTTATTTAATGTTGACAAAATTTTCATTGCTGGTTTGGTTTGTTTTGTCTTGTTTTACGGCATATCAACCTCAATGGGTTATTTAATGCCGACAAAATTTTCATTGCTGGTTTGGTTTGGTTTGGTTTGTCTTGTTTAACGGCATATCAACCTCAATGGTTATTTAATGCCGACAAAATTTTCATTGCTGGTTTTGTTTGTTTTGTCTTGTTTTACGGCATATCAACCTCAATGGGTTATTTAATGCCGACAAAATTTTCATTGCTGGTTTGGTTTGGTTTGGTTTGGTTTGTCTTGTTTAACGGCATATCAACCTCAATGGGTTATTTAATGCCGACAAAATTTTCATTGCTGGTTTGGTTTGGTTTGGTTTGTCTTGTTTAACGGCATATCAACCTCAATGGGTTATTTAATGCCGACAAAATTTTCATTGCTGGTTTGGTTTGTTTTGTCTTGTTTTACGGCATATCAACCTCAATGGGTTATTTAATGCCGACAAAATTTTCATTGCTGGTTTGGTTTGGTTTGGTTTGTCTTGTTTAACGGCATATCAACCTCAATGGGTTATTTAATGCCGACACAATTTTCATTGCTGGTTTGGTTTGTTTTGTCTTGTTTTACGGCATATCAACCTCAATGGGTTATTTTATGCCGACAAAATTTTCATTGCTGGTTTGGTTTGTTTTGTCTTGTTTAACGGCATATCAACCTCAATGGGTTATTTAATGCCGACAAAATTTTCATTGATGGTTTGGTTTGTTTTGTCTTGTTTTACGGCATATCAACTTCAATGGGTTATTTAATGCCGACAAAATTTTCCTTGCCAGTTTGGTTTGTTTTGTCTTGTTTTACGGCATATCAACCTCAATGGGTTATTTAATGCCGACAAAATTTTCATTGCTGGTTTGGTTTGGTTTGGTTTGTCTTGTTTAACGGCATATCAACCTCAATGGGTTATTTAATGTTGACAAAATTTTCATTGCTGGTTTGGTTTGTTTTGTCTTGTTTTACGGCATATCAACCTCAATGGGTTATTTAATGCCGACAAAATTTTCATTGCTGGTTTGGTTTGGTTTGGTTTGTCTTGTTTAACGGCATATCAACCTCAATGGGTTATTTAATGCCGACAAAATTTTCATTGCTGGTTTGGTTTGGTTTGGTTTGTCTTGTTTAACGGCATATCAACCTCAATGGGTTATTTAATGTTGACAAAATTTTCATTGCTGGTTTGGTTTGTTTTGTCTTGTTTTACGGCATATCAACCTCAATGGGTTATTTAATGCCGACAAAATTTTCATTGCTGGTTTGGTTTGGTTTGGTTTGTCTTGTTTAACGGCATATCAACCTCAATGGGTTATTTAATGCCGACAAAATTTTCATTGCTGGTTTGGTTTGTTTTGTCTTGTTTTACGGCATATCAACCTCAATGGGTTATTTAATGCCGACAAAATTTTCATTGCTGGTTTGCTTTGGTTTGGTTTGTCTTGTTTAACGGCATATCAACCTCAATGGGTTATTTAATGCCGACAAAATTTTCATTGCTGGTTTGGTTTGTTTTGTTTTCTTTTACGGCATATCAACCTCAATGGGTTATTTAATGTTGACAAAATTTTCATTGCTGGTTTGGTTTGTTTTGTCTTGTTTTACGGCATATCAACCTCAATGGGTTATTTAATGTTGACAAAATTTTCATTGCTGGTTTGGTTTGTTTTGTCTTGTTTTACGGCATATCAACCTCAATGGGTTATTTAATGCCGACAAAATTTTCTTTGCTGGTTTGGTTTGGTTTGGTTTGTCTTGTTTAACGGCATATCAACATCAATGGGTTATTTAATGCCGACACAATTTTCATTGCTGGTTTGGTTTGTTTTGTCTTGTTTTACGGCATATCAACCTCAATGGGTTATTTTATGCCGACAAAATTTTCATTGCTGGTTTGGTTTGTTTTGTCTTCTTTAACGGCATATCAACCTCAATAGGTTATTTAATGCCGACAAAATTTTCATTGCTGGTTTGGTTTGTTTTGTCTTGTTTTACGGCATATCAACTTCAATGGGTTATTTAATGCCGACAAAATTTTCCTTGCCAGTTTGGTTTGTTTTGTCTTGTTTTACGGCATATCAACCTCAATGGGTTATTTAATGCCGACAAAATTTTCATTGCTGGTTTGGTTTGGTTTGGTTTGTCTTGTTTAACGGCATATCAACCTCAATGGGTTATTTAATGTTGACAAAATTTTCATTGCTGGTTTGGTTTGTTTTGTCTTGTTTTACGGCATATCAACCTCAATGGGTTATTTAATGCCGACAAAATTTTCATTGCTGGTTTGGTTTGGTTTGGTTTGTCTTGTTTAACGGCATATCAATCTCAATGGGTTATTTAATGCCGACAAAATTTTCATTGCTGGTTTGGTTTGTTTTGTCTTGTTTTACGGCATATCAACCACAATGGGTTATTTAATGCCGACAAAATTTTCATTGCTGGTTTGGTTTGGTTTGGTTTGTCTTGTTTAACGGCATATCAACCTCAATGGGTTATTTAATGCCGACAAAATTTTCATTGCTGGTTTGGTTTGTTTTGTTTTGTTTTACGGCATATCAACCTCAATGGGTTATTTAATGTTGACAAAATTTTCATTGCTGGTTTGGTTTGTTTTGTCTTGTTTTACGGCATATCAACCTCAATGGGTTATTTAATGTTGACAAAATTTTCATTGCTGGTTTGGTTTGTTTTGTCTTGTTTTACGGCATATCAACCTCAATGGGTTATTTAATGCCGACAAAATTTTCATTGCTGGTTTGGTTTGGTTTGGTTTGTCTTGTTTAACGGCATATCAACCTCAATGGGTTATTTAATGCCGACAAAATTTTCATTGCTGGTTTGGTTTGTTTTGTTTTGTTTTACGGCATATCAACCTCAATGGGTTATTTAATGTTGACAAAATTTTCATTGCTGGTTTGGTTTGTTTTGTCTTGTTTTACGGCATATCAACCTCAATGGGTTATTTAATGTTGACAAAATTTTCATTGCTGGTTTGGTTTGTTTGTCTTGTTTTACGGCAATTCAACTTCAATGGGTTATTTAATGCCGACAAAATTTTCCTTGCCAGTTTGGTTTGGTTTGTCTTGTTTTACGGCATATCAACCTCAATGGGTTATTTAATGCCGACAAAATTTTCATTGCTGGTTTGGTTTGGTTTGGTTTGTCTTGTTTAACGGCATATCAACCTCAATGGGTTATTTAATGCCGACAAAATTTTCATTGCTGGTTTGGTTTGTTTTGTCTTGTTTTACGGCATATCAACCTCAATGGGTTATTTTATACCGACAAAATTTTCATTGCTGGTTTGGTTTGTTTTGTCTTGTTTTACGGCATATCAACCTCAATGGGTTATTTAATGCCGACAAAATCTTCCTTGCCAGTTTGGTTTGGTTTGTCTTGTTTTACGGCATATCAACCTCAATGGGTTATTTAATGCCGACAAAATTTTCATTGCTGGTTTGGTTTGGTTTGGTTTGTCTTGTTTAACGGCATATCAACCTCAATGGGTTATTTAATGCCGACAAAATTTTCATTGCTGGTTTGGTTTGTTTTGTCTTGTTTTACGGCATATCAGCCTCAATGGGTTATTTAATGCCGACAAAATTTTCATTGCTGGTTTGGTTTGGTTTGGTTTGTCTTGTTTAACGGCATATCAACCTCAATGCGTTATTTAATGCCGACACAATTTTCATTGCTGGTTTGGTTTGTTTTGTCTTGTTTTACGGCATATCAACCTCAATGGGTTATTTTATGCCGACAAAATTTTCATTGCTGGTTTGGTTTGTTTTGTCTTGTTTAACGGCATATCAACCTCAATGGGTTATTTAATGCCGACAAAATTTTCATTGCTGGTTTGGTTTGTTTTGTCTTGTTTTACGGCATATCAACTTCAATGGGTTATTTAATGCCGACAATATTTTCCTTGCCAGTTTGATTTGGTTTGTCTTGTTTTACGGCATATCAACCTCAATGGGTTATTTAATTCCGACAAAATTTTCATTGCTGGTTTGGTTTGGTTTGGTTTGTCTTGTTTAACGGCATATCAACCTCAATGGGTTATTTAATGCCGACAAAATTTTCATTGCTGGTTTGGTTTGTTTTGTCTTGTTTAACGGCATATAAACCTCAATGGGTTATTTAATGCCGACAAAATTTTCATTGCTGGTTTGCTTTGGTTTGTCTTGTTTAACGGCATATAAACCTCAATGGGTTATTTAATGCCGACAAAATTTTCATTGCTGGTTTGGTTTGTTTTGTCTTGTTTAACGGCATATCAACCTCAATGGGTTATTTAATGCCGACAAAATTTTCCTTGCCAGTTTGGTTTGGTTTGTCTTGTTTAACGGCATATAAACCTCAATGGGTTATTTAATGCCAACAAAATTTTCATTGCTGGTTTGCTTTGGTTTGTCTTGTTTAACGGCATATAAACCTCAATGGGTTATTTAATGCCGACAAAATTTTCATTGCTGGTTTGCTTTGGTTTGTCTTATTTAACGGCATATCAACCTCAATAGGTTATTTAATGCCGACAAAATTTTCATTGCTGGTTTGGTTTGTTTTGTCTTGTTTAACGGCATATCAACCTCAATGGGTTATTTAATGCCGACAAAATTTTCCTTGCCAGTTTGGTTTGGTTTGTCTTGTTTAACGGCATATAAACCTCAATGGGTTATTTAATGCCGACAAAATTTTCATTGCAGGTTTGCTTTGGTTTGTCTTGTTTAACGGCATATAAACCTCAATGGGTTATTTAATGCCGACAAAATTTTCATTGCTGGTTTGCTTTGGTTTGTCTTGTTTAACGGCATATAAACCTCAATGGGTTATTTAATGCCGACAAAATTTTCATTGCTGGTTTGGTTTGTTTTGTCTTGTTTAACGGCATATCAACCTCAATGGGTTATTTAATGCCGACAAAATTTTTATTGCTGGTAATATTTTTTGTTCAAAAATGCATTGCCGGTAATATTTTTCCTTCAACAATCTATTTCTGGTAATATTTTTTCTTCAAAAATGTATACCTAGTAATATTTCCAAAAAATATTTCTGTTAATATTTTTTTTTTAAATGTATTGCTGATAATTTATTGCTGGTAATAATTTTTTCCTTCAAAATTTAATTCTGATAATAATTTTTTTACAAAGTATTTCTGGTATTAAAACCTATTTTTAAACTTTCCTAGTGTTTTGACCCCATTTTGATTGTTAACTCTTTACCCATAGCTGGGACCCCTAACACGTGCTACCACCCTGAGTCAGGGTGAACCTGGGAACACCTGCAATTAAGAGGTGGTTCCACGCTCATCAAAACCTCCTTATCAGAGGCCTTGCTACTGGACCTAGTTTATCGTCTTAACCAGGGTGCGGTTGTATTTTATCGTCAGCCCCAGGACGGTCGTTGAGTCAATGTGTGGTCTCTCATTAATTATTCTTTATACTATTATTTTCTGTTTTTAACCATTTCGGCCCAAGCAATGTCATAACGACACTAGGATGCAAGGGATTACAGGGAAAGAGAAGATTTCTGCGAGGAAAGGACAATACACGAACAGGTCTCAGCAAAACAGAAGATGGCAATTGACGTTGCATTTAAATTTGTATGGGACAGAAAAGTTTTTTAAAAAATCAGAAGGGCCTTCAAACAGGCGTGAAGTGCGAGAAAAGAATCTTTTTAGAATATAAGTGGCAGTTGCATCTAGCTAGTTCAACACTAAAACGATGAGACCTAGTCGCTAATCTAGTAGCAATCTTAAATTCAGGTAGTCGAAGGTCATCAGAACAGTGGCCGTGAAAATGTTTATAGAAAAGACAGAGGGTGACTGAAGTTGAGATGCCAGATCAGGATCAATTACATCACAGACCATTCTTTAAATTTTGTCAAGAATCTCAAGATATAGAGGAGCACCTGACCAGAGATGGCGGTAGTGTTACTCTCCTGGGTTTATATATATATATATATATATATATATATATATATATATATACGTCCCGTGTCTCCGTAGCTCTTGAGCTTGTGAAGAAGGATAGCATGCCAAACCCTGTCGAACGCCTTTGAGATACCTACGACCACAGCTTGAGCTTCACCGTTCTAATCTAAAGCTTGATAAATAAATCCAGTGATGGCCTTTTAATACATCGCCGGTAGGCTTGATGAAACGGAATCCTATACTGTTTGTTCGAAAGGAAGCCGTTTGAAGTCTATCGCTGTTACTTCTGAGGAAAGTTGAACGCCAGACGTCTACACATCATACGAAATAATTTAGCCATTTGTATCTGTCTATAATGAAATGCTCTAGGCTTTATATGCTGACAAATTCGTGCCATGACTTATATAATAATTTTTTTCGGTGAGTTTGAATTGAGAGTATGTCACATTCGATTGGTTAATCACGGTAAAGGCCGCAAGCCTATTTTTGAAGAAGTATTCTGCTTTTAGAAATTAAAATAATAGTTCACTCGTCAGTATTTTACCATCGGCAGAGGAGATACATTTGTAGTGTTGAATCATAATTGTAATTGTGTAGCGATTTTTAACATATTTTTGTTTTAATATCCTAAAATAAATAATATTTAGGTCTAATATGTATTGAGCCTTGTTTTAAATTAAATGCTATGGACAGTGGAGTTATACATCATTTGTTCTCATTTAACATGGATATATATATATATATATATATATATATATATATATATATATATATATATATATATATATATATACACACACACACATATATATATATATATATATATATATATATATATATATATATATATCAGGTTACTAAATAAAGGACTAAGCTTTTGCCTTAGTCCCCCAAGGTTTGATAAAGACACCTCGGGAAAGGACCTGAAATCCTTCTTCAGAAGAATACGGCTAAAAGCCCACTACGGGAACAATGATCAAACACCTTCCATACTTGATACATTAAAAGAGAAGAACACTACATACATCCGACAAAACACAGACACTACTATACAAACATTTGAAATAGCCGTAGCAAATGACATAATGAAAACAATAGCACGTAAGCTGCCACGTAACAATATTTCTGAAGGTGAACGTATAGCCCTCGACAGGCTGATACATAGAGATGACCTAGTCATAACACAGGCCGACAAAGGGGGTGCCACAGTGATCTCGGGGATCAAAGAATACATTAAAGAAGCAAACAAACAACTAGCCGACAAAGAAACCTATAAAAGCTTACCTACAGATCCCCTCCCCGAATACCAAAAAGAATTAACCAGCTCACTAAAAATAATGCTTCGCAACAACCTAATCGACAAAGAAACATGCACAATACTTACACCCACAAACATTACACCTGCTCGTTTCCGTCTCCTCCCTAAAATACACAAAAACAACAACCCAGGAAGGCCCGTCATTTCATCATTCAACTGCCACACGACCAAAATTTCAAAATATGTAGACCATTACATACAACCCCTAGCTAAGGAAGTAAAATCCTACATCAGAGACACAACAGATCTACTAAACAAAATTAACCACATACAGACAGTTCCAGAGAAAATTCTATTCTAGTGACTATGGACGTAAGGTCACTCTATTCAAACATTAAGCACATCGAAGGGCTAACCGCCCTTCAGGAAGCACTTGCTAAAAGAGGAAAACAAGAACCTTCCACAGAAGTTATCATAAAACTCATGGAGCATATTCTCACATTTAACACTTTTAATTTCAATGGAGCACACTACCTTCAAATAAGAGGTTGTGCCATGGGCACCATTGCAGCTCCTTCATATACTACAATATTCATGGGAAAATCTGAGGAGACACATATCTACCCCCTCATTGGTAACGACTGCGTATTCTACGCAAGATTTATCGATGACATATTCTTTATATACACGGGCAGTAACGGCAAACTCACCCAATTCCTCATGACCCTAAACACGGTACACGACTCAATTAAATTTGACTATGAAAAATCCAAAACATCAGTAACATTTTTAGACACTCACATTTACATAGATGAAAACAGGAAACTGCAAACGACACTACACACTAAAATCACCGACACCCACAACTATCTACACTTTAAGTCTTCCCACCCTAAACACCTCAAAGAGAACCTTCCCTATTCACAAGCACTTAGACTCAGAAGGATATGTTCCCACAATGAAGAATTAAACAAACACATTGAAAATCTGGAGCATCAATTCACAACACGTGGCTATAAACAACACCTAATCAGGGAACAAATAAATAAAGCAATTTCCACACCTAGATAAAACACCCTAATATACAAGATTAAAACTAAATCTAGCCGCATTCCTCTAGTAACCACTTTCAACCCCACTCTGCCTCCACTATCCCAAATAATCAAAAGTCGCAGGGAAATACTACATCTCAAACCAGACCTAAAAAAACTATTTAAGGAACCCGGCCTTCTAGCATATCGTCGACCTAAGAACCTAAAAGAAATCATAGGTAGTAACCGCATTTTAGGGGACAAGGTAATCCGTGATAAACTAACAACAAAAACAATAGGATTTTCCCAACCATGTAACAACAAAAGAAGTTTATGTTGCAATCACGTTACACACACGAATTCATTCACTAGCTCAGTCACTAAATCTACTTTCAAAATCTATCACGACTCTAACTGTAGAAGTCATAACATAATTTACCTCCTAGAATGCACACTATGCCGGAAACAATATGTAGGAAAATCTGAATGGCCGTTTCACTACAGAATCAATAATTATCGCAATCGAATTAAGTCGACTCCCCATGAAAAATTATTACCTGTAGAACAACATTTCCGCATAGAAAAACACAACTTCAAAACCTATGCCAAATTCACTATAATTGAGAGAATAGAAAAGCCCAAAGCAGATAACACTAGAAGAATTTTAGAGTTCCATGAAAATATGTGGATACGACGTTTACACACGCTGTTTCCAGCCAGGCTAAACCATAAATTGAACAATATAAATAGTAGTAACACATAACCCTACAAATCAAAACCTACCCACATTCCATACCCATAGAAAAAAGACAGGCTTACGGAGGTGTTGAGGCCTCACATCTATACACACACCCACACACAACATACTCACTCACTTTCCTAATGAGCCAAATGATAACACACACCCATAGCAATATACAAGCTAACACATATCATACTCACTCACTCCCTTAAAAACTAAATAACACACACACACACACTTACCAGAGACTAAACAACTAAATAACACACACACTAAACTAAATAACACAAACACACACATTTACCATCCCCTCCCCAAACCCAAATAAACTGCTGAACTGACCGGAGAATAAAAATGGGAACATAGCACTTATCTCAAATGACAACTTAAAAGAGACTGTTTGACCAACACAAGGAATGTTAAAAAGATATTAGCGTCTGGTTAGCAAGTTGTATCTATAAAAAGAACGTTAAACATAATATATATAAATGTCTTTAAATAAATTGTCGGACTATGTCCAATTCTAAAATATATGACGTCATTTGTTTACATTTGATACGCTAGAGCAGATATGAATAGAAGAGATTCATGGAAGATTTAAGTTGAAAGATAGTAAAATCGACCTTGCTAACCAGACGCTCATCTGTGGCCGAAAGGTTAAGGCACATCACGCGAAATGATGGTTCCGAATAGGATACAGGTTCGATTCCTGTCGGAGAGCGAACATTTTCTATGAAAATTTCTCGGACATTCAGGCCGGTAAATGTTATTTAATACTGTTTATTATAAAACAGAGCATTTGCTTAAATACTTGTATCTATAAAAAGAACGTTATATATATATATATATAAATATATATATATATATAATGTATGCTATATTTATGTGTAATCTATATGTGGGATAGAGCGTATGTAAATATAAAATGAACACTGACGTCAACACCAAGTGACGGTAGTCTGTTTCAGGGTTGAATATTACGTTCAAACATGAAACAAGCTGTCGTTGTTGACCTACATGTATATATATATATATATATATAAGAAGGCTCAAACACTAATATTTTATTATATTCTTTCTCTGTCCTGGACATTGAGTTCTACCTGGATTCTATCCTCTTTGAAAATTTTTATATAGATATATATATTTATATATTATATATATATATATATTTATATGTGTGTGTGTGTGTGTATTGACCTCTAATATTATCAATATATATATATATATATATATATATATATATATATATATATATATATATATATATGGGAGAAAATCTTATGTAAATTTATATATATATATGGGACACAATTATATGAATATTTTTATATACCAGAACTTTGTTTGGAAAATTAATAGGGTATAGTTTTAAGTTCGCCGTAGAAGATATGTTTTATGGATGAATTAGTTTTTGAACGATTAATTAGTTTTTTATAATAGCTATGTCACTCCAGTCGGTCCAAAACTGACCGTAAGGTGAAAGAAAAGAAACTTTTTATTTATTTTTTTTTTTAAGCATTCAACCCCAAGCAAGACGGGAAGCCACTAGCACGCAAAGGGTTTCAGAGTAGGACCGAGAGGAGTTTTTTTTTTTAAGCGTATCACCCCAAGCAAGGCTGGAGGCCACTATCACGCAAGTGATAGAGGAAAGGATGAAGTGACGGTTAGGGGATAGATCAGGGCATCTGGAGACGTCGATTGACGTTACATTTGAATAGTTAGAGGTTATAGCTATCAGGAAAGCAAGAAATGGCGAGTGAGTTCCACAGGCGAGAAGTGCGAGACATGAAGCTATTGGAGTAGAAGAGACGGATACATTTAACAGTTTGAACAGTGAAAGGGTGAGAGCGAGATGACAGTCTAGTTGAGCGCTTAAATTCATGAAGTCTGGGAAGCAGCGAAGGCAGCTCATCGGAGCAGTTACCGTGAAAGTATTTGTAAAAAAAGATAGAGGAAGGCAACGACACGTGTGTCAAAGAGCAGCTGCAGACGCGATGCCAGATCGGGGCCAATTACATTGCATCGGTTGTTTCAAGTAATTTGCACAAAGGTGTATAGTGACTTTCCAAGCGTAGCTTAGATGTAGGACAACGCCTGCACAAGTGTGTATATAACAGCAAAGTCAATGATTTGGCAATTGTTATTCTCCTTATCTATGTCAATAATTTTGGGTCTTCTTGCCTCTATTACATTTATATGAACTTCGAAATCGTATCATAGCTTATGGCTGGCATTTTCTACTAATGTTTCTGGCTGATGTTCCTACCACTTCTCTTTTACACCGAAGTCAAAATTACAAGGTACTCCCCAACATTTACATTATTCGGACTATTGTCCTCATCGTGCCATGTTTAATAGATGTCAGTTATCACTCATCCCCTGTTAATTCATGGCACAGTGGATAATGATGTGAGTTAGATCCAGTGACAGGACCGAAAAAGTGTGAATTCAATACCCGACTAAGGCGGTGGAGAACTTGGAGAGGGGAATTAAAAAGAGTTAACTGATAACTGACATCCATTAGACATGGCATGTGGAACTAGAACAGTCTACCCCAGTGAGCGAAATAAAGGGTTCAGTCCGACATTCCAACCACCTGAAGAAGGCCGTAGAGTACAAAGGCCGAAACGTTGTAATAAATATAGCGACAAAGATGAGGTCAATAGTCCGAATAATGTAAATAGTGTACATAATACCTCATCTCAGAAATATAGACAGATACTAAAAGGCCGAAACGTTGTAATAAATATGGCGACAAAGATGACGACAATAGTCCGAATAATGTAAATAGTGTACATAATACCTCATCTCAGAAATATAGACAGATACTGAAAGGCCGAAACGCTGTAATAAATATGGCGACAAAGATGATGACAATAGTCCAAATAATGTAAATAGTGTACATAATACCTCATCTCAGAAATATAGACAGGTACTCCCTAATGTATTCTCCTAACAATTGAATCATGCTGTCGCTTATACTCCTTTTGTAACAACTTGGAACATTCAAGGATTATATGGCTAACTCATCACCTTGTGTGCATATCTTAAATTTATATTTGATTTCGTTTTTATATTAATGATCAGCTAATACCGCAATTCGATTTGGTAAAAAATGTATTTGTTTTAAGCAGAATAGACAAAGGTAAATTATATACCTATTCAAAACATGTTCATCTTCGTGTATGTGCCGTGTCCCTTTAGGACGTAGGCGATCATTGCGCTCCACATCTTCCTGTCCTTTGTAGCTCTTAATAAGTTATTTTCAATACCCTATTCTACCATCCACTTACTCAAGCTCATGAAGTATCTTTCGCGCTGATTTGATCTATCCCTCTTTCCATCAATCTGTCCTGTGAGTATCAGGTTTTCTAAGCCCTCCTTCCTCATTACATGCCCTGCAATATTCAACTGCCTCTTCCTAATGTTAAGTATAAGGTTTTTTTTTGGGGGGGTGCTTACATTTTCTATAAAACATCATTGTTGCTCACATGTTTGGTCCACGGTATCCTCAGCATCTATCTGTAGAACCCCAATTCTGTTGTTTCAAGTCTCTTCTTCATCATTGAAAGAATGTCCACCATTCGCTGCCATACAGGAGGACAGATATCACATAACAGTTCAGTACTTTTTCCTTGTTAAAACTACGTAATATTGAAACCTGTACAAAAATACACATTCTGAAACCTATAAATCCAGAGAGACGTGTAAAGCTCTTGAAAAAAAAAGACGTTTACGTACGCATGAAAATATCTCTAAATGATTACTGGCATTCTCAGCCAAAAAAAAAAAAACCCACGCCTGCTTCCATTACATCTAAGAGGTTCATTTCTTAAACAAAACCTTCTTCCAAAATACGGCTGTAAAATCTAGAATGAGTATTGGTGAGGAAATTCTAAGTAATTATTTTAAAATCTATGTCAGTATGACGAGGGCACACTAAAAATGAACTTGAGGTGATGCGGTTAGGTAAGCATCTTAGAATTTATGCGACGTGCCCGCGAGTTCAGGGACATTATGTCGAACTTGAGTTATTTACCTGAAATCAGCTTCTGGATTCATCTGACGGAAATGCCTTTGTGAATTAAAATAAAAAGAGGAAAATTCATTTGCCTTAAAGTCTAGTCCAATATATAAAATTTTCCCCAAGCATTGAGGGCTAGAATTTTGCTTCTGTTTTAAACACCCCCTAAAATAACGTCCCAGATTTAATTTCGACCCCAGGCGAAATTTAGCACGAAGCAGTAGTAATTCAATCTAAGCCCAAAATAGCTTGTATGCTCGCTATGAGTTCTGAAGCATGAAAATCGTTTAGTTTTGTAGATTTACGTGTATATTTAGGGTATATGAAAAAGTTCCCAGCTACCTTTTAAAAAAAAATAGTGAAGAGAGAATATACTACTTATAACCCGTTTTTAACTGGCAACTTTTCAACACACCTAATATACACTACAGTTCAAAAGTTTAAGGAAAGCTCTGGTTATTTTATGAATCGTGCCCAAAAGTAGTTGTTTTGTACTTTAACTGAGAGAAAAATATTATAAATCGTTTTTAAAAAAAGTGAGACATTTTATTATGACAAAGAAAAAAGCATTTTATGATTAAATTTTGCTCTCGTCAAAATATCCTCCTTTCGCCTTGATTACCGCAGCACAAAAATGTTTGTCATTCGTTGGGAAAGTTTGTCAAAATATAAGTTTGATAATTGATTCTATTCTTTTTTCATTGACTCTAGGAGTTTTTTTTTCATTTTATGGATGGAAGCTTGTTATGTTAATTCTGGGAGTCTTTTCAAAATTTTGACCTGTAGTGTATATATATATATATATATATATATATATATATATATATATATATATAAATTATGAAATGGACAAAGTCCGACAATTATTTAAAGACATTTTTATGTTTAACATTCTTTTTTATAGATACAAGTAGTTAAGTAAATGCTCTGTTTATTATAAACAGTATTAAACAACATTTACATCAAACATAATAAACATTCATAGTCTGTTATATTTAAGAATATATGTTTTTATATATATATATATATATATATATATATATATATATATATATATATATATATATATATATATATATTAGTGCATGTGTCATTAAATAATATAGACAAGTTTTGTCTATTTATTTTAAGTAAGTTCTTTTCGTTTTGTCTGATAAGCTTAATCACATTATCGTTGAAAGACGAAAGGAAAACACCATATTTATACATGTTTGAATCCAATATAAGCTTTCGGCTTACATAAACCATTATCAAAGATGATAATTTTAATAAATCGAAAGAACACGTATACGAAACCACAATAATGGCCCGCCCTTGCCATTTGAATAAGCTCAAATTAACGACAAACTCTTATTTACGAGCCAAGAAAGCGAAAAACCCGTCATGCTCGTGACGTCACACATGACCACGCGAGACTGGAAACGAGAAGTATTAAGTATGGGAAGCCATTGGCTTCTGTTATAGATTATAGGCATTTAGATTGTTTGTGGAGACTTCATAGTTTATTTTGTTCAGGTTAGGTTTCAACTGGATTCAACGATAATGTGATTAAGCTTATAAGATAAGACGAAAGGAAATTACTTAAAATAAATGGACAAAACTTGTCTATATTATTTAATGAAACATGCATTAATGATATATATATATATATATATATATATATATATATATATATATAAATCAGAGGGATTAATTCAATGAAAACCGAGAACTTTAAGGGTCCATTGGTTATAATTTATTTCCCCAGGGAATTTCTTTTTCCCTGGCTAATCAGACCATACTTCTAAGGATTAAAAATGAATTTAAATGTATATGTATGCATATTTATGTAGATATGTATGAGGTGTGCATGTATGCATATACGTATGTGCGTATATATATATATATATATATATATATATATATATATATATATATATATATATTAAGTATAAAGATAATATTTTATTATTATCTTTAAGTCTTGTTTTATTTCGAAATATTTTTCAAATTAGATTTGAAGACTTAGTCTTTAATTAAGAACTATTACTCCTTAACTGTTATATATATTAAAAATATTAATAATAGTAATATATTTTGTTTCTGATCTAGTGCTCCCATCCTATCCAACCAGATGGTGAGCTTGGACGTGGTGAGTTTGTTCACCATGGTATCCACGGAGAAGGCACTCTCAGTAGTCAGAGACAGATTGGCCTCTGACTCATCCCTAGGAGAAAGGACTAGTATTCCAATAGATAATCTGATGGAGATGTTGACTTTCTGTACACAAAGAACACACTTCGGAATGGGATCACACGTATATCGACAGGATGAGGGCTTAGCAATGGGCTCGCCATTATCACCATCAATGGCGAATATATGCATGGAATACTTTGAGGAAATGGCAATAGAATCTATATCTCTTAAGCCAACTCTATGGTTAAAGTACGTAGATGACACATTCATACTCTGGTCACACCAGGAAGATGTTCAGGTTCTACTGGACCATATGAACTCAGTAAGACCTTCGATACAGTTCACAATGGAGAAAGAGAGTAAGAACATACTCCCATTCCTAGATGTTCTAATATCTCGAACAGAGCATGGGTTCAAGACATCCGTATACCGTAAACCGATATTCACCGGACAGTACCTGAATTTCAACCCCCACCATCTATACAGCTTAATTAAATGGATCGTCCGCTGCTTACAACACCGAGGAAAAGTCATAAGTGGCGAACTAAAGACATTAGATAAAGAATTGTTCAGTATAAGTAGTACCATACAACATAAAACCTACCCTGGGTACATGGCAGCAGCCCCCCAAAACTGGGATAGACGGGTACAAGAGGCGGACAACAACACTCAGAAAACATTCTGCTTGCCTTATGTGAAGGGGTTATCAGAGAAAATACAAAGGATCTGTGTTCCATATAACATCAGGACAATCTTCAAAAGCTTGACGACACTTTGCAGATATCTCTCCCGAGTAAGACCCCACTCCATAGAGGAGAACATGACTAAAGACTGGGTGTACGTTAGTCCGTGCAGCTGCGGAAAGAAATATAAAGGGGCGACAGGCCGTCCCCTTAAGGTGAGGCTTCAAGAACACCAGAAAGCTGTAACACGAGGGGAAGTAGTAAAATCAGGCGAGTCTGACCACATATGGAGAGAGAGTGGAGATCACTGCCCTCAGGTTGAGATCATAGACAAAGAACATCATTGGAAAATTTGTAAACATAAGGAATCAGCACATAAGTTAGGCCACAAAAATCTCCTGAGCCGATCAAGCATAGAAATGAATACAATATGGGAACCAGTAATAAGGAGTGCCAGAGAAAAGCGATAATAACAAAAAAAATTGTAATATGAGCTCTGATAAAAACATGTAATGATAACAGCAAAAATTGCAATATGAGCACTGGTAAAAAAATTAATGCTGAAGACATTTGGTTTATAATACCCAGAAATTCATACACATATGTCTTCAAGGACACATGGCACAGTGGATAAAGGCGTCCGTTAGATCAAGTGAGAGGACCTAAAGAGTATGAGGTCAATACCCGGTTAAGGCAGTGGAGAACTTTCAGAGGGAAATTAACAAGAGATAACTGACATGGCACATGGAACGAGAACAGTCTACCCCAGTGAGCGAAATAAAGGGTTCAGCTCGACATTCCAACCACCTGAAGAAGGCCGGAGTGTACAACGGCCGAAACTTTGTAATAAATATGGCGAGAATGATGAGGACAATAGTCTGAATAATGTAAATAATATATATATATATATATATATATATATATATATATATATATATAGGCATGTACATAATGTATATATATATACATTAATTACATTTACATATATACATTATATATATTAATATATATATATATTATATATGTACATTATATATTATATGTTATACATATATATATACATTATTTACACACACATATATATATATATATATATATATATATATATATATATACATACATAATAAAAGAATAATGAATGTGTTTTAATCTAACATTATCTGATATTGCTATAAATATGGCATTTGAGTAGATATCTGGAATTAATGTCTAAAGTCTTAATAAAGATTTGCCTTCTAAGATTGCGGTTTATTTAAGTCGAAAAAATATTTTTGACTGTAAGAATAATTCATTTCTTGTCAGAAAATATTGTGTTAACATTAATTTTTAAGGATGAGAATGATTTTTCGAGGTACCATTCCTACAATAGCAAGGGGTAGAAGATAAATTCATACCTTCCCCTAGACGGCAATTCGAGCTCGTTTTTCTCATTCCAAGTCACTATCCATTTCCCCGTCCGAACACCCGTATGACAGGAATCTAACCCGTTTTACTTGCATAACCTCTGAAACTAACTAGTTTTGCTATAGAAGCTACCAGAAATCTATTACAGCTGTCGCCTTTGGGTGTTGACATCGGTGTCCACTTTAATATTTAGATATGCTCTATCGCTGATATTGAACTCTTTTAATTTTATATTTTATCATATAATATATTTAGAAAAATATGACAACCTGGAAAAGATATTTTGAGACGCGTGTCATCCGTTCGGATTTTATTGGATAAAACGCGTCACAATAAATTTTCCAGTTTGTCATATTTTACTAAATACTGTAGGATGATATATAAAAGTATACAAAGTTATATATCGTCATATCATATATATATATATATATATATATATATATATATATATATATGAGACCTACAAATTCAAAATTTTGAATTCATAGGTGTGATGATTTGGATCGTGATTAAGATTCCAATGTAATAAATTATAAGCACGGAATATTAGTGTTTGAACCGTTTATATTATATTCTTACTCTCTCCTGGACATTGAGTTCTACCTGGATTCTATCCTCTTGGGAATTTATGTATGCATATATATATATATATATATATATATATATATATATATATATATATATATATATTGACCACTAATATTATATATATATATGTAGTATAGTATAGTTATGCAGCAATTGTTCTTATATATATATACACACACACATATATGTGTGTGCGTGTGTGAATTACAATTAATGAGATACAAACAATATTTACCTCATACAGATGATTATTTTGTCCATTTGAAAGTAGTTTTTCCCTGGACTTATCAATGCCAATAGATTTACTTAAATGAATAAATTTTCACGTTTCTTCAAAGGAAATTTGAAAGGCAAAGGAAGGTATTTCATGAGCTCTCTTTTGTGAATCTGTTTTAATATTTCATATTAATAGGATCTACTTGGATTACTTACCCACGGACTTTTATATATATATATATATATATATATATATATATATATATATATATATATATATATATAGATAGATAGATAGGTAGATTGATAGATAGATAGATATAGATAGATATAGATATAGATATATATCTGTGTGTGTGTTTGTGTGTGTGTATGTGTTCCTGTCTGTATGTACCTATATATGTTTTTGTGTATATATATATATATGAGTGTGTTTGTGTGTATGTGTGTATGTGTGTATTCCTGCCTGTATGTACTTATATTTATTTTGTGTATATATATGTGTGTGTGTGAGTGTGTGTGTTCCTGTCTGTATGTACTTATATATGTTTGTGTGCATATATATGTGTGTGTGTGATTGTGTGTGTGTGTGTGTGTCGTCATGTCTGTATGTACTTATATATGTTTGTGTATATATATATATATATATATATATATATATATATATATGCGTCGCTGTGTGTGTGTGTGCTCCTGTTTGTATGTACTTATGTATGTTTGTGTATATATATATGTGTGTGTGTGTGTGTGTGTGTGTGTTTGTGCGTGTGTGTGTGTGCTCCTGTCTGTATGTACTTATATATGTTTGTGTGTATATTTATATATATATGTGTGTGTGTGTGTTTGTGTGTGTTTGTGTGTGTGTGTTTGCTCCTGTCCGTATGTACTTATATATGTTTGTATATATATATATATATATATATGTGTGTGTGTGTTGTTGTTGTTGTTGTTGTAGTCGACCAGCTGATCATTGTGTACTAGACGTACGCATGAAACTCCTAGTCGCGGCCGGCCATTGGAGGCGCCTTTCACAAAAATGATATAGATATTGGTTTTTCTTTGATGCATTGAGCATTTCTTCTGAACCAAAACTGAACTAAGGGTTAATAAAGAATTCTCAGAGTTGGTACTTAAAAGTCCTGGAGAATAAGGTCGAGAAATATCGTTGTCAAAGAAATAAAATTCATCCTTTGTCGAATCTTGAATTTTAGCAAAGAAATCATTCATTGATGGAATACCTTGTGTATAGAGGTCAGCCAGTCAGTTTTGTCCAAATCAACTTGACTTTTACGTTTTACATGTATGCGGGTAGGGACGGCGAAATAAGAGAGAGAGAGATGAAGACTTCTGGACGAATACAAAGACTTAAAGAAGAGAGTTATTCAGAAATATACGTCGAAGAAGAGGGGTAATATATTGCGGAGAAAAGAAAGAAAGAAAGAAAGAAAGATAAAAAAGAAAGAAAGAATAAAAGAGCGAAGACAAGAACGAAAGAAAGAAAGAAAGAAAGAAAGAAAGAAAGATAAATAAAAAAGAAAGAATGAAAGAGCGAAGGCAAGAAAGAAAGAAAGAAAGAAAAAAGAAAGAAAGAAAGAGCGAAGGCAAGAACGATAGAAAGAAAGAAAGAAAAAGAAAAAAGAAAGAAAGAAAAAACAGAAATAAGAAAGAAAGAAAGAGCGAAGTCAAGAACGAAAGAAAGAAAGAAAGAAAGAAAGAAAGAAAAGGAAAAAAGAAAGAATGAAAGAGCGAAAGAAAGAGCGAAAGAAAGGGCGAAAGAAAGAAAGAAAGAAAGAAAGAAAGAAAGAAAGAAAGAAAGAAAGAAAGAAAGAAAGAAAAGAAAAGAAAAATTTGGAGACAATGAAACTGGTGAAGAAAAGAGAAACCCTTTTGCGGGAGATGAGCAGCTTCATGGCTAAACTCCAAATGGGCTACTGGAGACTATACTTAGAAACGAAGATGTCTGGGGCGTCTCGGACGTTTTCTTTGGCTAACACAGGTGCCTGGTAACAGGCTATAAGGTTCACTTTAGAAAAATTGCAGTCGACTGCCAAAGAGTCCTCAGTTGAAGATAGATTTATCTATCTTTCTACGTACCTACATAAAATGCCACGATATCCACTTACCTTACCAAGTGAATTACTTCTCTGTTTGCAGCGCACATGCAGAAAATATTCGCAAATCTCATTAGTTACGCATATAATTATTTAGACGCACATATTCACATATACACACGCAAGCACAAACACTTACCCACGCATATATATATATATATAGAGAGAGAGAGAGAGAGAGAGAGAGAGAGAGAGAAAGAGAAAGAGAGTCCGCCAAAAATATATACACACTTCAGGAAAGGAAAAACTTGTCTTTCGTAATTTTATCAAATTGTTGTAACACTGTTTACTGTAGTATTTTCTCGACAGATGCCATTACCCTCATGGCAGTCGCATCAGTCAGTCCTAAAGGATGTTGCGTATTGCCGAAAACCAATTACATTGGCGGCCATTGGACAAGAAATTGAAAATGCAAGTGCAAAAATGGTACTTTGGTCAACGTTACCCCAAGCATCAATTCGCCGTACTAATAAATGTCTAGAAGCCTCTCCTGTGATTGCAATGTCCAAAGGTAACTTGTATTAATCCCGTGATGCCTGAATAAATTTATTATTACAATATCTATACAAGTTTATCCTTTCCTCAAGTGTACATAAATTTTTGGCGGCCTCAGTACACACACACACACATACATACATACATACATACATACATATATATATATATATATATATATATATATATATATATATATATGTTAATGTGACTAATAGCGAAATAATAAGATCCTTATTTTCGAGTTGTTGTCAGATAGAAGAGACTTGCCAAGTACTTTCAACAATTTCAAACTATCATCTTCAGTGAGCAATGAATATATAACGTTTTGGAGCGTGTATTAGCATGTGTCTTCCACCTGCCAACAACTCGAATATAAGGACCTTATTCAAGGAATTGATAGCAAGTTAATGTCTCATTAAGTGTTGTTAGCGCAGGGATTTCGCCTTTAATCACATTAACATTGCTATTTAATTCTTTGTATAAATTGTTTCTTTATTATATAAAATATAAGCTGCACACTATAATATATATATATATATGGAGAGAGAGAGGGGGGGAGAGAGAGGGGGAGAGATGATTGTGACGTTTTTCATACGTTAAGGCTTCATCAGACTGGCTTTGTAGATGTTGTTATGACTACACATGCGCATGATGAACGAATGATGCTGGTAGTTTCAAACTTTTTCTCTCCTTCACAAATACACATTTCTAATACTTTTCTTGATATATAAAAATATATATCATTATCTCGTGTATATATATATATATATATATATATATATATATATATATATATATATATAATGATAATAAGAAGACGGAGACTTTAATTATCCATTTCCATTATAAATTTATTTCGTGAACACCGAGAAGTTCAACTCTTCGGATCGAAATCTCATATTGAGTCGTAAGTAATTATAATTTTGGAAAACCAATTGGAATAAAGACTCTATCATCCTAACTAATAATCATGCGTGATAGTTAAAAGTAAACTTGGGGTTCATTAACATACCTTAATTTTCACATAACGATGGCAATGTACAAATTGGATTAAAGGGAACATGCTGATTTCTTCCATGCCAAAGCAAGACCGAAAATGAGAAGGATAACACGGGAAAAAAATTTAGAACTATTCTACTCAACTGCCCGCCATATTAACCTGATCTTTCACCAACCGATTATTACTTTTTCAGTTTTTGCGAAATATTTGATGGGGGAAAACATTCTCGAATGAAAACAATGCAATAATTCGATGAAAAATCTTTGATTTGATTTGCATATAAAAATTTACGATAGAAACAAATTATGGTAAATAATGGTGAATATATAACTGAATGAAATATAATTGTATTTTTTTAGAATAAATTTGATCTTATAAAAACGAAAATTATTTATGACTTAACGTAATATATACTTTTTACATTATTTACATTGTTCGGACTGTTGCTCTCATCTTCATTGCTATATTCACATCTTTGGGGTAGATTGTTCTAGTTCTACGTTCCATGCGTCTTCCAGATGTCTCAGTTATCTCCCTTTAACTCAACTCTCCTAGTTTTTTGCCCACTACTGAAGTAGTTAGGTATTGAACTCTCAACTCTTTGGATCAAGTCACTGGATCCAACCAACGCTTTCATCTACTGGTCCATGTGTCCTTGAAATTCCAATCACCTGAAGAAGGCCGGAGCATGCTACGGCCGGAAAGTGAAAAAGGCCGAATGGTCGTGAATATGGCAATAAGGATGAGAACAATAATCCGAATTTTGTAAATAGGGAAAATAATTACCTCATCTCAGAAATATAGACAGATCCTGAAGAAAGACAGAGCGTATAAAAACGGTCAAAACGTCGTAAATATGGCAATGACGATGAGGACAACAGTCTGAACAATGTAAATAGCGTAAAGAATTGCAATAATTCCTCTCAGAAATATGGACAGATAATATATACTGTATTTCTTCAAGCAAGCAGCCCTATAAAAATATTTAAAAAATAAGCGGGGCACTCCGTCAATAATACAGAAAATATATATTGTAGATATTATATTCGCTTCGGAGCTCCGAGTTCGAATTCCAGTCGAATCCATTACATTCACTTACGTTTTAAAACACTTGAGAAAAATATGAATCCTCTACTTCTCCTCCCAGCTACGGGTAAATAACAGGACAGACCGGGTTCTATAGCCTTGGATGGCAGCTGGTCTACCGCAGAAAGAAATGGCAACCTACTGCGGGAAAAAATCTGCTTCATCAGTCATATATTGAAAGATACATGATCGCCTAAGTGTATATCACGCATGGCATATGATTGACTGATCAGTGAGAGAAATTAAAAATACAGTTAATTTTTATGACTATTTAACGAATAAAAAACGGTTATAATATATTCTGATAGATGCTTCATTTGGTGCTATGCATAAATTAAAGCTACGGCACGCTTTGCTACACCCACAAGGTTAAATCACCCTCATTCCTCCCGTATTCCATTGGTAAGAAGTAATTATCACTCAATCAGTATCTTTCCAAAAACAACTACAATGTGAAATAGGCTCTGGCGTAGGTGCTTCCACGAGCTCAATAATCTTATCTTCTTCAAGTCAAGGGTCAATCGTTGTATCTTATATAACCCCATAATCTTCAATCCCTATTTTTCCTTCTTAAGTTAGCGCACTAACTCTCTATCATGAGTGGCTCTTGAGCCTTTTATTAGGTGAACATCAGCGAAAAATAATTGCCTACTATCTTTTCAAAGGTTCACTGAACTTTTTATAAATTTCACGCTATATACTCATCATCGATGACCTGTTTTGTCAGTGCGTGTGTTCGTCACGCGCATTTGTCACAAGTGTTTAGCAATCCAACGTTGCTGGACTGACACGTCTTGGTGAAAATAGTAATTCGATGATTTATCATTCATTTTAGTCTTTTTCTTTTGATTCTATTCCTTGTTTTCGGCGAAAATTTGAAGATGGATGTCTGATGACTTTCGCTTGACATAATCCATGATCAAAGAGATATTTTTTTTGTGAATTTATGTGTATATAATTTTGGGGCTATGTCGTATTTTTTATTTTTCCAGATATCGTATCTTCATGCGTTATGTATATTTTTAGTGTATCGAACCCTCAGACGATATTTTCCGTTACCCACTTCCTTTTTTTATTCTTTTAGATAAGAAATATATTCTTCTTACATATGAAACATTCTTATTGATTTTCGACTCTGTCGTTTGGACGCCTAATATTTCTAGTGTTTGATGTTTTTGTTTTCAGTTCATTTTTCACCAGAAACAAAAAAATGCTCCAAAATTTAAAAACTAAACAAAAAATATAATAATAAATTGTCAATCACTTTTAACTAACTTTGTATAAACAAAAGATTTTTTGCCAAAATACAACTTATATATATATATATATATATATATATATATATATATATATATATATATATATATATATATGAAGAAGTATACTCTTAAGTTGTGCTATATTTATGGGATAAAGTGCTCATATATATATATATATATATATATATATATATATACATACATATATATATATATGAAGAAGTTGTGCTATATTTATGGGATAAAGTGCTCAATATCAGAGATATAGCGTGTGCAAATATAAAAGTGAACATTGAAGTCAACACTTAGAGGTGACAGGCTGTTTCAAGCTAGTCGCAATCGTGAGGTCTGATAATTCTAGACTCGATGAATTACTTAATTATAAGTATCTCAAATCCACCTAATAATTTATATATATATATATATATATATATATATATATATATATATATATATATATATATATATATATATATATATATATATATATGAGAGAGAGACAGAGATACAGAGCAGACAGATATATATATATATATATATATATATAAATAAAAGTGAACATAGAAGTCAACACTTAGAGGCGACAGTCTGTTTCATGCTAGATGCAATCATCAGGTTACGAGTGCTGTTATTTATTGCGTCTAGCATGAAACAGACTGTCGCCTCTAAGTGTTGACTTCTATGTTCACTTTTATATTTACACACGCTCTATCTGTGTTATTGAGCACTTTATTTCATAAATATATCACATTTTAAGACTATATTTCTTCATATATATATATATGTGTGTGTGTGTGTGTGTGTGTGTGTGTGTGTGTGTGTGTGTGTGTGTGTGTGTGTGTGCGAGTGTGTGTGTGTGTACGACGTCTGATCAAAAAATATCGAAATTGTTGCTAGGCTAACGGAGTTAATTGATGCAGAGTGAATCCGCTCGATACATTTACATTCTAACCAGGCTTGACGTTGCTTAACTTCAGTGATTGTACAGGAAACGATGTTTCAACGTGATATGCTGGAAGGCATAAAATGAATAAAAATCAATTATAAAAAAGTATTTATAAGTAACTAATAAACAGTAAGCAGTAGAGATTATATTACGTCATAATATTTGAATGTGATGAAAATAAATTCGAACAAAAAAGATAGAGAAAAAAACATTACAATAGAATTCTGGCTCGATTCCGTTGTGTATAACATTGTTTGGAAAGTAAGTGTGTGAAGTGTGTCCGTCTCAACTCATCGCCGCGGTTAGATAGTGATTATGGCTTGTGTAGCAGTCTTTTAACAAGCAAATATTCTCCATATCTGACAACGACCATATTCCGCAAACCTCGCGCTTCCAACATGAAATCTTTCTTGAAAAGACCAAGATTTCTGTTATGGTATCTCATCCTCGTCGCCACTGTTATGGTCCAAGTTTAAGACCAAGGAAGAACAACACGAACACAAGAGTAGAAATAACAAAGATATATCACACAGAATAATAATACAAGATGTGAAAGGTGTTAGTATGACTGTCAGTCTGGCTTGGAGTGAACTACTATTTGCTCGACTCGATTCCGTCTCGACTCCTTCTACGTCTCTCTTGAGAGGCGCATTATTTATAGTGTCAGGAAGAGTTCATTGTGTCGTTATAGGTAAGATCCCATGACAATTTCAAACTTTGCAAAAATATAAGAGAATTCAATGAGGTAACTGCTCACTTCCATCAATGGAAACGACTCTGTATAAAGTGTGTGGCTTCAGAAGGGGACATTTTTCTTTTCTTTTCTTTTTAAAGTAGTTCACCCCAAACAAGGCGAGAGTGCTACTAGCACGCAAGGGATTACAGAGTGTGAGAGCAAGAGTAAAGAGTGGGGTGTTTGAGGAAAGGATAAAGAGAAGGACGGGATTCAAAATCAAGGCTTCAGAAGATGTCGATTGACATTACATTTGAATAATTAAAGATTATAGGATTCCGGGAAGCAAATAATAGGAAGGGAGTTCCACTGTCGGGAAGTGCGAGAGAAGAAGCTGTTGGAGTAGAAAAAGGCGGTTACATTTAACTGTTTCGACAGTGAAAGGGTGGCACCGAGATGCCAACCTAGTAGCACGCTTAAATTCATGCAGTTGGGGTACCAGTGAACGTAGCTCATCAGAGCAGTTGCCATGAAAATATTTGTAGAAAAGACAGAGGGAGTGCCACAGCACGGTTGTGAGGAAGCCACTGTAGACGAGATGTCAAATCAGGACCTACTTCGAAGGAGATTAAATGCATAATTGATAAGTCACGATACTTTTTGATTATAATTCTTATAAAGGTATTACTTATGAGTTCCTACATACATGCATACATATATATATATATATATATATATATATATATATAAAGATATACATTCTTTTTATAGATACAAATATTTAAGTAAATGCTCCGCTTTATAATAAGCAGTATTAATTACATTTACCGACCTGAATGTCCAAGAAATTTTCATAGAAAATATTCATTCTCCGACAGGAATCGAATCTGTATCCCATACGGAACCGTCATAAAGCCTGATGTGCCTTAACCGATCAAGCTGCAGAGAAGCGTTCGGTTAGCAAGGTCGATTTTACTGCTTTTAAACTTCAATCTTCCATGAATCTCTCACGTACATTCAGATCTGTTCAAAGCGTATCCAAATGTAAATAAATGACGTCACACATTATGAAATGGACAAATTCCGACAATTATTTTAAGACATTTTTATGTTTATACATTCTTTTTTTTATAGATACAAGTATTTAAGCAAATGCTCTGTTTTATAATAAACAGTATTAATAACATTTACCGGCCTGAATGTCCTAGAAATTTTCATAGAAAATATTCGTTCTCCGACAGGAATCGAACAGCGTTTCCCTTTACGAAGGATCGTTAATTTTAAACTTTTAAAACCCTTTATTCTACATTCAACATCATCACTTGATGAGACACCAGAAGTGTTGAAACAAAATGGCTATTTTTGTAGTGATTTTATAACATATTTATGTTATAATTTTTAAATAAACGATTATATATATATATATATATATATATATATATATATATATATATATATATATATATTAAACCATAAATTAAACAATATAGATAGTAGCAACACATAACCCTACAAATCAAAACCTACCCACATTCCATACCCATAGAAAAAAGACAGGCTTACGGAGGTGTTGAGGCCTCACACCTATACACACACCCACACACAACATACTCACTCACTTTCCTAATGAGCCAAATGATAACACACAAACACACTTACCATCCCCTCCCCAAACACAAATAAACTGCTGAACTGACCGGAGAAAAAAAAGGGAATATAGCTCTTATCTTAAATGACAACTTAAAAGAGACTGTTTGACCAACACAAGGAATGTTAAAAAGATAACTAAATAAATAATAAAAAAACAAATGAAAACTACAGACAAACGTTCGTTTTCTTCACCAAGACATTCATTTCTGTAGTTTACTGCTACAGCAAGCAGAGACATTTTTCTCTCCCGATGATGGCTATGTTGGTCGAAACTAGTCGAGGAATCTAAATGAAATAATAATAATAAAAGCATAAGAATATTAATCTACAACCCAGTATGTCTGAATATTTTAATTGATTTTTCTAATAATTTTATCGTTCAAAATATATATATATATATATATCAGTGCGAGCGTGCACTGATCCCATCAAATCACTCAAGTGTATTCATTTTGATACGTCGTATAATTGTTTTCAACTCTGTGGATTTTCATATTTTGATGAATTTTCCGAATACAAGTCATGATACTTTTTCCAGAGATACAATATTTCTCTAACAACACATTAGCAGATCGTTTTTTATCTGTATTATGTATCCTCGGATAGTTGTCACAGAAATTCAGAAAGAAATGTTTTTTTCTCTTTCCAACGAGTCACAAAATACATCCATCTTTTTCATTATACGTCTAACGTTACACTCTCGCACACGATCAAGAATATCATTTTGGCAAAGACGCCGGTTCTTTTGGCAATTCCAGCAAGTGTTGTGTTGAAATGATGCACGTAAAAATGTATAAATCTATAAACATATAAGTAAAAAATGAGAATGTTATATGATCACTAAAGATAGATAGATAGATAGATAGATAGATATGAAGTGAATGCCAACAATAATAGATAGATAGATAGATAGATAGATAGATAGATAGATAGATAGATAATTATTATTATTATTATTATTATTATTATTATTATTATTATTATGTGAGAAGTGGAAAAAGAGTAAAATGCATGGTATATTTGCCTCCCCCTTCCACATATCCCATAGACGGTCTCAAAGGATTTAATTATATCTCCAGTTTTTCGCGCCTGTCATATCCTTGACACGAATATTACCCCGGTGCGTATGCAGCACCCCAATTTTCCTACCTAGATATTTGACACTCTTCTTTATTTTGCACAGGTGGAGGCGAATTAAAACAATTTTCATTATCTACTCATAGACTTCAGATGCAAGCAAAAATGTGAATTCCGCATTTCTGAATTAGTTAGCATGGTTGCATGGTGTTGTCCTGGCGCCGAAGATTTCTTTAGAGTAATTTTGTGTTATTTTCCTGATAGATAGATAGATAGATAGATAGTTAGGAACAGAATGAGATAGATAGATAGATAGATAGATAGATAGATAGATAGATAGATAGATAGATAGATATGAACCGACTGAGATAGATAGATAGATAGATAGATAGATAGATAGATAGATAGATAGATAGATAGAGTATTATTATGTGATAGATAGATAGATAGATAGATAGATAGATAGATAGATAGAAACAATCCGACTTTGATAAATCGGTCTGGAGTCAGTCGTGGAGACTAATGTGTCGTTACAACCGATACACTACGGAAAACGAAGGTTTGTATGTGTGTGTGTGTGAGTGTGTGTGTGTGCGCGCGCGCGCGTGCGTGCGTGTGTGTGTGTGTGTGTAGTCTTATACAAATGTTTAGATTGATACATAGATAGATACCTTAAATATTGCTGTTTGGTTTGGTTTATTTTGTTATACGGCATATCAACCAAAATGGTTTATTTAATGCCGAGAAAAAATTTTATTGCTGGTAATAAATTTTTTTGGAAAAATCTATTTCTTGGAACATTTTTCCTTGAAGAAATCTATAGCTAGTCTTATTTCTTTCAAAGTATCTATAACTGTTTGTATTGCTGGTATTTTTTTTTTTTTTTGCTGATAATAATTTTTCCTTCAACTATTATTCCTGGTAATAATTTTTTTATTACAATGTATTTCTGGTATGAAAACCTATTTTTACACAAGTTTGGGTGTTAACTATTTACCCATAGCTGGGACCCTAACAGGTGCTACCACACCGGGCCAGAGTGGACCTGGGAACACTAGCAATTAAGACGTGGTTCCACTCTCCCCAAAACCTCCTGATCAGAGGCC
>OZ038500.1:92176384-92203884 GCA_964036315.1 Acanthosepion esculentum | reverse complement strand
TGCTTGTGTGTGCTCCTCAAAAAAGATAAAAGTAGTTTTAGTTTTTGGTTAATGAAAGTGGACAAGTTGATGATTATATTCATTGATAATATTTTACAATACAAGGACCAAGAGTCACTCAAGATAGAGTGTTACTTAATGAGGTTGTTGAATGGGAATAGGTTGAATTAGAGTTAGCGAGGTAGTTTGTTCTTGTAATTTTTCGTATACATTTAAAACAGTTTTTTTTTTCTGCACACAATTCCTCATTGTAGCCATTTTCATTGTGACAATTTGATCGCGTTTTTGTTTGAATTTGGTTTGGTTTTAATTTGATTTACTGCATATCAACACCTCAATGGGTTATTTCATGCTGACAAGATTTTTATTTACATTATTCGGACTATTGTCCTCATCTTTGTCGCCATATTTATTACGTTTCGTTTCAGTGAGCGAAATAAAGGGTCCAGTTCGACATTCCAACCACCTGAAGAAGACCGGAGCGTACAACGGCCGAAACGTTGTAATAAATATGGCGACAAAGATGAGGACAATAGTCCGAATAATGTAAATAATGTACTTAATACCTCATCTCAGAAATATAGACAGATATTGAAGATTTTTATTGTCGGTAACTTTTTTAAAAATATATTGCTGGTATTAAAACCTATTTTTATACTTTCATAGTGTTTTGATCCTTTGGGGGGTTAACTATTTTCCCATAGCTGGGACCCTCACAGGTGCTACCACCCCGGTTCAGGGTGGACCTGAGAACCGCAGCAATTAATAGGTGGTTCTACGCTCCTCAAAACACCCTGATTAGAGGTCTTGCTATCTGATGTAGTTTATTAGGACGCGGATGTAGTTTATCGTCTTACCATGACGCGGATATAATTTATCATCATCATTGCCTGGACAAGTTTTTGTTTGAGCTGCCATATTTAGTTAAATAGTAAACAATGAAACAAAAGAATATTAGGAAGCCTTGTGCAAAAATTGAAATTATTGGTTTGGTGCATAATTATCAGAATATTTTTTTAAGAATATTTATTATGAGAAAAGACTCATAACATTTCAAAAATAACATTTTTAAATGATTATTCCATGGCGTATGATGATCGACACACACTTTTATAAGCTGAAAATAAAATAATATTTTCATTTAAATAATGTAAACAAAACAGCAATTTTTATTAATAATTAACTTGCCTACAAAAACGATGATAACATCAACTTGATATGCACCAACCCAATATTTTTATGAATAGGTATGTTTCAGTTTATGTTTAAATAATGGGTAAATTTTTATCCTTAAATAATGAGCAACTTTTCATGGTCCCGGGATACGGGCTTATATTTTTATACTAATTCTCTGTGAAAAGAACAACACTTCAGATTATTATTATTATTATTATTATTATTATTATTATTATTATTATTATCCTCTTTCTTCTTCTTCCTCTTCTTCTCCTTTCTTCTTCTTCTTCTCTTTCTTCTTCTTCTTCTTCTCTTTCTTCGTCTTCTTCTCTTCCTTCTTCTACTACCAAAAAACTTTTTCTTCTTCTTCTTCTTCTTCTTCTTCTTCTTCTTATTATTATTATTATTATTATTATTTTCTTCTTCTTCTCTTTTTTACCTCTTTCTTCTTCTACTTTTTCTCTTTCTTCTTCTTCTTCTTCTCTTTCTACTTTTTCTTCTTCTCCTCTTTCTTCTTCTTCTTTTCTTCTTCTTCTCTTTTTTCACCTCTTTCTTCTTCTTTTTCTCTTTCTTCTTCTTCTTCTTCTCTTTCTTCTTCTTTTTCTCCTTCTTCTTCTCCTTCTTCTTTTTCTTCTTTCTTCCTCTTATACTACTCTTTCTTCTTCTTCTCCTTCTCCTTCTTCAGGAAGTTGGAGATCATGACTCTCCACAATTTCATGTTCTTTGTAACTCTTAGCAAAGTTTTTTTTTACTAATCCCTGTTCTGTCAATCATTGACAGAAAATCGTTCTACTCGATGATTTCGTCTGTCCCTCTCACCTTAACTGCCCTGTGAGTATTACATTTTCCAAGCCCTCTTTCCTAATTATGTACCCTATACATTTCAACTGTCTCATTCTGACTCAATGTGTAAGTGTAATTTTTGTTTCCATTTTTCCTCAAACTCTTCTTCGTTTGCTCACGTGTTCAGTCCATTTTATTCTCATCATCCTTCTGTATAACCACATATTTTTACTTCTAGTCTCTTCTGCATCGGCGAAAAGATTGTCCAGCATAAGGAGGACATAACAATCAATTCTCTTTTCTTTGTTTCTAACAAAAATTTCCTGTTACTTAATACTTTGCTTAGCTTTTGGAAGGCAACTTTCGCTATAACATTCACCTTAGGATTTCAGTGTTACATTATCCGTCAAATCCGTTTGAAGGTTAATATTCATTGGCACCGGATATCTATTCTCCAAAATGTGACTCATTTTTATAATGTCATGCAACTTAAAAATGTAGACGATCATGACTCTCCATTGTTTCTTTTTCCTTATTATCTGTGAATTGTTGGAAATATAGGGGAATGGTTTCCTGTTGCCTTCGCCATGGTTTGTAATTCCTAGTTGTTTATCTCTTAGACCGTCAAAGGCTAAAGAGCCCAGTCTACCCTGCTATTTAACTCATAGCTGGAAGGGGATATGGGTTCATGCCTTGCAATGCTATTCATGATGATACTAACTTTACTATCTCATGTACCTTGTACCTTCTTAAATTTTGATGGTCAGTGTATTTACCTGACGTTTTCGTGCCTACGACGAAATCATATATTTGTACCGCGGCGGGCAAACTGTATTAAAGTATCGATGTTATGAACTAAATTTGAATGTACAGTGCTGTTCGAGAAAAGGACAAGCGATCTAAAATCCGAAGACGAAGAAGCTTTAAAAGCTCTTTGAATTTAGAGTAAGTACTGTCAAGCATCCGTTCAGTATAATGTTCTGGGGATGCTATTCTTTTCATGGAACTGGTTTCTTAAAACCTATTGAAAAGACCCTCTGGAGCGAGCAGTACAAGATAATTTTAGAGTCTTGTCAGCTCCCTTCTGCTGAAAGGGTGCAAATCGATCCCACCAAGCTCATTTTTATGCAGGATAATGCTCCCTGTCACAAATCAAAATTAATGAAGGAATACTTTGATGAGAAGCAGGTGAGTGTTATAACATGGCCGCCCCAATCTCCTGACCTCAACCCCATAGAAAACTTATGGAACATTATAAAGTACAGGCTCTCGAGAAAGCAGTTGAGCAACAAAGAGGATTTGATTGTGGATTTCATATCCGAATGGAATTCCATGCTTGGAGATGAGATTTGCCAGAACCTAATCAAGTCAATGCCAAAAAGGGTTGAAAAGGTTATTCAAAATAAAGGAGGACCCATAGATTATTAAATATTTTGAACTATATTACAATATAAATAAATTATACCTCTATTATTCTTTATTTAAAGATGTTCGGTTACGTTTCTATTGATTACTAGTTGCAGGAAATAAGTGAATCACTTTTTTTGCACCGAGTTTTTCCCTAAATCTCATTTATATCCATAATTATAATTATCAACAGAATACCTTAGGGTGAGTAAACTTTTTTACTAGGTGGTCGGCAAGGGATCTTTATATTAGCAAGATTAAAAATTAGTTTGACTCCAAAAAAATTTCAAAAAATATTTTAAGTAACAAAAAATCAGGTGAGTCATTTTTATCGAACAGCACTGCATATAATGATGTTGCTAGACTCAACTGAAATCAAAATCAAAATTAGGGGGACGACTGAATTGTGACCTCGAGACGACAGTTAGAAATTACATCGTGAAGAAGTTATTGATCTGCCTCAAAATATTCTCAGTTTATTAGTAAATATATACGCAAACGAAGTCACGGTTTATATGTGCAGCTCCCAAAATGTAAATCCTGGCAGTTGATCTCTTCTCTGACAAAGCTGTAACAGATCAATAGGATAAAAACCCCACTTGTAACATTCAATATCGCTATAAACAAGCTAGTAACGTTACATCATCACCGAGCAGGCTCTAAATATTCTCCATGTCTGAGGTATGACGGTTTGCTCAACGAGACTGTTAAGACTCAAGTTCTGTCTAGACAGCAAATGGAGGTCGTATATACAATCCCTCGCTAAAGATGCTGGAAAAATGATCGCCTCACTATACAATTCCAGAAAGTATTTGATTCCTATTGACATGCTCTATCTTTACACGAGTCAGATTAGAACTGAAATGTTTTGTTGCAATATCCTGAATGAAGCTACACAATCTTCACCTTCCAGCCTTGACAGAGCTCATAAAGTGCTTACGCTGCCTTGTCGGTGACTAATTAATTTACGGGGCATTGTTGGATTTGGACTGCCTTCCTGTACAGTCGAGCTCCATCTACTCGATGAAGCTGGTTATGAGGCGCCAGTTGTCCGCTTTTGGCCATGTTCCAACTTAGAGCTGAACTTAATTGTCATAAGCTATTTGAGAAGCATGCTACAGAAGGATTTTATAGGCAATGTCCTCACTATTATTTCCGGCTAGGACAACGTTTGTAATATATATAATGTACGTATATATATATATATATATATATATATATATATATATATATATATATATATATATATACATACATATATATATATATATATACGTACATTATATATATATATATATATATATATATATATATATATATATATTGCGTGTTTTAAAAGCTAAAAACAATAACGGTTTCGTTTTTATATATGAAACGTTAGGTAAACATAAACAGTAGAAATGAAGACAAATAACGAAATCGTCATAGATAAATGAACCAACGCAAATATCGAAATACTTGTTAATTTTTTAAAAAGATAGTAAATAAAAAAGATCCATTGTTAAAGATGCTGGAAAAATGGTCGGTTCCATATAAGACTCCTCTTGGTCTGCTCTATTTACACCAGAATCAATTCAGAGCTAAAATAGAGGTTTGCTGGGATATATCTGGGATGGAGTCCAGCCTTGACAGAGTTCAAAAGGGTTTATGTGGCCACGTGTGTGATTAATTATCCCCCCCATACAACCCCTTTTTTTAAATAAAGAAAGAAACGTTGCTTTCTTCTCGTTAATCTATCGTTGTAAATGTTCAGGCAAGTGATATTCCTTAGTCCTGACAGTTCATTCCATTTCAGTTAAGACCCACCATGGCATGAACACAGAATCGACTCATCCACATTCCCTTCGTATTCCAATTGTAAAGAGGAAGTTTCCCCCCAGAATTATTTTCTGTTTAAAACGATTATAATATATTTTGACATATGTTTCATTTGACGCTATTCACAAAATACAGCTAAAATCGACTTTCTACGTCCACAACGTTGAATGACTGTCATTCTCCCGTATTGGGTTCTGTCACTTGTAAAAACATGCAATGATAACAGCAAAATTTCAATATGAGCACTAGTAAAAAAAATGTTACTGAATACATTAGGTTCATAATGCCCAGAAATTCATACACAGATGTCTTCAAGGACACATGGCACAGTGGATAAAAGCGTTGCTTAGAGCCAAACAGTGTGAGTTCAATACCCGGTTAAGGCAGAGGGGAATTAACAGGAGATAACTGATAACTGACATCCCTCAAACATGGCACTTGGAACTAGAACAGTTTACCCCAGTGAGCGAAATAAAGGGTTCAGTTTGACATTCAACCACCTGAAGAAGGCCAGAAACGTTGTAATAAATATGGCGACAAAGATGAGGACAACAGTCTGAAAAATGTAAATAGTATACATAATACCTCATCTCAAAAATATAGACAGATACGGAAAGGCCGAAACGTTGCAATATATATGGTAACAAAGATGAGGACAATATCCCGAATAATGTAAATAGGGTACATAATACCTCATCTCAGAAATATAAACAGATACTGAAGATCCGAAACGTTGTAATAAATATGGTAACAAAGATGAGGACAATAGTCCGAATAATGTAAATAATGTACATAATACCTCATCTAAGAAATATAGACAGATACTGAAAGGCCGAAACGTTGTAGTAAATATGCCGACAAAGATGAGGACAATAGTCCGAATAATTTAGTGTTCTTTGTTCATGTCGAAATTTATTAATATATTTTTCCAACTTTTCTGTATCGAAGTAAAGATAAATCCTCATCTCATTTTCAGAATGGCTAGAAAGCAAGAGATTCATTTCGCCTTTTCTGAAATGAATCCAAGGCGAATCCTCACCCAATCTTTCGGAATGGGTTGAAACTAAAAGATTTATATATTTTAGGTCTGTCCATGTATTCTCCGTGTCGACAATATGTGTTTAAAATACGATATAGAATCCTGAGAAGTTTTGAAGAAATCTGCAAATGGAAAACCGTTTTATTGAAACTAGATTTGATAAGGCGAATTTCTTCAAAAATATGTCGGGATTCTATATCCCATTTTAAACATATATATATATATATATATATATATATATATGTATATGTATGTATGTATGTATGTATATTTTACAAAGAACGAACATCATCTATGAGTTCAAATGCCTCTTAAGGAACTATGTTCCTGATCAAATTGGACTCATAAATAATTACATCGGTTACACAACTACATGCTTATCCAGATGTCGTACGTTACACCTATCTTATCACAGCTCCATTAGAACCTATTTACACACCCACCCAAATTTACCAGACTTCATTAGAAACTTACTAGTAGAAAACACAAATATATTAACTGCATCCACCTGTAAAAAAAAAGCTTAAAAATAATGGAAGCTTTAATAATAAAAAAAAGAAAAAGCCAACTCTTAGCAATATTAACTATGAACAAGGACACAATGTGCTAACCGTATTCGGAAATTAAAAACATCTCTACAACACACTAAAACATACATATAATGCACACACTCAATTAAGCTTAAAAATCGAATCATCCTTGATAATGGCTAAAGGTATAGCCGAAAGCGCTCGGAACTATAAAACATTTGCTTAGTTTTTACACACTCTTTGTCCAGAAAAGAAAGCTCTTGTTAGAACACAAGAAAAATTAAATAAAAAGCTTAACCGTAGTACCTTGTCTCTCGTTTTTAATGAAACTTGCATAAACGAAGGATTGCTGCCTAAATATACAACTATATCTATATTTATATATGTATATATATATTATTCTGACTTTCATTTATTTTTCTTATTTTCAGGTTACTGGAGCCTTGGAGCGGCGCTGTGCAATTTTTACGTCACATCAGACGTCATGATGTGCACCGCGTCTATCATGCACCTCTGTACGATATCGGTGGACCGTTACATTGGCATACGCTTTCCTTTAAAAACGCGGAACAAATCCAAAATGACAGTAGCAGTCAAATTATTAATTGTCTGGTCCCTCTCCCTCGTTGTCAGCAGCCCGATAACCGTACTGGGCATTCTTGATGAGACCAATCTATTTATCGAGGAGATGTGCGTTCTTAATAATGATTTTTTCATCATCTACGGTTCTATCATAGCCTTTTTCATCCCCCTAATCATCATGGTTGTCACGAATGTGCTGACAATGCAATTGCTTAACGAACAGGCACGACTGTGCAACCAAAAGAGTAAAGTCGAAGGCTGCCCTATGATCAGACGCGTTCAGGGCAGTCGAAAAGTCAACAACAAACGAAAAATTCTCAATGCGCGTTTTCAGTCGCCAAAGCTGCAAACAGCAGGACATGCCAATTCAGCGCCAGCCAGCCGGAAGTGGGCAACGGACAGTAACGAAAACCGGAAGCTTCTGGCTCGCAAGAACAACACTAAACAAATCAAGATGAACGTCGAGTCAGAGATTCAGCCACTTAATGACGGCAGTGGTGGCAGCGCCGGTGGTAGTTTCAGCGCGAACTCTTCGCCTGCCAGCCCCAGGCCTTCCCGATTACGCTTCTTGATTGCAAAGCACAACATCGCGACTAAAGCGGCTAACATAATGCTTCTGAGGAAGGATACGTTCAAGGAGAACGCTGTACAAACCGAACAGAAAGCTACCAAAGTCCTCGGAGTCGTTTTCACAATTTTCGTTATCAGCTGGGCACCGTTCTTTACAACTAATATCCTTACGGTGTTGTGTAAGTGGTGCCGGGTCGACCGCTTGTTGTTCGTTGCCTTTGTATGGTTGGGATATATCTCAAGTACTTTAAATCCAATTATATATACTGTGTTTAATAGAACATTCAAAGTGACATTCATAAAACTACTTTGTTGTAACTACGAATCTTTTGGACGACTAAACCGGAACCAAAGCCTCAAAAGTGGCGAAACGACAGCCTATTATCATGGATTCAGTGGACCTGACAAAAATAATGAATCATTATGCTGATAAAACGCCAAATGTTTATAGTGTGTTTAAATGTGGATGTACTCACACGTGTGTGTGTGTGTGTGTGCGTGTGTGTGTGCGTGTGTGTGTTAAAGAAAATGAATCGTGTATTTTTGCCAGTAGTGGTGTGGAGGTGCGTGTGTTTTTACATAAATTAGATATAAAATCATAAATTACTTTGTCAACAGTGTTTTTCTTAAAGAAAAAAAAGAATGAGTATCTGTGGAATAAAAGTCATTATTAGGAAAGTATAAAACAAAGAAAGAAAGAAAACGGTTTAAGAAAGAAAGAAAGAAAAGTAAAACGAAGAAAGAAATAAAGAAAGAAAGAAAGAAAGAAAGAAAGAAAGAAAGAAAGAAAGAAAGGATCATTAAACAAATAAAATAAACTGAAAACAAAGAAAGAAAGAAAGAAAGAAGTTAGGAAAATTTAAAAAAAGAAAGCGTAGAAAGAAAGAAAGAAAGCGTAGAAAGAAAGAAAGGGAAAAGAAAGAAAGACAGAAAGAAAGAAAGAAAGAAAGAAAGAAAGAAAATGGGTTAAAAAAGAACCAAAGAAAAGTTAAACGTGTAAAGAAAGAAAGAAAGTTAGGATAATTTAAAAAAGAAAGCGTAGAAAGAAAGAAAGAAAGAAAGAAAGAACTTAGGAAAATTTAAAAAAAGAAAGCGTAGAAAGAAAGAAAGAAAGCGTAGAAAGAAAGAAAGGGAAAAGAAAGAAAGACAGAAAGAAAGAAAGAAAGAAAGAAAGAAAGAAAGAAAATGGGTTAAAAAAGAACCAAAGAAAAGTTAAACGTGTAAAGAAAGAAAGAAAGAAAGTTAGGATAATTTAAAAAAGAAAGCGTAGAAAGAAAGAAAGAAAGAAAGAAAGAAAGAAAGAAAAATGTCAAGAACGAATGATAGATAAAAGTTATTAATGACGAAAGGATAAACTGAATTTTAAATCGTGTATGTTTACAGATGATCGCAAGGATGCTGTACGAAATTCACCTAAATACATTGAATGAATACAAACAAGGATGAGTGACAAAAACTGCTAGTCCTAATTTATGAATGAATGACACATTCAACATGACTGCCAACAAATATAAACACATATTGTTAATAGCAGTTCAGCTAATTTCCTGCCAGTTAAACACTTTAGGAATAATTAATAACTGTCAAAACGACGCTCAGTAAGAATAAAATTCCGCCATGTTTAAATAACGCTGAGTTAAAATTATTCAAAATCTCTTCTCTACGCTCCAAAGGGTAGTTTGTATCAATGTGACGATGAAACTTCAAACATCGATTCATATTCTGTTCACAGTTTTTAAGGGTAACTGAAATTATACAAAGGTAATATGTCTCTTGCATTAACCTTTATCACTCTGTATGCGACTTCTGAAGGTGACTCTGACCCCCGAACAATAGGGTGTTTGAATTTCATAGTTATGTTGTCATCTCCTGCTATGGTAACAGAAGACAACTTTCAGTGAAATTAACATTAAGGATACTGCAATTGAGAACCCTTGAAAAAGAATGCAGTGGAAGGGGGAAATAATATTAATTATGTAGAATACTAAACGTTAACTTTATCTCGTTGTTATCTCCCTGAAAAGAAATCAAGCCTTATGAACACTGACTGTTGAAAACTGCCTGTTCGTAGAATATGTCTGCCAGATGTTTTAAGAGAACGTCCGGCATCTTCTTGAACTTTATTGCTTTTTATCCATCAGCAGATTGATGCCTAAAGTAATACGGCCACACAGAAACTACCATTAAATCTCTAAGCAACTTTAGTATATTATCACTTGTTTATATTTAAAATAGAAATAATATCCAGCGTTTGGCGGGTCAAGTCTTTCTCATTTAGTTCGCCTCGCTATGGTGTCGTTTCTTTGAGAGATTTGAATGATTTTAGGAAAATTGTCGTAATTAAAAGTGTTCGATTAGTCGAAAGATTTTCAAGGTAGTTTATTCTATATACAACATATTCTGATTGTATAATTTCTGTAGTAGTTTTACAATAATAATAATAATAAAAGCAGCTAACCTTATTTACTGTTCTTGGTAAAGATTATTAGTTTTGCTCCTAACTTGTGATCAAAATGGTGGTTAGGACTTTCAGAGCAGAAAATGACTTTACTAAATAACTCGTCAATTTTATTGTAAAATCTTGATTGTAATCATTATGGAAAAAAAATCTAGGAAAATAAATTATAAAAAACACAGTTACTTTAAAACCGTCGTTTTTTTTGTCAGATTTAAATATGCAAATTATCTAACGCATTAATCATTAACAACTAAGTTTAAAAAGATATCAATTAGTTTATGGTTAAACTTTTATTTATTGTTAGATTTTTCTGTAATACTTTGACATGGGGAAACCATCACTCATATATATATATATATATATATATATATATATATATATATATATATATATATATATATATTTAAGACATTTTTATGTTTATACATTTTTTTTTATAGATACAAATATTTAAGTAAATGATCTGTTTTATAATAAACAATATTAACATTTACCGGCCTGAATGTCCGAGGAATTCTCATAGAAAATATGCATCCTACGGCAAAATTCGAACCTGTATCCTATACGGAACCCTCATATAGCATATCGTGCTTTTACCGATTTCGCCACAGAGGAGCGTTTCGGTTAGCATGGTCAATTTTACTGTTTTTAAACTACAATTTCCCATGATTTTCTCACGTACATCCATATCTTCTCGATTCGTATCCAAATGTAAATAAATGACGTCACACATTATGAAATGGACAAAGTCCGACCATTATTTTAAGATATTTTTATGTTTATACATTCTTTTTATAGATACAAATATTTAAGTAAATGCTCTGTTTACAATAAAAGCATATCAGGCTATATGACGGTTTCGTATAGGATGTAGGTTCGAATATTGTCTGAGGACGCATATTTTCTATGACAATTTCTCGGACATTCAGGCCGGTAAATGTTGTTAATACTGTTTATTATAAAACAGAGCATTTACATAAAAATGTTTTAAAATAATTGTCGGACATTATCCATTTCCTTATATATATATATATATATATATATATATATATATATATATATATATATATATATATATATATATATATATATATATATATATATATAATGTCATATATGAAATGGAGTAAGTCCGATAATTATTTTAATATATTTATTGTTATAGGTTATTTATATAGACACAAATATTTAAGTAAGTGCTCTGTTTATAATAAAGATTATTAACAACATTTATCGGCCTGAATGTCCGAGAAATCTTATAGAAAATCATGGCAAGTTTATACTTTAAAAGTAGCAATTTGACCTTGCTAGCCAGTCGCTTCCTTCGTAGCTAAATTGGTATAGCACGCCAGGCTATAGGACGGTTCCGAGTAGGAAACAGGTTCGTTTCCTGTCGGAGGACGCATATTTTCTATGAGATTTCTCGGACTTTCAGCCCAGTAAATGTTATAAATACTGTGTATTATAAACAAAGTATTTACTTAAATATTTGTGTCTATATAAATAACATATGACAATATATATATATGTATGTATATATATATATATATATATATATATATATATATATATATATATATATATATATATATGCGTGTGTATACACATATACTCTGGGGTATTTCTCAGGGATCAATACGGCCTTGAAATCGTAGAGAATTATCTCTTTCCAAAGATATATTCGTTGATATTTTTCCACTCAGTCTCTCGATGGTGCGGGTCCATTTTGAATGGTTTAACTAAAATGTCATTCCTTTCAAGCTAAACTTTATTCTCTGAAGTATTAGTAATTTGAGTTAACGTTCATCGCAAAACAAAGATACTGTTTACAAAATAAGATGAAAAGTATTTGCCTTGAGGAAGGAAAAATAAAATGGACTAAAATGAAGGAAAAACGAAGCTTCGACAAAAAAGAAGCAAAGAAAGAGAAGAAAGAGAAAATAACATCATGGCAGTAAACCATGATAGAAAAAAAGGAAGAATAATCATGAAAAAAGAATGAAAGAAAATGAAGAAAAAAGAAAAATGAATGAATAAATGAATGAGAATGAGACATAAAACCAATGAAAGAATGACTGAAAAGAATGAAAGTATAAAAGAAAGGAAGAAACATTAATGAATGACTATATGAATGAATAATAGAAAAAGACAAAAAGAAAGAAGACGAAAAATGAATGTTGAAAAATTGAAAGTAAGAATGAACAATGGACATGTTAGATGAAAGAAGGAAAGAGAAAAAAGAATGAATGAAATAAAAATATAAGAAAAGAAAGAAAGAAAGAATTAATAAAAATTAATGAAAAAATTGGGAAAAAAAGAAAGGAAGAATGAGAAATGAATATGTTAGAAGAAAGGAAGAAACACGGAAAGAACGAAACAAAAAACTTGGAGGAAGGAAGTATGAATATAGAAAAGAGAAAGAAAGAATAAAAAATGTATATGCTGAAAGAAAATGAATGAATGAAAAAAGATAGAAAATGGGGAAAAAAAGATTTAAAGATATATATTCGAAGACAACAGAAAACATAGAATGAATGAATGAATGAAAGTCAACGAAAATATGAAAAAAAGAAAGAATGAAAATTGGATATGTTAGAAGAAGGAACGAAAGAAAACGGGAAGCATTATGTGCAAACCAATGAAAATCGAATGATTAAGTAAAAGCAAATAGCAAAAAAGAGGAAAATTGAACTTGAATGATATGCTAAACCAGAAATTTTAAAACGGAAAGAAGGAAAATCAGAAAGTAGAAAAAGAAAGAAAGCAAGTAGATTGCGAGGAAAGGAAAGAAAGAAAGAAAGAATGAAAGAAAGAAAAAGAAAGACGACAACCTCCAGCATTGTTCAAAATGGAGGGCTTCGTAGGATAATATTATTTTCTGTTTTCTTATTGTTAATTAATTTTCTTTGTTTTAGTTACACCAGTTCTCCCTCCACCCTCTCACACTCTGAGTTGCGTGCCTACGCTGCAACATCTTTTCATGACGAGAACAAAAGAAAAACTATTTAAAAAACGAAATTGGCGACCATTACAAGCGTATAAACAGACGTGAAAGCTTTTACGCGCCAATTAATCTACTTCCGGCTCGTTAAGCGGGTTGTACGTTCCGGGTTCCATAATAGCATTTTGAATGTTAATATTATTTTTTTATATAGGTTTATTTATTTTTGGCAAGAATGTTGTCGATTGAGATCATGTTCAGTGTCATCTTCAATCACAATTCCTCCGATCGTTCGATAATTATTTTAACAATTTTTTTGTTCATTCATTCATTTAATCTGTTATTCTACACAAGCATGTTTTGCAATTACATTTTGTTTGTTATCAGAGTACAAACTTATTGTTACTATCGATGACAGTTCGCTTTTGTTTCTGAAGAGGCAGGGGGATGGGATGAGACATTACTTTTTGGTTCGTTTCCTCAAAAACAAAACCAGCAAATAGCTCCTCACATGTGGAAATAATGATGCTTTTTAATCATTTGTAAATAATAGAAAGAAGATAAAAGAAAGACAAAAAAAAATTAAGAAAAAATATTTATTTTATTTCTGACATTATTCCTATCAGCGTGTAAATAAAATGTCCTGTGATACGCCAGTTTTGCCAACTGCCCTTTTTTTTCTCCAGATAGATTTCCCAGAATACCTAGCTTAGTTACCGTAGTAACCAACGATTATTGACATATATGATACGGTCATTCCTGAAGAAGAAAAGTAATAATATAAATAATAAAATAAAAGGAAATAATAATAATAATAATAATAATAATAATAATAATAATAATAATAATAATAATAATAATAATAATGATGAAATTGAAATCTCAAAAATGTAGCACTTGGGAACATCAAGAATCCCTGTTGTTTTGGGAGACCTCGGATTGGTTGGAAAAGATTCCAGTAGACTAATTGAAGGGATTCCTGGAAGTCCATACTTCAAAGAAATGAAAAAAATCTTCACACGAGTACAGCCCACAACTTACGAAGGGCTTTGTCTATGTAAAATATGTTTTTTTTTTGTTGTTTTTTTTTTTCAGTGGAAAATGTCATGATGCCATTTCTAACCTTAGGTCCCTGTGTGCGACCCATAAAGAAATGTGTAAACTCCAGAAATCAAAGGAAATAAAATTAATAATAATAATAATAATAAATGTATTAATAATAATAATAATAATAATAATAATAATAATAATAATAATAATAATGAGTCGTGTTCATAATTATTGTAACGCTTGAGAGAGTCCTGAAGAACCTTACAAAAACGTTTAAAAGAACTAGAATTCCAAAGACAAGTCCAAACCCTGCAGATTACAGCATCACGAAAATTGGCTAGAATACCATGAATGTTAATAGTAACCATTTCCATAGAGGAAATACTAACCATTTATTGCCCGATCAGTTACCGTTAGTGTTTGTTGAAATTTATAAGAGCTTTCAATTAAAACAGATTTTCCATTAAACAAACTTTTCAAACTAATTAGCTTTTACCGCTTACTATTATTCATGGAGAATTATTTCCTACACTTTTCAAGAGGTTAATGTGGAAAGTCAACATGATGAGTTTATTGGAATACACGAGAGAGAAAATATGGTAATCATAATGACGGAAATAGTTGCTTCTTTCAAAAATACATTTGACATTTATTGAGCGAACACAGTTACTGTAATGTTTATTTTAAAACAGTATTTTAAAACAGTATTTTAAAACAGTATTTTAAAATAGTATTTCTGGAGAATAAGCTTCTCAAGTCGAGTAACTGTTATTGCTCTTTCTAGTACTGATGACAGTTTCCTCCCTGATTTCTTTTTTCTTTCGTTTCTGAGACATTCTGGAGATTTTCAACCACTTGATCCCTGAATGAAAAGCCACCGGTTAATATAATAATCGTCGTCGACATCCGTCCATTTCGAGAGACGATGGAGTAGCGCAGTGCGCTACGAGCCTGGGCGGGATATATGGAGAACTAGGGAGATGGCCAGACGTCTAGTTTCCCCTCTCGGCCTTGCTAGCAGAGTCCAAAGGAGAGGATAAACCAATACAGTTTGGTACCAACGCGGCTGCAGGAGTTGCCGGAAGGTAGCACAAAGTGTCGTCCATCCGCCTTCGGGGCTCCATTCCGAGTTTGAATTCAGAGTTGTCCTTCTCTTAGACCACTTGCCATCCAAAGTTATAGAACCCAGTCTGTCCTGCTATTTACCCATAGCTGGAGGGAGAAGAAGAGGATTTACACCTTTCCCAAGGGTATTAGCACGTAAGTGAATGTAATGGATGCGACTGGAATTCGAACTCCGATTCCTCAATCCAAGCCGCTATCCATTACTCCACCGTGTCGTAGTAGTAGTAGTAGTAGTAGTAGTAGTAGTAGTAGTAATAATAGCATCAATAAACAACATCAATAAACAAAATAATTGACGTAACTCTTCCAATATTTTTCAACAGTTAAAAGAAGAATGCCTTTTAAGATAAAGAAAAGAAAAAACACAGTGTTTGACAAAGTCAAATATTTCAGCAGAATGTCTGTCTTCTTCAAACTACATGTAAAGAATATTTTCAAATATAAAAATATATAAAGTTTCAGAAAATGTGATAAGTCTTTGTACAGCGTTGCTTTCTACGATTTATTACAGACTAAAATACAGTCATTTGTGATACAAGGCCGAAAAAAGGGGACAAGTGGGTGAATGTTGGTTTATACTATCCTACACCTAAAGCTCATCAGATTCACGACCCATCCATTCGTTATAATTTACTTAGTCGCCATAATAATGTATCTTTCACCAAACGCTCCTGCATACACCAAAATACATTCACACGCACATGGCATCTAACAAAAAAAGAAATTAAAAAAAATTACGTAAAAAATTTAATAAGTAAAATTATGTATATAGATATCTATCTATCTATATATATATAAATTCTATCAATGTCATGAAATGACCACAAAAACAAACTGAAAAAAGAAAGATGTTAGTAAGACCAGTCCACCCCTAAAAAATAATACTTGTCGCTGTATTCTGTCTTCCGACAAAAACAAGAGGTTCTCTCTCTAAGAGAGGAAAAGGATAGAAAAAAAATGATGGGTATTAGAAAATTCAAAAAACTAGACAAGTCGAGATGAAAAGGGAAGGCCAAAACAAACTGTATAGCTTGGGAATCCCGACTTGGATCATAGGGAAAAGCCGAGCTGGGAATGACATTTACTCATATTAACTAGGTACACAAGAATAGTCTATCTTAACCAGCGTAGGGCACCACGGCAAACCGCCGCCGTTGGGATATTTGGGTACTTAAAAAAGGAAATCAAGACTAGCCTCGTTCACGCGAACCAGACTCGCCATAGTTACCCACCTTTCGCTGAAATCTCTCGAAACCAACAGCTTTCTATCAGTCCTAATCTTCGTCCTAAGATGATGCTCAAAGAATCTGATCAGATTCTGATGAGCATAGCGATCACATCACACGATTTCCTCCATCTGCGCCGTGCAAATCACCATTCAAGCCGAGGCCAGCTGCATCAGAAAACCAGAATAGGGGGCAACACATTGTCACACGCCGTTTCCTCTAAGCCAAGGTCACACCGATGACTCTCAGGCAAATCCGCTAAGCTGGATCTGAAAGCTACGTCATTGAGAGGTTGCCTATTCCGAACTAATCGCTAGATAAGTGAAAAATCAGGGTCGCTGAGATAACCCGCTGTTGACGTCGAAAACCAGAAAGAGCGTAACTCAGTCGCCGACAAACCACAACCTCCTCCACTAATTGCCGATACAAGACTCTATTAGGCAGAGAAAGATCACCGGACGAAAGACCATCAAAGCCGATCGACTCGAGGAGGAAATGCGACTGATTTCGGGGCCTACGATGGTGATTGTATGGCGAGGGAATGCGGCCCTCACACTCCCCTTAAAGATCGAATCCTCTGTCAACGCTGGCGTAGAAAAGCCTGCCACGAGGCATGACGGTGACACGCCAAGTGTGGCAAAACCAGCACCGATCATCCGGACGTTTGGCAAGAGACATCTCTGTCGACGTGATTCTTACATCCACCCTATAAGAGCGAGGAGAGCAATCACTCGATCTCTTTCTTATGTTTGTTACAGAGAGTAAATACAGCCAGCCTGTAAAGGAGGAGAGGAAAGGCGTAAGTGACACAGGCCTCAAAACTACCCATCTAAAACAACCCTTTTCGGTGCCAAATCTCGACCGACACGCCGATCTTTGCCTGTACTTGTGATGAATTTTTCTCCAGCTGGAGTCCGCGCCCGAAACCACACTCCGAGAATGCGGACAGGCCCGTTAGTCCAGCCAAAAGACCCCGGAAGGTCGACCTTCTTCCAGGCACCTAACAACAAGCTGGAAGACTTGTCGCAGTTAACCTTGGCCCCCGTGACCTTTTCGTACCATTCAAATGTCTTCGGCACCAACGCAATGTCACTGCGGAACGACACGAAAGTGGATATGTCATCGGCGTACGCAGAGAACATAACTCGAGCCACGCCAAGGACAGTGGTTCCACGCCATGTCCCTCAGCCGGCGAAGGAGATCCTCCAACGCCAAATGTTGTTTTCCTTGCAATGAAAAGACGGTTCTAATGGCAATGAACGCGTCAAAACGAATGAAACGCCGTCAGCGTAAAAGGCTGCAACTGAAACGTGTTTAACATTATGGTGATCTTTTTTTCCTTGAAATTTTCCATTACTTGATTCGTTAGTAAGTAGAATCAATCAAACAGTTTAGTATAAATCTTATCGAACTGTCCTGTCATTCTGTTCTTTCCCCTGTCTCAGGAAGTTAGTAATTTATATACGTAACTATCCTCATGCATTTTATAGGTCGACAGGTCGATAGATTCTGAATGACTTCTCAGAATGTGCATGTTAAGTTGTTTGTCGAAATCACAGTCATTTGTAATAAAATGTTCTACAAGCTCCGTCGATGTCACATTGCACCTGACAACATACCTGTATCTCCTGAATCTTTTAATTAATTTTTCCGTTTCAACCCACATAAATTAAGTCATGTTTGATACATTGGTCGGTGTATATTAAATGGGGATCACTAAAATTACCACCCTCTGTAGAAATCGTGATGTTTCTCTTTGAATTTGTAATAGAATTAACTTGAATCATGTTGTTGCATAATGCATAGGGTTTTCCTTTTCTTTGAGTGTTTTCGGGAGTACAGCGGTCCGAAATTCCCATGATGCTTTGAGTGTGGACGCTTCTTTTGAAAGAAACGATAAGTTGGTTGGGGAAAATCTTTTTAAAACACGGATATTTTTACGCAACACGCTGTGTAGTATTTTCGAAATACCACCAAAATTTCGGTGTCAACTGATGACTAATTGGATTCTGTGATAATTTTTATTGTGCTTTTCGGTCTTTTGAACTGATATAAAATTATGGTCATCTTCATTTTTAGCTGTTTCATTAGCAATTTGTTTCAATCACGATTTTTAATATCCGCTTATATGTCGAAGGAATAGCTGCGTATCATTCGTTTCGACGTGGTTATTACCAGTAAAGCCTTTTTTTTTCATTACAACACAAGCGACGTTTGTACAAAACTTATCACTTTTTGCAGATTTATATATTTTTGTAATTGAAAAATCTTTTTTAAATATAACTTGAAGAAGACTGACATTATGCTAAAATATTGTTTCACATTATTTCTTTTCTTTGCCTTTTCTTAAATCCCGCTCTTCTCTTAACTGGTGTAGTAGTAGTAGTAGTAGTAGTAGTAGTAGTAGTAGTAGTAGTAATAATAATAATAATAATAATAATAATAATAATAATAACTACACAATACCCACTGACAGAAGAATCAAAGCTAACCACCCAGACATTGTTATTAAAGACCACAAACAAAATAAGTGCCTCCATATTGATATGGCAGTCCCTGCAGACTGCAATGTATCTTTGAAGATATTTGAAAAGCTGTCAAAATACAAGGACCTTGAAATAGAAATCTCAACAATGTGGCGAATGGGAACATCAACAATCCCTGTTGTAGTTGGAGCCCTTGGAGTGGTTGGAAAAGATTCCAGTAGTCTGATTGAAGGGATCCCTGGAAGTCTATGCCTCAAAGAGATACAAATAATTGTTCTAACAAGTACAGCCCACACTTTACGAAGGGCTTTATCTATCTAATTTTTTTTCTTTGCAGTGGAAAGTGCCATGATGCCATTTCTAACCTTAGGTCCCTGAGCGGGACCCAGAAAGAAATGTGTAAACGCCAGATATCAAAGGAAATAAAAATAATAATAATAATAATAATTGAGACTCTCGAAGAGATAATGTTGAGCCAGTCATCGTAGCAGAGAAGCGACAGAAGGAGGGTTGAACGACAAGAAAATAAGCTTTTACTGGACTTGAGAAGTGGCTTTGGGTGAAAGATGCTTTCATAAAGACAATGGGCGGCCTATAAGAATGAACAGTGTTATGTTCAGGATAGACAAATCATATGAGAAATACAAGTGCAAGATGTGTGGACAAGCTAGAAAGAGTTAACCACATACTAAGTGAATGCCCCAAGTTGGCACTTTGGTAAGTGTATGAATTTGGGATTATGCTGTAAATATGGCTTCAATGTGAAAGAGAAGTTATATGAATACCAGTCAGAGACAGGGACAGAAAATGACTGTTAGAAGATTTCTCGGCCCAGATAGAAGCACGAAGACATGAAATTATTGCGACAGACAATGTTGTATAAGTAGACATTTTAAGGGGGTTGACAAAATTCCTAATAACAACAATAATAAAATATAAGAAGAACAAAGCCAAACAATACAAAAAATGAAAAATTAAATAAAAAAACAAATTCACCCTTGTGAAAATTGATTGAAACAACAGCTTTAGTTTCCTTTCTTTCATCATACGGTCAGTTTTAGACCTACTGTAGCGATAAGGTGTAATCGATATCTTTTTTTCTTCCTCAGATTAGGTCATTTGCAGTGGTCTACTGTAATATGAATCTATTTCGGCTGTATGATGAAATTTGTTTGGCTTTGAAAAATATAGTGTCATCAATGATTGCTTCAGATTTTCATCACGCTCAGTCACTATTGTCTCGACCGTCGATTAGTTGTCCAGCGGCCATTATCTGCGATGGACATTGCTCAAAGAAAGCGTAAGAAAATTGTAACGCTGCACGAACACACTGGCAAGTATTATCAGTGAGCAAATGAAAGTACTATAGACTGACACTAAAACTCACCTCATTTAAATCCCATCGAGAATGTGTGGTCATTCTGCAAGGAACGATATCGTGGAATGGACATACGAAGTACTAACATGTGCACTGGGTGAGTTTTCATTTGGAAAAATACAAAAAAGTAAATAATAACGGAATGATTCTGTTTGTTTCAATTAATTTGCACAAGAGTGTTTGCATACACACACACACACACACACACACACACACACACACATATATATATATATATATATATATATATATATATATATATGTTAGTGGTTCATAATTACGATCCAATTCATCAGACCTATAATTTCAAAAATAAATCCGAAAAAACAACCCCGGGAATAAAAAATAAAATTTAGTGAGAGTATGTATGACAGTGAGGGTCGAATGTGAGGGATAAATGAATGCTTTAGAGAGGGGTATCTATTAAATTTTAATCCCCACCTTCAGTTTTAGGTCTGCCTGTTCTTCTCTCGTCAGTTACCCCTCTCTAGAGCTTTCATTTAACTCTCACATTTGTCCCCTATTCTCAGACATACACTAAATTTTATTTTTTTTATTCCCGGAGTTTTTTTTTTCTGATTTCTTTTTGAATTTGTAGGTCTGATGAATTGTATAGTAATTACGATTTTAATGTAATAAATTATAACCATGGAATATTAGTGTTTAAGCCTTTTTATCATATATATATATATATATATATATATATATATATATATAATAAAAAGGATTAAACACTAGATATAGTAAAATGGCTTAAATACTAATCTATATACATAAAAGGCTTAAAAACTAATATATATACAACTAATACACTAATATATATACACATATATATAAATACATATATATATATATATATATATATATATATATATATATATATATATATATATATATTAAATAAAAACAGACCAGTTTAAGGTTCCATATAATAAATTATTTCACCACAGCCCTTTTAAAGGACAGCGGATCATCAGATTTTATTTCCAAAGGTTGAAACGAAAAATGAAAAGAAAGTTATTTAAATTATTAGCTCTGATTTACATTGAGCTGTCTGGATTTTATCCTCCTTGGGTCTACCCATACGGATTACCTAGTTTTTCGTAAACTAAATAACTATACATATATATATATATATATATATATATATATATATATATATATATATATATATATATATATATATACCAAAGAAATATAGTATAATGCAATGTAAAGCAATTATAAGACAATAACATTAGAAGGCAATTACTATAGTGTAAAAAATAGAAGGCGTTCATACTGAAACGATCAAAGTCAAGTAGTTACATCTTTGATTTCAATGCTGCTAAATCCGATTTACAGATTACATCTATTTTATTCAAGACAGCCCAGCCTTTTGTTATGAGAATTTTCACATCCATTTCAGTAGAATTTTTCTCACTTCTTCGGTATATAAAAGATCCCACAGATTCTGTTGGTTGAAGCCTATATATTCAGTTTTAGAATCATAGAAATATAATCCAATATCATTGACACCATTTTCTACGAGCACTGTGGGTATTGGTAATGGTGCCTGTAGTGATAGGTCATCTGCATTGTCAATATGTCAACTACCAGAAAACATCAAGCAGAGATACCCTCGTGCCACAGTAGAGGCGGTGTTAATATATAGTGCCACTGCCTGGATATTAAATAAAAATCTACTGTCTAAGCTTGATGGAACTTACACTCGGATGCTAGAGCTATACTTAACATATCTTGGAGACAACATCTAACTAAATCATAGCTCCATGGATCCATCCCTGATATTCCTACAATCTTATATGAATTGCCAGTTTTGTAATGCCAATGAATATTTATTGTCACTTTTGTAATGCTCATTGTAGTAGAGACTTTGTAATCGCAGATACAACTATAGTAAGCCGTTGAACAATACTGGTGTCGAATAACACTCACACTAATAGTACTTGTTCGATAATACTCGTATCAAAAGGTTGAATATTTGTTCTTTTGTCAATCATTTAACGCCAAGTGTCTCAGGTAAATCAATGAAATCTGTAGAATCTTTTACATATCTAGGAAGTGAAATAAACTCTACTGAAAAGGAGTCAACAATTCACATAGTTATAGCCTGGGTCGCCTTGAATAAAATGGATGTAATCTGGAAATCTGATCTGCCATACAACCTCAAGCAGAGATTCTTTCAAGCAACTGTAGAGGTGGTGTTAATGTGTGGTAGCACTGCTTGAACATAAACTAAAACCCTAAAGTCTAAGGATGATGGAAGCTACACCCGGATGCTGAGAGCTTTAACATATCTTGGAGACAACATCCAACTAAATCACAGCTCTATGGACCCATCCTGATATTTCTACAATCTTACGAGAACGCAGAAAACGCTTTGTAGGACACTGCTAGCGATCAAAACAAGAATGCGCGAGTAATGTACTGTCGTGGACACCCTATCCATGGAGCAAGACTGGTTGGTCAGGCAGCAATCTCACCCCCCACACTGACCAGCTATGTCATGACATCGAATGCATCCATAATGACCCCCGACCTTGATGCCAACTCGACCCATTTCAAGAAGAAAAAATGTGTGGGTAAGACGAAGCATTTTCAATGTTTAGTGTCTAAGTAGAAATCCCAGTATACATCTGTAGGAGGGGAACTTTAAGCATCTATCACCCAGGATTGTAACGGACACACATGAAAAGCATCAATCGTCAAATTATTGATTTTGCTGTTCTATACTATGCAAGAGTTGACGCCAAAGAAATTGAAAAATACTAGGATCTGGTTAGGGGTTTGGAAATGCTATAGAACATGACTGTTGAAGTAATTCTTGTAGAAATGGATGCACTTGGAACACCACATCGAAACTCGAAATACCGCTTGGGAAAAATTTGGATTGAGAACAAAATTGTGGATTTCCAGGAAACTGTCATCTTTTATTCTGCAATGATTCTTTTTCAAATATCTTGAGTTGTAAGAAGTCTTGTTACCATCAGGTATTCAAGAACAGAAATTCTATTGTCTACGACGTAGATAGTGCAACACCAATAATAATAATAATAATAATTGCATTCATCTGTTTTAATGTCCAGATACAAAACCTTTATTTGTTACCTATTAAAGTTTTTGGTTGAGACGTGAGTGCAATTCTTACGACAAATAGAAATAATAATAATAATAATAATAATAATAATAATAATAATAATAACAACAACAACAACAAAACTATCAAATTATAAGGACCTAAAAATCGAAGTGGCAAAAATGTGGAATCTTAAAATATGGTTATCCTTGTTGAAATTGGGGGCATTGGGTATGGTAAAGAATTGTATCGAAAATCATGTGAGTACAATTCCTGGACACATCAGCATCTCAGAACTACAAAAGTGTACTTTGCGCGGAGCTTCATATATCATTTGCAAAACATTCTCCATTTAAATGAAATATCCCAAATGTGCCTAGATAACTCTCTTAGAGTGCCGGTTTTATTCATATATACAGAGGGAACTTGGTAATTAAGCACTTAAAATGACACCATCGCAAGATGATACCATAAATAATGTGTACATTTATGAGAAGTGTATAATTTTGTTTTTAATCTGTGACAATTGTAGCTATCGTTATAAGATCACTTGGAGCAGTTTTAACAAATCAGACAAAAAGATTAAAAGAAATGAATTTGGGATTTCTAACCATTCACGAAGAAGAATGGTTGGATCACAAAGAATACTGAAAGAATTCTGAGGTATTAGGGAGGAGGTTTTCGCATCATTTTATCCTCTCTCTATATATATCTATCTATCTATCTCTCTGTCACTGTCTCTGTCTCTTTCTCTCTCTCTCTGTTCTGACTTTCAACAATTGAAATTTGTCAGGTTGTTTGCTCGTTGATTTCCCCTTCTTTGCTTGTGACTAGACTGGTACAAAAACGAAATGAGTACATCATTATAGATTAAGGTATAAACAAATAATATCATAATAGAATAAACTACATCATTATATAATAAAGTACATCATTATAGAACAAATAATATCATTACAAATTAAAGTACATCATTATTTTACAAATAATATCATTATAGAATAAAGTACATCATAATAGGACAATTAATATCATTATAGAATAAAGTAAATCATTACAGATATAAAGTACATCATTATAGGACAAATAATATCATTATAGAATAAAGTACATCATTATAGGACAAATAATATCATTATAGATAAAGTACATCATTATAGTACAAATAATATCATTATAGGATAAAGTACATCATTATAGTAAAAATAATATCATTATAGAATAAAGTACATCATTATAGAATAAAGTACATCATTATAGTACAAATAATATCATTATAGTATAAAGTTCGTCATTATAGGAGAACAATCTAAGTCTTTTCTTCTTTACTAACAAAATAATAATAAAATGATTTGTCTGGGGTCAAATTTAACTTATTCGCACTAAATAAAATCCTCATCTTCATTGCCATATTCACAACCTATCGGCCGTTGTACGCTCCGACCTTCTCCATGGGATTGGAATTTCGAACCAAACTCTTTTATTTCGCCCTACCCGGGTAGATTTTTCTAGTTTCACGTGCCATGCCTCTTCAGGATGTCTTAGTAATTTCCCTTTAATTGAATTCTCCAAGTTTTGATTCACCACTACTGTGGCCTGATATTGAACTCACAACTGTTTGGGGCCAGTCACTGTATCTAACCAACGCTTTTATCCACTGGGTCATTTGTCCTTCAAAAATAAAGGGTTCGAATCGAAATTCCAATCACCTGAAGAAAACAGAGTGTACAACAGCCAAAACGTTGTGAAAATGGCAATGAGGATAACAGTTCGAAAAATGTAAATAATGCAAGTAATCATAATACCTCATCTCAGAGATATAAACAGATGTTAAAGAACATTCATTTCACTGATAAATCTGTTAAGACGTTAGCTTTTCGAAATAGAACGATTCTTTGGTTGGTTTTAAGACGTATCAACACTTCTAGATCTAGAATATTGATTAGAGCACCCAGTGAGAATCTAATTCATGACTAATGACTAATTAGAATAGGCCTGTATGAAACGACACTACAATGCTACATACAGTCATTGCCGGTTAGTCTATCAGCAGACTTGCGTGAGCAGAGTATAAAACAAGAATCGGAACCTCCCAAGTGATAATACGGAAGTGACTTTCGCTTCAGTGTAGGACACTGGCACTTGTTTCTACGCCTTGGTAACACGAGGTAAACGGATTTATATCCAGATTAATCAAATTTTGACAGTTAGGTCTTATTTCGTATGATTGTTTTTTTTTACCTACTGACTGTCATGATGATCAGGGTCATTTTAAACTAATATCTGTGCCAAAATTATCCTCTTGTATTATATAATGAGAATTAAGCCGTAGGGGTTTAGCGAGCAGAAAATGACTTTAAGGGTCATTAACCTTGAAATGGACACTGTCATTGAGCATTCGCAACCGGTATAGAATTCCAAGTAGTTTACCATACTGACGTCTCTTTGATGGCAGAATATTCAAGAAAGGACAGAAAATTGATATGTTCACAGACTTAAAGTTCAAAATGAATAGTAGAGAATTGCCAAAAGGTAGAGATTTTGTCTATTGTAATCGGCACATGAAGAACAATGTCAAAGAATTCTGCCCATTAGCTGGAAGCATTAGATTTATCTATGTGTTTTTATGTGTTGCAGAACAGGGCTTCTTTGTTTTGGCACAGCACGAACAATTCGAAAAGTACTGAATTCCTGAGGCTGTGGGTATAGCCTGGTAGTCAGTAAATGCAAAATAACATTCAATAAATTGTGCAAAGAAAGTAATACTCAATGGTTGTTGGAGTTTTTGGGTACCTTATGTACTAGTGAGCCAACCAAAATGAGCTGACTCATTTTATAGTTCACCAATAGAAGGGTTAACCAATCAGAAGGCTCAAAATATTCAATAGACGTGTATAAAGACGGCCATGTTGTTTTCAGAATATTCACCTCCAACCTCTGATATTGAAGACTGAAGAATTACGGAACAGCCGCTGCTAGTGGTATTGGCGATATAGTCAGATTCAGCAGGGTGTCTGACTCGTGAGTGTTAATTTTTAACGTTGTTTCATTGAACAGATTACGTACTGCGCTGGATTCTATATTCATAGACTATGGTGAAAATGGTCAACATTGGTGACATGACAATGTGACTGTGCGTTTACATTGTCAAAATCAGTCAAGCATCCTGGATATGAGTTGCACAAACTAACGATATAATCATTGGCCAGAGATGATGAGAAGTGAAAAGATTTTATGGGACATGTAGACGCAAACAAATATACAGAACATTCGCGCCCGGATATTGCTGTTTTCAGCAAAGAAGGCCGAATTTGTTTTATGTTTTCTGTTGATTTTTACCTTATTAATGTTGCTTGTGCGTTTTATACCAGAATAGAAAACGACTCGGAAGGAGAAATCGGAGATCAGAGTTCGAATTTCATTTAGGTTCATTACTTTTACTTACGTGCAAATACTCTTTGGGAAGGCATGAATCCATCTCTCCCCCACCCAGCTATGATTTGAATAGCAGTTCAAACTCGGACCTATAGTCATTTTCTTGGAAACCAATTTACCAGAGAGAGAAACGAGAGCCTATTGCGTGAATATCTTCTGCCTAGACAGTTACGACTAGAAAGAGACATGATCACCCAAGTGTGTATCCTGCATGGCACATAACACTGGCTGAGTAGATAAAGAAAGACAAAAAGGGGAAACTATACAGACTTTCGTCTACCGGCCTGAATATTCGAAAAATCTCATTAAAGAAAAAATATTCTCTCTCCGGCAAGATTCGAATGTGCGTCCTCCCTGAATAGAGGGAAGCGTCGTTAGATCCAACGTGCTCTACTTCGACTGTGCTATGAAGAACTT
>OZ038500.1:92136384-92171384 GCA_964036315.1 Acanthosepion esculentum | reverse complement strand
AAGGCGTTGGTTAGATCCAGTGACAGACCCAAAGAGTGTGACACGAAATATACTGCACTTATAATATCGTATACTATTTTGAAGTCATTTTTTGTGTTTATACGTTCTTTTTATAGATACAAATATTTAAGTAAATCTTCTATTCATAATAAACAGTATTAACAACATTTACCGACCTGAATGTCCAAGAAATCTTCATAGAAAAATTTTGGACTTTGTCCATTTCAAAATGTGTGATGTCATGTGTTTACATTTGGATACGCATCGAGCAGATATGTAAGTATGAGAGAAAATTTTTGAGTATTGTATTTTAAAAAATGTAAAATCGACCTTGCTAACCGAAACGCTCCTTTGTGGCTCATTCGGTAAAGCATGTCAGGCTATATGCCGGTTCCGTATAGGATACAGGTTCGATTCCTGTCGGAGGACGCATATTTTCTATGACAATTTCTCGGACATTCAGGCCAGTAAATGTTGTTAATACTGTTTATTATAAACAGAGCATTTACTTAAATATTTGTATCTATAAAAAAACGTATAAACATAAAAATTAAAAATTGTCGGACTTTGTCTATTTCATAATATGTAACGTATTCTATGTGTCATCATATCACGTTACTTATCCCGTAACCCATTATAATCATACGGACACCACATATGCAGCAGCGTATACAACGTCGACTATCTATCATCAAGTCACATTTCCAGTAACCTATTAGATTCATATTCACCCTAACCATAACAGTAGTGGTGACTTTAGGTTAAGGAATCCTGGCGATGCTAGTTTTGAATTCGTAGTTTTTTCTTCACCCGGGATGATTGACTGATTTAATCCTTTTCTACGGGTTATCAACCCGTTTCAGGTTATTTAAAGCCAGAAATAGTTTTTAGTTTGCAAGAATTTTTTTCAAAGATTATAATGATTTACTGATATATGTTTACTATTTAAGCCATAGCTAGGGAGAGTAGAGGTGGATTCACCCAAAGGTGACATGTCCTATCATCGTAAAAGTATACTGTTCCACTGTTCTTTTTTAGAGGATTTTTGTTAGATCAAGTTCATCCCAAGGCAGGAACGTAAGGGAATATAACAAATCCATCGGTAAATTTGAACTCGGCTCTCATTATCCTTTATACCACCTGCACATCCAAGCACCTGGTATCCCCAAGCGGTTACTCTTTTAAGTAATGACCATGCTCAATGTTTCTTAACTTCGGTGATCTTACGGTGCTTCAACATAATGTGGCCGTAAGCTTCAACTACTTTCTTTCTTTTTTATGTGCTGTGCCCTTTCAGAGCGTAGATGATCATGGCTCTCCACTTCCCACTATCCCTTGTAGCTCCTCTGCCACCTCCTCACGACTACGTTCTGTCATCCACTTGTACAAGCCCGCCAGATATGTCATGCTTTGCTTTCCCCGTCGCTCTTTCCCTCTATTCGACCTGGGAGTATCAGATTCTCCAAGCTCTCCTTTCTCATTACGTTTCCCAGAAATTTCATCTGCCTCTTCCTTATGTTAAGTATAAGCTTCCTCTTCACCAAAGCCTCATCGCTGCTCACACGCTCGGTCCATTTTATCCTCCTCAGCATCTCTCTGTAGAACCACATCTCTGTCGCCTCGAGTCTATTCTTCATCTTTGAGGAGACCGTCCAACATTCGCTGTCGTAAAGGAGTAGAGATGTCACGTAACAGCTCAGTACTCTTTTCTTTGTTAGCAAAGGAATCCTCCTGTCTCGCAATAACCTGTCCAGCTTTTTGAATGCGTCTCTGGCCATCCCAATACGTCTACTGATCTCAGTTTTGCACTTGCCCTCCTCTGGCAAAACACTTTCCAGATAATTAAACTTCCGTACCTGCTTGATTTTAGTCTCTCCGACCTTCAAATCGCATTTCGGGCTCATCCTTTTACTGATGACCATGCATTCTGTTTTCTTGTAGTTTATACTTAGTCCCTTCTTCTCGCTCTCCTTCGTTACATTCTGTAGAAAGCTTCCTTCTCTAATTACATAACTTCCAACAGAAGGAAGCCTCAACTGGATTGGTTAGAGATCTTAGACAACCCTGTTATTTAATGCAAAACTTGGGGGAATAAAGAAATAAATGAATTCATGGCTTTTTCCAAATATGTTTTTTGCGAAAGGGAACGTAACAAAATCGTCCAGATTCGAATTCATTTTCGAGTCGTTAACCATTGCACTATATGGGCATCCATTAGAAAGAAATTATTTTATATATTCGTGCATGTTAGGCACTCCGACGTTGTGTAAGCTTGTTTCGCTAGATCAATTACGACTGAGTAGTGAGTTCGATCCTTACTGAGTGTCCGGCATTTTCGGCCTTGCGCCACATCTACACTACGCTTAGAAAATCACCATTTGGGTACCTCGGCGTGGTGTAATGGTTAGCAAGCGTGTCTCCCTAAAATAGTTACGACTGGAGAGTGAGTTTGATCCTCACTGTGTGTCCCATACTTTCGGCCTTGCGCCATATCTAAGCTACGCTATTCTTCTAAGATTTGATTTTTAACAAAATACTTTTTTTAAATTCCTATATAACAGAGGGGAAAAGCAGAAGAAATGAAGTAGCATAGATATCATTAAAAATGTTTGTGAAATCTTTTAGAAAAAATATTCGACCAGTGTATGGTATTAAAAAACAGCGAGAGAAAAATACGGTATATATTCGTGTATAAGTCGTTTATTGACTTGTTCTTTTAGCCAAAAAACATGACATTGGCCTGTCCACGGTCATTAGCTTAAGCTGAAATCCGTGTTTCATTGAATATTTCAGGCGTGACGTTTAGTCTTTTTGCATGAAAAACTCTTCTACAACAGCAAGGTCCTATCTTAAGTAGAATCAATGAACAATTCAATTGAAATATAGAGAATGTTTTGCTTGAAATTCCCACGGTTTTGTATAAAGTGTCGTAAGACGTTTAACGCCCTTCAGTTTATAAAATCGTTAGATTTTTTTTTAAATATGTTGCAAATCGAATAAAATATTAGGTTTTCTTAACCTAATTTGCTGTCCATCCACTCTTAAAGCATTGGCTGACTAATACACGAGTCAGATTTAGTGACTCCATGACAAAAGATAAAGCGTCGATTAATTCTCAAGGCCGATTATACACAGGGACTGAATAAATAAAATGTCATAAAAAAAAAAAATTGAACACCTGTTACAAAAAAAAAATAGACTAGAACGAAAATACCTTCAGCCCAAAATTTGCTGTCCAAAATATTTTTCATGGAAAATGAGAACGAACAGAAACTGTTACTAAGGTACTTATAAATGCGTCCATCTTGAACAAAATGTCGTCTTGAGTATGACGATAAATTACATCCGCTTCCTGGGTAAGATGATAAACTACGTCCAACAGCAAGGGCTCTGATCAGGAGGTTTTGAGGAGCGTGGAACCACCGCTTAATTGCTGCTGTTCACAGGTCCGCCCTGACCGGGGATGGTAGTACCTGTTACGGTCCGAGCTATGGGAAAATAGTTAACCCCGAAACTGGGGTAAAAACACTATGAAAATGTAAACACAGGTTTTAATGCCGGAAATACTTTGTAAAAAAATTATTTCCAGCAATAAATTTTTGAAGAAAAAAACTATTATCAGCTATACATTTTTGAGGAAAAAATATTACCAGAAATAGTTTTTCGGAAAAAATTATTACAAGCAACACATTTTTAAAGAAAATGAATTATTACCAGAAATAGATTTTTGACAAAATAAAATATTACCAGCAATGAAAATTTTGTCGGCATTAAATAACCCATTGGGGTTGATATGCCGTAAAACAAACCAAACCAAACTTAAATAAAATGGGGGACGGTCTCTTGATATTGTTTCCTGATTAAAATGAATTCCTCTTCTAATTTCTCCTGGCGATGTTATCAATATTTCAAATATTATTATGTCACATTTGTTCTAATGGTTAAAGATTCGAAACTAGGAATCAGAAAGCCGTGTTCAAATCCAGGTCGAGTTTGTTATAATCACTTTCACATAAAGGTATGTATGCATCTATTCGCTTTCCGATTATGCTGATTGTAATTGGCTAAATTTGAATTCAAAACTCAGATGTACAAGGATGGTTAGATTTCGGAATGTAGATACTATGACTGTAAAGATAGATTTCAACATCTATGACTAATCCCACTGGAGAGCAATGTCCAGAATTCTTCTGACACCACCAGGTATTGCACCCAAGTGAAGTGTCCTATCATCGTAAAAGTATACCGTTCCTGATTTATTTTTTTAAAGGATTTTTTAAAAAAATCAAGTTCATCCCAAGCAAAGCAGTAAAACCACTACGACACAAGTGGTTAATGGACGTGGAAGAATTAGAAACAAAAACATTACTAAGGAGTGAGAACAAAAAGAGCAATCAGGGGGACAGTAGATAGCGATTGACATTGTATTTAAATTTTGGAAGATTAAAGTTGGCTGGAAATCATGAAGCAGGGGGGAGAGTTGCAGAGGCAAGAAGTGCTAGAAAAGAAACTGTTAGCATAGAACTTTCGGTTAAATCTAGCCATTTCAACTGCAAACTGATGAGACCTAGTGGCCAATCTAGTACTGCGTTTAGATTCAAAAAGTCTTGGTACCATAGCGCAGTGCTCCTCTGAATAATCATGATAAAAATATTCATAGAAAAGGCGCAGGGAAGCAACCTTACGGCGGTGGATATTACTGCTGGTATTATTTTTTTTCAGTTGAATCTAAGAAAACAAAACTTTACTAACGAAATTCCATACCTAGAAAAAGATTTAGTTCGATATTTTATTTACGTATTTATTTAAATTGTTATTGTTTTTTAAAGTAACAAAATATAAAACATTTCGTATTTTACCTTTTCATTTTTACGGGTACAATTTCTGACTATCACTGATAGATTTCAATCTTTGTTAACTCATCGCTGACATTTTGAGATGAAGAATTTCCATAATTCCGTCGTTTCAGGCACTACCGTAGATTAACGGAGTACGAGCTATATCAGCCGACAATTAATAATAGGTTCGGTTGGCAAGGAAAGATGTTATCTTTGAGACCGACTAATATTTCAACGAATGCTATATTTATATACTCAGGGTCATGATTAGCGATCTCATTCAGTGAACGATTTTTTACTTGGTGGTGAGTTCAAACCTCAGTAGCTGCTCAAAAATTATGGCCTTGCTTAGCTTTTTTCTGCCTTTTGTAACTGTTCTTACTATGAGGACATTATATAGAATAGAGAGCTCGTGTTGTGCTTTAATTTAATTATTTTATTTGGATATCTTTTAATAGATTTCATCGAAAACAAGGCAGTAAAGCCACTAAGACACAATGGGTTACTGTGTGTAGATGAAGTTGAAACAGAAACATTACTTATAAGCGAGAACAAAAAAGTAATCCGGAAGACAGTAGATAGCGACTGACATTGCATTTAAATTTCTACATGAAAGCATTGAGTCGGAAGCAATTTCTACAAGCGAAGAGTGTGAGAAAAGAAACTGTTAGCCTAGAATTTACGGTTGCATCGCCCCTACTCTACTGCAAATTGATAAGATCTCGGCGCCAGTCTAGTACTGCACATAAATTCAAAAAGTCTAGCTACCATGGCGAAGAGCGTATCCAAACAATTACCATGAAAGTATTTATAGAAAAGACACAGGGAGGCAACTATATGGTGATGGGAAGTTAACTGAAATTGCGATTCCAGATAAGGAACAATAATATTGCAGATTCTTTTGGGGTTTTATCAAAGAGATCTAGAATATAGCAGAGGCACCGGACCATATGTGGCAGCAATATTCTAAGTATGGACGAATGGCAGACTTAGAGATATTTATGTTAGATTCTGGAGAGAAACATTGTCTCGCATGACACAGTGATGGATTCGTATGAATAGAATATGTATTCTTTTGTTTAGATTGGTTTCGTTTATTTTGTTTACGGCATATCAACATCAATGGGGAATAGAATTTGTATTCTTTGGTTTAGATTGGTTTCGTTTATTTTGTTTTACGGCAAATCAACACCAATGGGTTATTTAATGCCGACAATATTTTTAGGATAGATTCGTATGAATAGAATCTATATTCTTTAGTTTAGATTGGTTTCGTTAATTTTGTTTTACGGCATATCAACCTTAATGTGTTATTTAATGCTGACAACATTGTACGATATATTAGCATGAATAGAATATATATTCTTTGGTTTAGATTGGATCGTTTATTTTGTTTTACGGCATATCATCCTCAATAGGTTATATAATGCCGACAACATTTTTAGGATAGATTCGTATGAATAGAATATGTATTCTTTGTTTTAGATTGGTTTGGTTTATTTTGTTTTACGGCATATCAACCTCAATGGGTTATTTAATGCCGACAAAAATTTTAGGATAGATTCGTATGAATAGAATATGTATTCTTTGGTTTAGATTGGTTTGGTTTATTTTGTTTTACGGCCTATCAACCTCAATGGTTTATTTAATGCCGACAACATTTTTAAGATAGATTCCTATGAATAGAATATGTATTCTTTGGTTTAGATTGGATTGGTTTATTTTGTTTTCAGGCATATCAACCTCAATGGGTTATTTAATGCCGACAACATTTTTAGGATAGATTCGTCTCAATAGAATATGTATTCTTTGGTTTAGACGAGGTGGTTTTATTTAGTTTTACGGCAGGTCAACTAGAACGGGTTATTTAATAACGAAACTTTTTTAATATAGATTCGTATGAATAGAATATGTATTCTTTGTTTTAGATTGGATTGGTATATTTTGTTTTACGGCATATTAATCTCAATGGGTTATTTAATGCCGACAACATTTTTAGCATAGATTCGTATGTATAGAATATGTATTCTTTGGTTTAGATTGGTTTGGTTTATTTTGTTTTACGTCATATCAACCTCAATGGGTTATTTAATGCCGACAACATTTTTAGGATAGATTCGTATGAATAGAACATGTATTTTTAATCTAGATTGATTTGGTTTATTTGTTTTACGGGATGTCAACATCAGTGGGTTATTTAATGCCGACAAAAATTTTAAGATAGATTCGTACGAATAGAATATGTATTCTTTGATTTAGATTGGTTTGGTTTATTTTGTTTTACGGCATATCAAACTCAATGGGTTATTTAATGCCGACAACATTTTTAGGATAGATCATATGAAGAGAATATGTTTTCTTTGGTTTAGACTAGGTTGTTTTAGTTTGTTTTACGGCATATCAACTACAACGGGTTATTTAATAAGGAAAACTTTTTTAATATAGATTCGTATGAATAGAATATGCATTCTTTGGTTTAGATTGGTTTGGTTTATTTTGTTGTTGTTCAATGGATTATTTAATGCCGACAACATGTTTAGGATAGATTCGTATGAATAGAATATGTATTCTTTGGTTTAGATTGGTTTGGTTTATTTTGTTTTACGGCATATCAACCTCAACGGGTTATTTAATGCCGACATCCTTTGGTTTAGATTGGTTTCGTATATTTTGTTTTACGGCATAGGAACATCAATGGGTCATTTAATGCCGACAACATTTTTAGGATAGAGTCGTATGAATAGAATATGTATTCTTTGGTTTAGATTGGTTTGGTTTATTTTGTTTTACGGCATATCAACCTCAATGGGTTATTCGATGCAGACATCATTTTTGGGATAGATTCGTATGAATAGAATATGTATTCTTTGGTTTGGTTTAGGTTGGTTTATTTTGTTTTAGGACATATCAACCTCCACGGGTTATTTAATAACGAAAACTTTTTAAATATAGATTCGTATGAATAGAATATGTATTCTCTCGTTTAGATTGGTTTCATTTATTTGGTATTCCGGTATATCAATCTCAATGGTTATTTAATGCCGACAACATTTTTAGGATAGATTCGTATGAATAGAATATATTTTCTTCTGTTTAGATTGGTTTCGTTTATTTTGTTTTACGGCATATCAACCTCAATGGGTTATTTAATGACGACAACATTTTTAGGATAGATTCGTATGAATAGAATATATTTTCTTCTGTTTAGATTGGTTTCGTTTATTTTGTTTTACGGCATATCAACCTCAATAGGTTATTTAATGCCGACAACATTTTTAGGATAGATTCATATGAATAGAATGTGTATTCTTTGGTTTAGATTGGTTTGGATTATTTGGTATTCCGGCATTATCAACCTCAATGTGTTATTTAATGCTGACAACATTTTTAGGCTAGATTTGTATGAATAGAATTTGCATTCTTTGGTTTAGTTTCGTTTCGTTTATTTTGTCTTACGGCATATCAATCTCAATGGGTTATTTAATGCCAACAAGATTTTTTTTGCTGGTTATAATTTTTCCAAATATAGAAACCTTTTTTTCCTTCTAAAATGTATTTCTGGTAATATTTTTTCCTTCAAAATGTATTGCTATTAATAATATTTTTCCTTCTAAAATATATTGTTGGTAATAAATCTTTTCTTGAAAACTATATTGCTAGTAATATATTTTACAAAATAGTATTGCTGGTATTATAACTTATTTTTACACTTTCATAGTGATTTGACCCTAGTTTGGTTGTGTCTACTATTTGCCCATAGCTAGGATCCTAACATGTGCTGCCAACCCTAGTCAGGTTTAACCTGGGAACACCAGCAGTTAAGCGGTGGTTCCACACTCCTCAACCTTCCTGATCAGAGGCCTTGCCGTTGGATATATTTTATGGCATTACCCTGGGCGTGGATGAAGTTTATCGTCTTACCGAGGACGTGGATGCATTTTGCCGTCCTACCCAGGACGCGGATGTAGTTTATCGTCTTACCCAGGACGCGGACGCAGTTTATCGTTTTAGCCAGGGTGCGTATGTATTTTCTCGTCTTACTCAGAACGCGGATGTACTTTATCATCTTACCCAGGACGCGGACGTAGTTTATCGTCTTACCCAGGAAGCGGAAGTTTTTTATCGTCTTACCCATGGCGCGTATGTATTTTGCCATTTTACACAGAACGCGGATGTAGTTTATCGTCTTACCAAGGATGCGGACGCAGTTTATCGTCTTACTCAGGCCGCGTATATATTTTGTCGTCTTACCCAGGACGCGGATGTAGTTTATCGTCTTAACCAGGACGCGTATGTATTTTGCCGTCTTACCCAGGACGCGGGTGTAGTTTATCGTCTTACCCAGGATGCACTATGTGATTCATGATGTGGTCTATATTAGAAATTCTTTGGATGGTTCTATAGCATTTCATTTTGATGTTAATCTCCAAGATTTGACAGCGAAAGACTGAGAAAGTCAATGCACTTAATAGTCTTTTTTTTATTTTAGGCATATCTTCTTGTCTTTCCTAATAGTTATTAATGTTTGCGACAGCTGCCGTTATTCATTTAGCCCTTGACATCGATTTAGGAACCTCTTCTTTAATCAATGTGCCAAGATATTTTAATTTGTTCACTACTTTAAGGCAGCAATGTTTTAAGGACACTGAATCTTATTTTTCATTCAATGATGGTTGTTCATGTTTCTTTACATTGAAAAGGATGGAAATCATCTTTTATAACACGTATCTTATTTGCGTCTCTTCCATGTTGAATTTCCGTGTCTAAGTCTGAAACAGAATCTCCGTAATTTCATATGTTGGCAAGATAAAGCCATATGTAACTCTTTCACTTCAAGAAAGCAAAAAATGCATATTAAAGAATAAAGATAATAATGAAACTATATATATATATATATATATATATATATATATATATATATATATATATATGAGTACAATTTTTCCACTTAGCTGATTGATATTACCTGCAGAATACTGACTCCAGTTTCGGAGGTCGACATGTCCCCCATCCACTCTTTAGTGGGTATCAGCAATTTACTATATATATATATATATATATATATATATATATATATATATATATATGTGTGTGTGTGTCTGGTCCTTACGCCCTCCTCATAAAATTAAAATAAATTTTAAAACATTCCCTTCACTCTAAACTCAACCATGTCTCACACACTATTCCTCACCACCCTCTATGTCACCTTATATAAGCTTAATATTGCCCTTCAAAAGTGTAAATTTTAAATTCATTTTTTCGGCCTTGAAAGTTAAGTCTGAAGATCCAGAGAAAAAGAAAAATCTCTGGTGAAATAAATTATAATTAATGGAATCTTAAAATGTTTTTTTTTTCTTTAAATAAATATATATATACAAGGTAACCAAAAAAGTTCTGTCCGTTTTTAAAGGAAAAAAGAAAACGCTTCACACTATGTATAACTTATATTTAGTCTTTGAAGTAATCGCCATCGGCATCCAGCACCTTCTGCCAACGTGTATCCAGCTGTTCAATGCCCTTGCGGTAGAACTCAGCGGGGTTTGATGCAAAGAAGTCCGTAAGGGCTTTGCGCAAGTCTGCTTCATTGGAGAAGGGTTTCCCACGAAGATGATTATCCAGGGAGTGGAAGATGTGGTAATCGGATGGCGCAAGATCAGGTGAATAAGGTGGATGGCACAAAGTCTCGCACTCAAGTTGCTGTATGGTATCCCTGACCACTCGCGCGACATGCGGCCTGGCGTTGTCAGGGAGGAAAAGCAGACCTTTGCGATTCACCAGTGCTAGATCCTTCTGGCGCAATGACTGTTGCACACGTTTCAATTGCTGCGAGTACAGGTTCCCAGTTACCGTTTGGCCCGTTGGTAGCAGTTCATAATGAACCACTTGACGACCTGTCCACCAGACACAAAATATAATCTTTTGTGGGTGCATAGGCAGTCTTGCGGTGTGAGGGACAGCATCCTGAGGAGGTAACCAATGTTTGGAACGCTTGGGTGTTTCGTACAGAACCCACTTTTCATCACCGGTAAGCACTCGATTGATTAAGGTGGCGTGAAAGTAGTGATACGCAGGCTGCCACTCGTTGTCCCTTGTGGACCTCCAACAGCGTTTGTGGAACCCACTTGCTCAGTTTGTACGTCTTACCTAGGCTGTGCAGGTGAAGTCTGTTTCATCGGAAACGTTGAACTGTCTTGCAAGTTCATCACACGTTAGACTACTGTCCTCTTCAATGGCCGCCTTCATGACTCCGTCATTCAAGACCTGTGGTCGGCCACTGCGAGGCTCATCATGGAGAGACAAATCTCCCGACTTGAATTTTCGAAACCAATGCCTTGCAGTACGTTCATATACCAGCACTATCCCCAAACACTTGACATATGCGGCGACTTGATGCAACTGCTGATAACCCCACTTTGAAGTCGTAAAGCAAGCAGCCCCGAACGAGATCTCTAGACACTTCCATCCTTCTCACAGCTGTCCGGCTTATAACTTTTTTATAACGTCTGATGTTCCTACTTCCGACTGTCCGAATTTGAAAACAATTGCTACACGCATTTCGTATATATTTCATTCAATGACTAATCAAAAAACGGTCAGAACAACGGTTGATCTCTACTCAAGACATGAAGATTATGTTGTGCATAAAACTCTGAATATGAGACAATAGTTCAGAAATTCAGCTTTTATTTCCTGATATTTACATTTAGATGTGTTAAACATTTTAGGGAATACCACCTTTTGTTTGAACCCACCCATTTTTCAAGTTAGCAAAACTATTGGAACAAGTGACTGACATATGTTTCTTGTTACCATGGTGTTGCTTTTTAGATTGTTTAAAAATTAAATAGCTCTGAATGACTACTCTTTGTTTTAGCCTTGGATTTTACCCGTATAGACGAAAAAGATTGGGCATGCGGATAGTCTGTCGAGACTTATACCAACAAAGACAGAGCCACTGGCAAATACGGTAATCGCAGCCTTAAGAAACGAAGAAGACATCAGGACAGTACTATGCTGTACAGTTAGAAACCTCCCAGTCACATTGCAAGACAGAAAAAATGAAGCCAAAAACGACGAATTTATTAACGAAACAAAAGCAAAAATAGCAGAAAAAATGAGCAAATTTCGGACAGTTTTCCTCTATACGACAATGTGTTAATTTACAACGAAAGGGTTGTAATTCTCAAAACATTACAAAAGCGGATCTTAAAGGATTTCCATAGGGGACATATGGTAAAAATAGAATGAAGTCGCTAATGCGAAGCTATGTATATTGGAAGAATATGGACCAGGATATTACACAGATTGTGGAAATATGCAAGGGTTGTAAAAAAGCAGCCAAAGCACCGCCAATCATACATAAGCCTTGGTCAGAGACTGATCGTCCGTGGTCAAGAATACACGCAGATTATGCAGGACCAATTGACGGTTTTTACTATTTAATCATTGTCGATAGCTATAGTAAATGGTCGGAGGTGTTTCGTTGCAAAAATCCTACTTCAGAAACGACCATAAATTGCCTCCACGAGCTATTTGTTCGGTTTGGTGTAGTGGATTGCCTAGTCACAGATAATGGAAAGCAATTCACATCAGCAGATTTCCAAGAGGTTTTGCGAAATTTATCAAGTAAAACATATAAAATCCCCGTCTTATCACCCAAGATCGAATGGACAAGCTGAGAGATTCGTTGATACACACAAAAGAGCGCTACAAAAAGCCTACGATGTGCCTACGGAGAAAGCATTACGGCAATTTCTTCAGGTATATCGAATTACGCCAAATAATGCTACATCATCAACACTATCACCATCAGAAGTGATGTTTGCTAGAAAAATCAGATCGGCATTTGATAAATTGCTACCAAGTAAAACAAAACAAGTAACACAGTCCTACGCACCAAAAACAAATTTCTCTCAGGAGAAAATTTTTTTTAAAGCATATAAAAATAACACATCTTACTGGGAGCAAGGCACAATTGAGAAAAGAATTGGCAAGATGGTTAATATAGTTCAGGGTCAAAAATTCTCACACAGAAGACACGTGAACCAAATAAGGAAAAGACTGTTACAGGACGCTAACGGTCCACCTCAAGAAGAGGTAATGGACACGATTTTCGATACGTTTGATATAAAAGGACCGCAAACAATGCCAGAACCAAGAAAATCGTCTCGAAAAAAAATTTACGGAACCTTTGGAAATAGATCCAAAGAAAAAGAGATATTAAAAACCCCAGCTCCGCAAAAGCTTCGGAAGTGGGGTGTTACTGAAACTTACCCATAATATTAATAGACTGTTCCGTACCTCATAAATACTGCGCCTCAAGCGAGAGCAGCAGACACAGAGTCAGAGTGTGAATCAGTCAGAGACATTGTCGCGTCAGACGATTACTGTAAGACATTGGAATAGTGATACTTCGAGACAACATAGTTCTCTCTAACCTAACCTGATTGTTATTACTAACACTTTCTACTTCTTTTGTACATATTCTGTTTGTAATATATCTGTGTTATTCCATACCTGTGTTCGAGTTATTCTTCATTGGTTCTACCTTGGACCATCACCGTGGTACAAGGAACCTGGACCATAACAAACGCTTTGTGTCCTGAGTTCCTGAACAATTTTAGCCCTTCTGACTGAGCTCCTGGGTCAAAATTCGCAAATAATTGGTATGTAATGTCTAACAGTAGATATACAAATAGTTAGAAGTGCTTACCCACTATTTCTGAGATGAGGTATGTACACTGTTTACATTATTCGGACTATTGCCCTCATCTTTGTCGCCATATTTATTACAACGTTTCAGCCGTTGTACGCTCCGGCCTTCTTCAGGTGGTTGGAATGTCGAACTGAACCCTTTGTTTCGCTCACTGGGGTAGACTGTTCTAGTTCCACGTGCCATGTTTAATGGATGTCAGTTATCAGTTATCTCCTGTTAATTTCTCCCTCTGAAAGTTCTCCACTGCCTTAACCGGGTAATGAACTCACACTCTCAAGGACACATGGCACAGTGGATAAAGGTGTTAGTTATATCCAGTGACAGGACCCAAAGAGTCTTCCCCAGTGAGCGAAATAAAGGGTTCAGTTCGACATTCCAGCTACCTGAAGAAGGCCGGAGCGTACAACGTCCGAAACGTTGTAATAAATGTGGCGACAAAGATGAGGACAATAGTCCGAAAAATGTTAATAATGTTTACCCACCGTTCAACCGGTAGCTGGGTATTAAGTCGTTTTTCTCTACTACTGTTAAACCGGTGGCTACCACATGTAAAGCGGTGGCCAGTGCTCAAAGGGTGAATAAAATTGTTAAGATCATCAATCTAAGAAATAAGAACATCAACTAAACCCTTGTTCATTTTCTCGACTTTCGATTAGTTGTCCTACGGCCATTGTCTGTGAGGAACATTACTCCAAGGAAGCGTACAAAAATTATAACGCTGCACGAACACAAAGGCAAACCTTACCAGTGATCAAATCAATGTACGATCGGAAACTCTCCTGATTTAATGTGGTCAATCTGCAAGCAAAGTCTTCGTGAAATGGAATTACAAAGTACTAACATGTGAACTGGGTCATCTTTCATTGAAAAGATATTAAAAAATAAATAATAACGGAATTATTCGTTTTCCTTCAATTAATTTATACAAGGATGTATATATGCACACACACAGACACACACGCACACACACACACATATATATATACATACATACATATATATATATATATATATATATATATATATATATAATAATTTTTACAAAATATGATTCCATCACGACACAGAAATTACTATATGTTTGGAATAACTATACTACGGAATGTTTTACTCATTTATATTTTTGAAATGGAGGTGTGATCTACAGTTTGTTTTTCATTATCAAGTGGTCACTGCTTTGATTGAAGTTTGTTATATGCCAAGTTTTTTGAGTCGTGTCAAGTTGGGTTGTTTTATTTATTTATTTATGTTTTTGTCTGGCTACAATGAATAATCTTTTCCGGATTCCTGTTAAAACTCTAACTGATTGATGTTGTAGTTCCGTTAGATTCTGGTGTTAATTTGTTTTCTTGCTAATGATATTTTTAAAGGAGCTTTAAGATCATGATTGGGTTGTGTTTTTAAACCTATTGTTTTAATTGAACTTGTTAATAGATTTAGAAACTTTTTAATTATTATTTGTTATTTAATTTTTTCGGTCCAGTTATAAAATGCTAATTATTTAAGCCGAATAATTTGCTGGTGTCTGCAAATAGACGTTATCTCATTTCTTTGATTTTATAAATTTTCGTTTTTTAGAAACTTAATAATGTGTAGTTTTTCATGTAGGCATAAAGAGCATGGGTCATCCCAGGTTTTACAAGTTCTTGTTCTATTTATTATTTTCCATTTTACTTTTGGTGGTATATTTGCTTCTTTTAAATGCCAAAAATATTTAGATAGGGATATCTGATTTCTGTCTCTAATATTGTTGAAGAAGCTTTTGTGTAGTCCTCCCTTATTTTAAATTCATTCTTTGTGGATCCTATATATATATAAATATATATATATATATATATATATATATATATATATATATATATATATATATATATAGATAGATAGATAGATAGATAGATAGATAGATAGATATATTCAATATTTGGATTCTCAATGAATGAGAATGTGCATTGGTATACCATAGATTCTATGCGGCATTTATCATTCCAAGGCCTATTTTCAGGGTTTCTACAATCACATAATTCTTTATTATTTTTGTCTAATTTTTATTTAGGATCTTTATTCATTTGATTTTGGCATGCGTGTTTTGTCAGGATTTTATTATTATGTTTTTTTTTATAATTCTTTCTAGATTTTCAGTACAGCTATAACTGAATTTTAAAATGTTTTTATTAAAGATATTGCTAAGGTTGCTGTTAGTAGGAAAATGTTTTTCGATTAAGGCTAGGAACTTGTGTCCTAGCTTATTGCTAACCCTTTTGTTGAACGGAGCGGGATGTACCAAAAGATTTTTCTTTTTCTGTTTTTCCTCTGGATTGGACTATTGTTTTTTTATGTAATTGATGTCAGGGTGATTGTAGCCACAATTTTTTAGAGCTTTGTTGTAAAAAAATACTGTGTTTATAGAATATTTTTCATTTGCGGAGTTCATGCTGATTCTTTTCTCTATTGATGAGGGTGTGTGCTTAATTATGGATGGAGGATTGTTTGACCTGGAGAGTACATACAAGGGATTAGTATTAGGTGTTTTGTCAGGTAGGTATGTGTTATTCATTCAGTCTAAAGTTATGTCGAGGAAGTTTACCCTTTTCAATTTTGTGTTGACCGTAGTTCTTAAATCTAGGTTTCTGAATTCACTATATATTGTCTTTCTAATTCTATCTATTTTAAAATTTGTGGAATTCCTCACTACCATGAGTCCATCATCTCTGTATATCCCGATGTCTTTAATGTCTAATTCATGGAGCACGGTTAGGTTGTATACTATAAATAGACCGACAAGTTTAGAAAACTCTACAGAGTCTAATGACCCCATTGTGATAACAAAATGGTCTTCAGAGTTTTTAATCCATTGGTCCCATTATGAATGAGGATAGATTTTTTTTTTTGCATTTAGAACTATGTTATTTTCTTTTTCTGTTAGGTTTGAATATATTGTAGCAAACTCTAGGGTAGTCGTAAATATATCTCTTGATATTGACTGATATTGACTGGTAATAATCCTCAATATCAAACTGTATTAGGGTGCAATCAGGCTTGTTGTTGATACTGGTAAACCAATTGATGACTTCTTTGGTATTAATCCAGAGTATTAATCCTGGGTAATCTTTAATTTGCTTAATGATCCTTTCTAAAATTCGTCCTGGGTTAGACGTTAAACTACATCCAGCAGCAAGGCTTCTCATCAGGAGGTTTTGAGGAGCGTGGAACCACCTCTTAATTGCTAGTGTTCCCAGGTTCACCTTGACCCAGGGTGGTAGCACCTGTTAGGGTCCCAGCTAAGGGAAAATAGTTAACTATTACCAGCAATACATTTTTGAAAAAAAAATTTTCCAGTAATACAATTTTGAAGGAAAAATATTACCAGAAAGAGATTTTTGATAAAACAAAATATTACCAGCAATAAGAAATGTTGTCGGCATTAAATAAACCATTGAGGTGTTGATATGCCGTAAAACAAAATAAACCAAACTTTCTAGAATTCTTTTGCTTATTTTTCCGATGTCGGGTTGGGTTGGGTTTATTATTCTAGTAGTAGGGTTTTCCTCGAAATTCGGTTTGTGGTCCTTAAGAGTGATGTAGCATTCCTTTTCTGCAAGTTTTCCTACTCTATCATTTATCTTTAATTTATCCGTGTTGTTTTTACTAATTCTGGCTTCTATGCTCTAACATGTTCACGCAATTATTATTTGCTTTTTTATAATTCCATGTTAAATTCTTTTCAATTAAGTTGTTGTTCTCTGCTGTTAATTTGTAGAAATTTCTGGTTTTGTCAGACTTCACCAATACTTTATCAGTTTCGTTGATGCTTTTTACTATTTTGGCCCAAATGTTTTTGGAAGTAGCGTTTCTTTTTTATTATTTTTTTTTTTTGAAAGGAGATGCTGTTTATTAAAAATTAATTGACGATGTGACTGCTACCCGATAGTTAAAGTTTAATATTGAAATTAAACCTGAATACTACTGAGCAGTTTCGAAACATAGTAATTTCTGTGTCGCAATGGAATCATGTTTTTAAATAATTATAATCTAGGCTATACTTCTGTATCGAGCACTGTTTTTAAAAATAAAAACAAAATACTCGGATCATCAATCTAAGAGTTCTTTCCTATTATATCAATACACACACACACACACACACACACATATATATATATATATATATATATATATATATATATATATATATATATTTTAAAGCTTATCACCCCAAGCAAGGCTGGAAGCCACTAGCACGCAAGTGGTTACATAAGGTTTGGAGGAAGAGCAGGTAGGAGTGGTAAAGGAGAGGATGTGGAGAAAGAGAAAGACAGTGGGTCGATCAAGGCAAGGGGGTTACAGAAGATTTGGAGCGAGAGCAGATAGGAATGAAAGGTGAAAGGATGTGGAGAAGGGAAGTGGATAGATCAAGGCAACTGGAGATGTCGATTGACGTTACACTTAAATAGTTGGAGATTGTATTTGTCAGGGAAACAGGAATAAGGAAGGGAGTTCCACAGGCGAGATGTGCGAGACATGAAGCTATTGGAGTAGAAGAGACGTCTAAATCTAACAGTTTCAACGGTGAAGGGGTGGGAACGGGATGCCAGCCTCGTAGGACGTTTAAATTCATGAGGCCTTGGAACCAGCGAAAGCAGCTCATCGGAGCAATTATCGTGAAAGTATTTGTAAAAAAGACAGAGCGAGGCAACGTCGCGTCTGTGAGAGAGCGACTGCAGACGAGATTACAGATCAGTATGGGTATATTTTTATTACTTTTAACCTTATTATATAAGATATTCCGTATGTGAAAAGAGGATATTTCAAATGGACAGGCCGATAGACGTAAAACAAACTGTTTAATAAATAAAAATAGGGTATCTATATCTCTGAGATTAGGTATAATGATTATTAATATTATTTATATTATTCGACCTGCTATCCTCAACTTCAATACCATATTTGAAATTCCAATCATCTGAAGAAGTCCAGAGCGTACAGTGGCCGAAACATTTTGAATATGGCAAGGAAGGATGACAATCCGAATAATGTAAATAATGTAAATAAAAATAGGGTGTCTATTTAAAATACTCAGTATCCGGCATCACAACGTTTTAACTTTTATATATGAATGTGTGTGTGTCTGTGTGTAATCTAAGCTATAAATAAGTACCCAATGTTTACTAAAGTTCAAGGGTTAAGAAATAAGAATGTGAAGTAAGATGAAATAATGGTTGTCTTTTTGATGATTGAAATATATTTCAAGCAATGTCGTCTGGGATGAGAACACAAATCATTTGAAGGGATTCACATGGGAATTTATGGAAATTTATATCGGCGGCGAAAAGATTTGTTAACTCGATAAAACATATCTTTGCCCTGGAACTAAGCCACTTATAAAACTTGTACAAACACGGTACCTTGCGAAATATAGAAATGTCCGTTCAGTCTGAACGGAAATCCAGGAAAATGCAATTTAAAAAATTGTATGTTTAGCTTTTTGATTTATTATGTTTCCATTAATATGAAATTGGAATTTTTTTTTTCTTTCTTTCTTAAAAGCACCCCCACGCGTCAAATACTCTATTATTATTATTATTAGGCAAGAAAGCAGCACGCCCCAAAAGTCCCGCTGGGATACTGTTATATAGGAATAAAAAGTCGTTGCCGACACTAGTTTAAACACAAATCACCAGGAACCAAACACGGACAATTCTATTATTAAATAAGTAGGTCACGTGATCGTAAAGGAAACCTATAAATGGGAATTAGTGTGACGTCTAAGTGATCACTATTCTATATACTATCCACTATACTATTTCTCTATACTGATCATTATATGAATTACTATTCACCGATTACTATTTGAACAAGTATTATTAGTGTGAGTATTATTTGAAGCTGTTACTACTACCGATATCTGCATTTACAACGAGAATTGATAACGAGCATTCATTGACCTAACGAAAGTTACAACGAGTGAGCGTCTTACACCATAAAAGATACAAATATACGAATCCCAATATGTCGATCATGGCACCGAGTCTGATAAGGGTATACGGGTACGTGGATTACAACCAAATGTACACGATATGGAGATAGGTTTTGATAAAAGAAGCTGAGCATAATTTTGTTCAGGTGGATAAGTTCGGGTAATCCAGTTCGCACATACGGTTTCCGAGTTGAGACTATTCCCAAGTATCTAGATGTGGCTCCCAAGTCGACTTGGCTGCCTCACCCTTCAAACTTAAATCCGGCTTAAATCGAGTTCTCCTTACTACTCGCGCTCATTAAAAGAGATGCACAGAGCATCAGCTCAAGAGACACTCGTAATGAACGGTTAAGGAATGTAAGAGGAAGTGGATAGAGTCTGAAGGAAGTGAAGATTATGAAAATAAGAAGGATAAAGAACGACAACTGGTTATGGTCAGACAAACTGGAGATACTGAGGATATTTGCTTTAGATAATCTAAATTCACTAAGATAGATGAAATTATTATTATTATTATTATTATTATTATTGTCGTCGTTGTTGTTGTTGTTGTTATTATTATTATTATTATTTTCTTTGATATCTGACGTTTACGCATTTCTTTTCTGGTCCCGGCCAGGGACCTAATGTTAGAAATGGCATCATGACACTTTCCACTGAAAAAAAAATTACATAGTTAAAAAGCCCTTCGTAAAGGGTGGGCTGTACTTGTCAGAACAATTTTTTGTATCTCTTTGAGGCATGGACTTCCAGGGATCCCTTCAATTAGTCTACTGGAATCTTTTCCAACCAGTCCAAGGGCTCCAACTACAACAGGGATTGTTGATGTTCCCATGTGCCACATTTTTGAGATTTCTATTTCAAGATCCTTGTATTTTGACAGCTTTTCAAATATCTTATTTATTATTATTATTATTATTTGTGGTTTCATTTTGGCCCGAGAGTAATTCTGCGTGTCTAATTACCAAGACCCATCCGCATGTCTATGAGCAAAATGTGCACTGTAGGAAAGTTGTAGCACAAAGATGTTGATGCGTCGAGGAATTTTACTCATTTGAATTTCGGCAACCTTCCTTATCGTACCGAACGCCTCTATCACAACAGAGATTATCGTAGTTTTAAGATCCGACATTCTTGTTGCTTCGATTTGCAGATTCTTATAATTTGAGAGTTGTTTATTATTATTATTATTATTATTATTATTATTATTATTATTATTATTATTATTATTATTATTAACCGTGGTATCATTTTGCCAGCGAGTAATTTTAAGTGCCTAATTACCAAGACCCATCCGGGGTCTATGAGTAAAAAAAGCATTGTCGGACGTTTCGTTTAGATAGAGAGAATTTTGAGGATAAGTGGTAATCATTTGCAGCTCTGAGATGTTGATGTGTCCAGGAATTTTACTCTCACAATTATCGGTGTCCTTCTTTATCATACCATTTTTAAACATGTATCTGTACTAAAGATGACTATCATTTATCAGGTATTCAATTGTGAAAGCAGAATGACATTTTTCTTATTTCTAAGCTCCCAAGAATATTAAATTTCGCCATGAAATGATTCCTAAGGTATAGATATGCCGTTAAACAGATCAAACAATAAATCAATCAAGAACTCAAACAAATGATATTTCAATTATTCCGACGTTCATTTTAGATTTCTGGCGCTTATCACGAGACACATAGTGTGACTCCACAGATCTCCAGCACCTTCCGTAAGATGCTCGCAAACCCTTGTACGACCGTGAAAGATACGGGAAAATTCTTGCCATTGTTAAATTTTTCGCTTTTCTGCGGACATTATCTTTGAGAAATATTTTTATACTCGTGTTTAAGAATTACTCTTTCAGAAAATATGATTTCGCAAGATACGCGTGGCCGGTGAGTACTACCCTCGAAACCCCCAACCGAGTGGAGGGAGGCAAGCCTGATTCGGGGCCAGGGGCAGTGCTTTGTGACTCACGCTATTTTATCACCATTTGCTGTTTTATACCTACATTTATAACCGTTGCAAATTAAATTTTACCGCTGGTTATTAAAGGATGAAAAATTTTCGCGGATTTTAACGTCATTCTAGGTCAAATACGCGACTTCGTTTTCCTCCTGCTACGGTGGAGTAATGGATAACGGCTCGGAGTGAGAAACCGTAGAGCCGAGTTCGAATTCCAGTCAAAATTCATTACATTTTCTTACGTACTAATACCATTGGGAAAATAGAAGAACAGACCGGGTTCTATAGCATTGAATGGCATCTGGTCTACCGCAGAAAGAAATGGCAACCTACTTCAGAAAAGAAAATCTCCTTCGTCAATCATGTATCGAGATATATGACGGCCTAAGCGTATATCACGCAAGGCACATAACTGACTGAAATCTCAAAAATGCTATTTTAGTCCATAATGTTGGATGTGTTAAAATCTTTCAACTTTATAACAAGAAAAGTCTTCACTTGATGTTAAAAATTGCCAAACCAGTGTTGATTTATTATGAAATGTCTCTAATTTTTACTTATATACATTGTACTTATTTTCAATTTTTCTAGTTGAACTTTACACCTATATTGTATATGATGTATTATTGTACATAATTAGCTACAATAAAATTTGTATTTTATATGAGTACTACCCTATGAAAATTAGATGTAGTAATGTGGGGGGGTGCGTATCATAGATACGGTGGGGCTATATCATAGAATCGGGAGAATCCCATGATACATTTACACCGGCCCTGCATGGAGTTATATGATTTCTATATTGTTATCATTATGTTTTAATAACATTTTATAGTTCAAATATAAGAATCCAAATAGTAAGCGCTTTCATGCTGTTAAAAGACTTAGTGAACATCGACACCTCGAACGCACATTGCAGCTTCGAGATACCTTGTCTCGCAACCCCGTCTAGTCGAAAGGCAGAAAATTGCATGTGTTCTCACTCGATAGTCGAGAGACATCTCACGGTCCCCGCGTAAGAACAACTATTTTTTTCGATGCCATACAGGGTGTTTTGAACGTTGGGCTCTACAGTTCTTCGGGTCCACAATTAAAAAATAGTCCAACAGTCTATTTCCTATCATTAACATGTAGAGAAAATGTTGATTTTGTAAATATAGAAATGTGGCATAAGGCCAACGTGGGGATGGCGGGAAGCTGGTTTTCAATCTGTCTCATCTTACACTGAGCTAGCTACGATTATTGAAAGAAGCATACCAAAAGACAACAGATTCTTACTTACCATTTTTATTACAGCGGCCATAATACCTCAAGTCTCGATGGAGTCTGAACTAGTTCCCATATAGAGAGAGGAAAGTTCATCAGAATAATTACGATGAAAGTATTTATAGAAAATACACGGGGAAGCTTCATTACGGCGATTGGAAAATGATAGAATCCCATAGGCCAGGACAGGAACAATGACATTGTAGATTCTTCTTTGGACATTATCAAGACTTTCTAAATATATAGCAGGGACACCAGACTATATGTGGCAGCAATTTTCTAAGCTTGAACAAATTTTAGACTTGAAAATATGTAGGACAGATTCGAGCGAGAAAAATTGTTTAGCACGACACAGGGAAACAACCTTTCTAGCAGCCGTCCAGGTAACTGATTCCACATAACCGAAAACGTTTACTCGAGAAGGCGCAATGAGAACGACGCCTAGTGGTTACACTAGCCATGCTGATGGAAGGAAAATGTATTCGATTATTATTATTATTATTATTATTATTATTATTATTATTATTATTATTATTATTGCTGCTATTGTCGTTTTCGTTTCTTATTTATTTTGAGTTGCTGTTCAGCGCAAGAACGTACCAATTATTTCACCTGAGATTTCAGGTAAATTAAGATATTTCTTAAGAAGATACTGAAAGGGTTTTACTAAAACTAAATAATCTGAACATCATTATTATTATTGTTGTTGTTTTTGTTGCTGTTGGTGTTGTTGTGTTTTACCTTAGCATTATATAGTAAATGCTACCCCCAAGTCTCAGCCAGAGACCACAATAAAAATGTTTTGTGTTTTTAATATTACAAGAAGCAAACAGATGCAGTGTTTTGCATTGAGAGAGAAAAACATAAACATAATTGTGCTCCCAGTATCGAAAGTTTTTATTTTTATGTGCCGTGTCCTTTAAGGAAGTGGGCGATCATGGCCCTGCACTTTCTCCTATCCCTTGTGGCTCTCAACAGGTTTTGTGTTTCTGACCCAGACCACGATCCGCCATCCACCTGACCAAGCCCGGCACGTATGTCATGCGTGGCTTTCCCCTGTCTCTTTTCGCCTTTATTCGTCCCGTGAGTATCAGATTCTCCAGGAACTCCTTTCTCATCAGTGTCCAAGAAATGTCATCTGCCTCTTTCTGATGTGAAACATAAGCTCCCTCCTGCTTTGCATCCTCTCCAAGAGCTCAACTTTGCTCACATGCTCGGTCTATGATATCCTCAGCATCCTTCTGTAGAAGCTCACATGCTCGGTCTATGATATCCTCAGCATCCTTCTGTAGAAGCTTACATGCTCGGTCTATGATATCCTCAACATCCTTCAGTAGAATCTCACATGCTCTGTGTATGATATCATAAGCATCCTTCTGTAGAAGCTCACATGCACTGTCTATGATATCCTCAGCATTCTTCTGTAGAATCTCACATGCTCTGTCTATGATATCCTCAGCATCCATCTGTAGAAGCTCACATGCACGGTCCATGATATCCTCAGCATCCTTCTGTAGAATCTCACATGCTCTGTCTATGATATCCTGAGATTCCTTATTTCTCCCCGCCCCACACATACTGTATTACTGAAGGAGTCATGATGCAATGTATGGCTTCCATATAAGAATAATGTTCTGCCGAGACTATTTAAGAAGATGACGCGAGTTTTTAAATTAATGTTTTGATGTCGTAAAAACTTATAGTGTTGGTCAATCCTCCCCCAAACGCAGTCGTTTCTATGTTCAATTTCCTCGTTTCCCTTGCTAAATAACTGATCTATACATAGTGTCATTTGAAGTTTTTATAATTTAAGGAATCCACATCCTGCATTTTTATTCTAAAATCAGAGTCGGTGCCATCAATGATTTCTTTCTAATTCCAGGTGATATGTTTTTGTTTTGAAAAAGTTTATATTGAGCCCTATTTTTTGAAAGACTTGATAGAGGATGTTGATTCTTTTTTCAAGCTTATTCTTATCCCAACGATGAATACTTATACCGTCAGCACAAACCATCATAAGTACAATGGACTCGGGAGGGTAAGCAGGTTCTTCTATTTGATTTGTAGATTTGGATGTGATGCGGTTTGGAATGTTTAAATGGTCAGTGTCCATCTATTCACATGCAGGCTTCTAAATAGGGACAAATATAGTCGAGGAAAAGATTAAATATAAGGTTAGAAATTTTTTTCCTGTTGGGACCCTCCTCCAGACATGTACGATTTTGTGGCCCGATATTAAACCGAGACATTCGGTGAATTTGGAACTTGGAAGACGGAAAGAGGAAGTCACTATTGCTGTTGCCATTTGCAGCTGCCAGGCCGACAAAGCAGATATGACATTTTTCGTGATGAAATGGAGTTATTAGCTGACAATTATGACATCATTGCACCTTTCACTTAGTTACCTCTGTATGTGTGAGCGACCTGAAGGCTACCATTTTGTTTCTATAGAGCATTAATTCATGATAACCCCCACCTTCTTTGAGATGAGTTTTTGAATTCAACATTCATGAGATTGAGAAACTTGAATTCGGGGAAAAATTAAGCTATTTTCAAAAGTTCAGTCTCAATTGGAAGTGATGCTTTATTATTCGTTATTTTTTAAAATAGCTTTCTAAACCTGCCCACCCTCATATTTTATGTTTGAAGAAGGATTTTATAATGTTCTCTTCCTTCGAGTAACTTTATATTAGTGCGGTAAGGGTTGAAATGTGACTCAAAACGTCTTTTGAGACCAGGACATTTCTTCTGTTGTGTTGACCCGTTTAACGATACCTTCAGGTCAGGTAACACAGTCTGCTCAGATGTTCTCCAATTGAGTGTCCCTAAGAATCTAGATCTGACTCGTCTTTCAAACTTAAAAGCAACCATCTATACACATGGCCATGACGTTTCCCGACCAATATGGCTAATAAACAGAGATGAACAATGTGACAGATGTTAGAGGCCATGCTCAACTGGCTAAAGTCAAACAAAGGGCAATCAACCATGTGATACGGGATATTTATTGTAGCTCTACTTAATTTAGTAGTAATACTTTTGATCGGGAGATTTTGAGGAACCTGGAACAAGCTCTTAATTGGTGTAGTTCCCAGGGGTGGTAACACTTGTTAGGGTCCCAGCTATGGGAAAATAGCGAACCCCCCAAACAGAAATCAACAGTACATTTTTATAATAAAATGAGCAACAATATATTTTTATAACAAAATGACAATCAATGCAAATCTAAAAAAATATGACATTCTATAGTAATTTCTATAGTAAAATTACCAACAATACATTTTTTTTGAAAAATTCCTTTTACTCTAAAAGTATAAAATTATGTACAAGGCATCTGATGGGGAAAGTATAAAATTACATATATGATATTTAGATTTCGCCAATATATAACCGATAGAGGTTGATATACTGCTAAACAAAATCGAACAAGCATACCTACTTAATTTACCGAGACAAAACTTGTACATGTTAAAAATTTGAATTAAGAGCGGAAAAAATTTGAGTTATTCCGCTTATAATATAAGAGCATTATTATTATTAGTATTATTATTATTATTATAGGATTATTATAAGGATTGTTCTCTCATGGCAGCAATTGTCTTCAAAGTTCGAGTTCCTCTATTTATATTAAGAAAAAGTAAAGATGATCGCAAAATAGAACATATAATACTATGACTTGCATTCACACCCCAAATACATTAACCAGTTTCTCAATCTCATGAAGAAAGTCTGGAATCAGAAAGCCATCCTCAAAAAGTAGGGTTTATCACGAATTAATGCACTAAGGGAGAAAATGTAGCCCTCACCACCTTCACACATACAGAGTTATCTCAATTGGATCCATTATGGTAAAAATATTAATGAACATTATATTAATTTGCCTCTGATCGGGCTTATGGCCATATCACGTTGAAACACCGGTTCACGTAGATCGCTGAAGTTTAAAAAAAACGACGAGCCTGGTCAGTGCCTAAATTGATGACCGGATGCTGTAAGCTTGGATGTGCGGGTGGCATAATGTATAATAGCTCGGAATTGTTAATCGGTGAGCCGAGTTCCATTTCTCATTGGGTTTGAAATATTCACTTAGGCGCAAATTCCCTTGGGAGAAACTATGAATTCACCAATTCTCCCCCACCAACTATGGCTTAATTACTAATACTTGTATCACTAAAAAAATTAATATCTCCAAAAAAACATTCTTACAATCGAAACATATTTTCTGGCTATAAATAACCTGCAAAGGGCTGATAAACCGTAGGAAAAATAAATCAACCAAACATTCTAATCTCTCGTCGTTTTATGGAAGAAACTCCTCACAATCCAGTTTAGTCTTCGGTAAGCGGTATAATGATTTCATATATGTCCAGGAAATTAAATAAGTCCAGGAAATTGCATACCTTTCCAATAAAAACTTGCATACCGGCTATGTCAACCTCACAACAGCATATGATTTTATTCAGCTTCAAATCCATAAAATTCGTCGTCTTCGTTATCAAAACACTGATACTCATTTTCAATACTACTGTCAACGTCGTTCTTCATCTTCCGTTCCATTGAGAGCATTGCTAATGCACACTTTTTATAGGATTTCACAACAATTTCTGATCTAATATTATCCCAAGCTTGCTTCATCCATTCGCAGACTTGTGCAATGCTGGGCCTTTTATTCTTCCTGTAAGTGCAAGGTCGTGATCGGGCATTGCCATCTTCATGTTCTTCATTTTTAAGTCTAAGCAAATAGGAGTTGCCATGTTGCTAATATCGGCCGACTACCGCGAATTTTAAACCTAGATATGGCATATAAGACGCAGTGGAATTTTTAAAGATATTTTTAGTTTTAAAAAAAGTGCGCCTTATATGCCGTCAAATACGGTAACTTTGTCTGGTCAACCAGTCAAAGAAAAGGGTTCAAGTCATATTTGTCAAGAAGAGAAGAATTCATTTAAGTGTTTTCCCTATCGAATAATAAATCGTTTGGAATAAATTAATTAGTTTTTTATTCTTTTTTTTTGTGATAAGTTTTCAGCATACACCATGTTTTGACTCTCACAGCAGCATATAACCACATCAATAGAGACCTTCACTCGTCATTCAGTAGAAACCATCTTCGATGTTCTGAAGCCACTAATTCCATTGCTCTTTTATAAGAATTATCTAACAATCTACAAAATCATACATGTCTGGCGAGGAACCCATTAAGGAAAACATTTCTCACGGGAAATACGACAATGATGAAATCGTGAGTAGGCCAAGGATGAAATGAGGGACACAGTCTATTTAATCTTTTCCTAGACTATTCTCTTCACATATACAAGTACAGATATGAAGAGATGGGCACAAAACAATTAAGCCTTCCATCCTGCATCCCAAGCGAATAAGCTAATAAAAGACAAGGATCTTGCTTTCCTTTATTGATGCTATGGTTAAATTTGTTGACTATTTCAGGTGTGTTCCATCTACACTGGGTGCTCCCTACTTGTGTCAATCTAAACTTAGTACATAACAATTCTCATGGTATTTCCAGGTGGTCTTCAGCCGCATCATTCCTTTTGTTGTTTTACCCGTGATTTACTGATTCAGTCACTTTGCAAAAATCCTTTGAGGTTTGTTTTTTCTATGGCACTAGGGAATATAGACACGTAAACTATCATTGTTAGTAGTATCGGTGGAGAGTGAGCAGTACAACGAAAGTGTCGCATTTGGGTACAAATATACAGAACCCAATGTACCCAGTAGGACACATAGTTTGATAAGAGTATACCAGCCACCGCTTTGACTGGTTGCGACATCTGTCGAACTCTCCGTCTCGGCGGGGAGGGACTCGGACGGGGCTTTGCCGCAGGGCAAAGTGCCGTCTGGGGAGGTAGACAGTCCCTAAACCCGTTTATACGGGTTGTAAATGGGCATATTTTTGTCCGAGCCTACGGGCTCGATAATCCCACATTAAACCGGCCTTGTGCCACATCGACCCGTGTGGGGGGGTTGCTAAATAAATATCGAGTATACCAGCCACAGTAGATACAGCCAAATATGTCCGATATGTTGATAAAAACAGTGAATAACCTTCTAGGTGGGTCCCACTTAGAAATACCTTCAGGTCGAATAACCCAGTCTTTTAAGACTGTCTCCAACTGAGAGTTTTCATCTTAGTTGCTTCAAACCTTAAAAAAGCCCTCTCGAACATGATGCTCACTCACGTCTCACGCTCATGAACAGATATTATTATTATTATTATTATCATTATTATTATTATTATTATTATTAATCTTTTTGCTTTTCCGATGACTGTCACTTAAGTGGCAGCAAGTTTCCTCAGTGTTGCAGCATCATGCTTATTCTTATGATCATGGTTGGGTTTTTTCTTTGTTAATTTTATTTTATTTAACATTGTATCGGTAAATAATCAGTTATTTAAATGACTATGAAACGCACAGTGCCCTCAAGTGGACATTTAGAATATTCACAGGACTGGAATTTTTTTCGTCAAATATAAATATTAAAGTTCGATATGGATATTACCGAATTTGACGGCATATAAGACGCACGGGTGTATAAGAAGCACGGGTGTATAAGACGAACACCAATTTAGCAGGGAAAAATCAAGAACAAATTAGTAATTAGTAAAATTAGTAGTAAATGGTACAGCCTAGGCTATATTAATGATGTATTATTTTGGTTAAACAAGCCACGATTGCAATTAAACGAAAAATAATAGGAAAAAAGAATACAAGCCTATAAAAACTTTATTATATCCAAAGCTAAGAAAACAAAATGAAAATCAAGCAATTATTACAACTGAAAAAAAGAATACAGTTACTATTAAAATTTTATTCATCTTCAAATCCATAAAATTCGTCGTCTTCATTATCACCGTCGTTAAATAATGCGTCATCTTCCGTTCGATGGAGCATTGCTAATGCCACACTTTTAAAAAGATTTCTCAACAATTTCTGATCTAATATTATCCCAAGCTTGCTTCACCCATTCGCATACTTGTGCAATGCTGGGTCTTTTTATTCTTCCTGTATGTGTAAGGTCGTAATCAAGCAGTGCCATCCGCGTGTCCCATTGCTCATCCACGTTTAATTCTAAGCTAATAGGAGTTTCCAGGAAGAATATCGCGAATTTTAAACCTACATATGGCATATAAGACGCAGCGGAATTTTAAAAGATAGTTTTAATTTTTTTTAAGTGCGCCTTATATGCCGTCAAATACAGTAACTTTGTCTGGTCAACCAGTCGAAGAGAAGGGTTCAAATCATATTTGACAAGAAGAAAAGAATTTCATACTACTATCATCGTCGTTAAAGAATCGTTTGGAATAAATTAATTACTGTTCTAGATTGTTTTTTGTGATAAGTTCCGCATACACCCTTTTGTTTTTTCCAAACATTCCCAAGCTTCTCCTTTTCGATGAATATTTAGTGATTTCAGATTTTAACTTTTGTTCTTCAGCTGCCGATATATTTAGATTTTTAAATTTCAAAGAAAGATTTTTAAACTCGCCTCTATTTCATTACATTCGGCTTCACACTTATTTTCCAAAGTGTATACATGTTATTTTAAAATATTGTACGGGCAGAATTAATTTTTTGAAATGTTTTCTCTTTATTTGTAGGCCCCGTACTTCCTGAGATTTCTGTGTATAATTACTCTTTCTCTTTTAGATTCATTTCTGGTTCTTTCGGAAATATCCATTGTCTAATTGTGTCTGCTCCCTGACCAAGTTAACCATGGAAACTAAGTCATTTATTATCAGACTCTTTATCGTGTTCGTTTACACTAATTTTCTTGCTTGTGGCTTGTTGCAGAGGTGATTTTTCTACAAAATGGAAAGCCATTTTTTATCTTAGGAGCCAAATTATTTGTGAACTTTTACGAAGTTCAATGGCAAACAGCTGAGTAATGATCCTGATTTGAGTCGTTTTTAACGGAATTTTAATCATAGGCCACTTCTGTTGTCACTAAACTCGTTGACTTTTCTCGTAATACAAATTAAATTAAATTCGATTTATCTGTTTCTGTTGTTTAAAAAAAAACGTGCTGCCTAAAAGTTATGTGAAAGAAACAAACTAGGATTTTTCAACTTGGAAATCTAAGGATATCTAAGGATATCTCAATTGTCAAAATTCAAAATGGTCGAAATCAAAGAGTTAGGGAAAATACTGGGGCATCACCCTGAAAGTTACGGAGTGAAGAATAAAGATAGAAGCCTGAAGATGTCCGATTGGAATGAGTGGAAACTTAGCAAAGCTCTGAGTTAGAATTCAATTAGAACTGGTATACGACGGCAAAAGGGGGTTCAATTTCACAATGAAAACCTTAATTCACAATGATGGAGACATCGACAGTTTGCAGCATACAACGAAAAGTTCAACAAAAAACGCAGAATTTTTTTGCAACATTTCATCAGATGATGAGAATACTGAACAATAAATTAATTGTAAATTTTCGCTTGAGTTTAAAACTTATTGGTGCACTATATATATATATATATATATATATATATATATATATATATATATATATATATATATGTGTGTGTGTGTGTGTGTGTTTGTGTGTGGGGGGTGAATAAATATAGTTTGAAGGTATGGTATATTTATGCGATAAAGTGCTCAATATCATAGATAGTGCGTATGTAAACATAATTGAACATTGAAGTCAACACTCAGAGGCAACAGACTGTTTCAAGCTAAACGCAATCATCAGGCCACATGTTTTTTTTTTAACCAGAAATAGTAAATCAGCAAAATCGTGCAAAATACTTTAAGCAAAAACATGGTAAAGTTTAACCAAATCTTAACCAAAACATGGTAAAGATTAACCAAATATGCGTTCAACAGAAATAAAAAGGAAGAACAGAAAATATTTGTTAAAAAGTAAAAGTGATATGGTGACTTTCTAAGCGTATTTTAGGTGTGGCACAAGGCCTAAAGTATAGGGCACCCATTGAGGACCTCATTAACTATTCATTCGTAATTGATTTAGCGAGACAAGCTTGCTAAAAATGACACCACCTTGAAGTGCCCAAAAGTAATTTACTCAACGTAGTTTAGTTGTGGTACAAGGACTACAGTGTGGAGCACTTAGTGAGGATTGAATTCACTACTCAGTCGCAATTGATGTAGCGAGACAAGCTTGTTAACCATTACACCACATCGAAATGTCCAAGAAAAAAAAAGTGATATACAGTTCTTTTCGATAAAAGTGACTCACCTGATGTTTTTTTACTTAAATATTTTTTCGCCTAGTGTTTTTGGGGTCAAACTAATTTTTAATGTTACTAATATAAAGACCCCTTCCCGGCCACATAGTAAAAAAAGTTTACTCACCCTCAGGTATTGAATTGATAATTAAAATTTTGGATATAAATAAGATTTAGGGAAAAACTCTATGCAAAAAAAATGACTCACTTATTTCCTGCAACTAGTAATCAATAGAAACATAACCGAACAGCTTTAAATAAAGAATAATAGAGGTATAATTTATTTATAATAGGTAATATAGTTCGAAATATTTAATAATCTATGGGTCCTCTTTTATTTTGAATAAATAACCCTTTTTGGCATTGACTTGATTAGGTTCTGGCAAATCTGATCTCCAAGCATTGAATTCCATTCGGATATGAAATTCACAATGAAATCCTCTTTGTTGCTCAACTGCTGTCTCGAGAGCCTGTACTTTATAATGCTCCATAAGTTTTCTATGGGGTTGAGGTCAGGAGATTGGGGTGGCCATGTCATAACACTCACCTGCTTCTCATCAAAGTATTCCTTCATTAATTTTGATTTGTGACAGGGAGCATTACCCTGCATCAAAATGAGCTTGGTGGGGTCGATTTTCACCCTTTCAGCAGAAGGGAGCAGACAAGACTCTAAAATTCTCTTGTACTGTTCGTTCCTGAGGGTCTTTTTAATAGGTTTTAAAAAAACAGTTCCATGAAAAGAAAAGCATCCCCAGAACATTATACTGAACGGATGCTTGTCAGTACTTACTGCTAAATTCAAAGAGCTTTTGAAAGCTTCTTCTTCGGATTTTAGATCGCTTATCCTTTGAATTTAGCTCAACTTTCGTTTCATCGAAGAAGAGAACATTTAGTAAAAAAAAAGAAAATCAGGTGAGTCACTTTTATCGAACAGCATTGTATATTCAAAAGTTTTCTAAAAGATTTTTAGCTAGGGCCTATTTTATTATTCAACATATAATTCTGTCTAGTATCTCAATCTCGACTGTTTTTATTAGCATGGTTCAATCAGTATGTTCTTCAACTTTGGTATGACGTATATTTGTATGCTGTCGTCTTCAGAGGCGCTTCTATCTTTCTCTTTTTTTATTTTATTGCTTTGAAAATCGTAGATTAACAAATAGAATCAAACAAAGTAACAAAACGGAAACTTGCAAATGCAATGAACTTTAAGCTTTGCCCTAATCCCTTGCACGACAGATGGTAAAGTATTTCTGAGCACTGTTTATAATGATACAAAGGGCCTCTTGCATTGGTTACCTTTTTTCTAATGAGATTCATGTTTTGTGATGTCAACGAACACTCGTTGCAACTTTTGTGATGCCAATGAAAACTCATTTTCACTTTTGTAATACTCGTTGTAGTAGAGACTTTGTAATCGCAGATACAACTATCGTAACGCCATTGAACAATACTGGTGTCAGTTGCCTTTGAATATCACTCGCCCTAATAGTACTCGCTCGATAATACTCGCTCGAAAAGTAACCACCGAATAATGATCCGTACAGAGATCACTTAGACGCCACGCTAATTCTCATATATACATTTCCTTTACCATCACGTGATCTACTAATTCAATGAAAGATTCACCTGGTGCGTTCTCTAGCCTTTCAGAGGTACACTTCAGTGGATGGAAATTTGAGTCTTTGTCAGTTTATAAACTTTTGTAATGTCAACGAATACTGGTTGTCACTTTCGTAATGTTCGTTGTGGTAGAGGCTTTGCAATCGCAGATTTCACTATAGAACCCCGTTGAACAATACTGGTGTCAGACGCCTTCGAATATCACTCGCCCTAATAGTACTTGCTCGATAATACTCGCTCTAATATCAACCGACGAATAATAATCAGTATAGAGAACCGCGTAGAAATAGGGAATAGTATAGTAATATAGGATAGTGTAGAAATGTCGATCATTTAGACGTCACGCTACTACCTATTTATGCGTTTCCATTATGGTCACGTGATCTACTTAATTCAATAATGGAATCGCCTGTGTGTTTGCTCAAACTCAAGAATCGGCAGCGACCCTTTATTCATATATAACAACATGCATTCAATTCCTTTCCTGTTACGGATGTTATTACTGAGGTAATGGGTGACGTAATTGTCATTTGCACAGAAAATGGAACTACCAAAACCTTCTTTTACAGTAAGGCTCACCCTTTACAAGGCCGTGGATCATGCAAGGTTGAGGGTTACATTACGAGGCCATTTGTATGTATAGTAGTGTAAGATAACGCTTAACCATAGCCTTGAACAGATTAATATTGTAGTGATCAAGGAAACATCCTGTTGGTAGTCGGTTCCATAGGGTATTGGTTCACTGGAAGAAACTGCTTGAGTGAGAACTTAATACTCACCGATAAAATACGGAAGGAATCTGGGTGGTTTGCAGCTATGTAAGTGGTATGGTGTGTCCTTGCTGTGAAGGTTTGCGCTGGCGGGACCAGGCAATGTAGTTCTCCCAAGTATTTTCCGTGTAAGTAGCGATAGGGCAGCGAGAGGATTGCTATATCCCGACTGTGGGACTAGTTTCACTTCCGGCTGAAGCATGAATCAAATAGGTCATTTGCTTTTTTACAGTAAGTTTCAGGCTGTACAAGGCCCAGATGCCACTCGAGGTAGAGGGTTACGTTAAGAGACAGTTTACGTGGATAGCAGGGGAAGATAAGGGTTAACGCTAGACTTAGACAGGTTAAGATTATAGTGATGGGGGAATCGTCCTCCTTGGAGTATGTTGTACACAGCAGTGATTCGCTAGAAGAAGCCATTTTGAGTGGAAATTGCGACTCACCGATGGAATGCGGAGGAAGAGTGCTTTGCTACAATAGTATGGCGGGTCCTAGCCATGAAGCTTAGAACTGGCAGAACCAAGGAATGGAGTTTCTCTGAGCACTTTCCCTTGGAAGTAGCGATAAGGCAGTGAGAGGCATGCCTTATTCCGCTTGTGTGTGTGTGTGAGAGAGAGAGAGTTTGGAGGGTGGAATTCGGAAACGCTTT
>OZ038500.1:92118884-92131384 GCA_964036315.1 Acanthosepion esculentum | reverse complement strand
AGGCCGAGTTTGACGTGGTTCATCCGAGCTCGAAGGCTCGGCCAAAAAATTACCGTAGAACCCGCATAAACGGGTTCAAGTCTACCTCCCAGGACGAAACTTTACCCTTCGGCAGAGCATCGTCCGGGTTCCTCTGTTCAAGGCAGAGAGTTCGACAGTAACGAACAGTCTATATCACTGATCCCCCGAGGCTTACTTTTCTTACTAACTTTTATAGTAAGTGGAAGAGTCCACCATAGTCTTATTAGAGGGAAGACACCACAACATTTCTATGATTTCCACCAACATGTCTCCTTCATTTTACCTGCAATTATTACCACCTTTCTTGGTAACTTCTGTTTGCATTTATTCATTTTTCAGAATTCTAGTAATTAGTATTTTTTATTTTATTATTATTATTTGACTAGTTGATTGTTCACACTCAAATTTTAAAATCTTTCCGCGCTGCGTTCAGTAAATGCATCCGCTGTAGGGATCTTTCTCTTCGGCTAATGTTAAGCTTCTTTTTTTTTTCTCAGAATCATCACAGCCGTTCCTTATGCTCCCACAACGACTGTCATCACGTTCATTTACCACATCTTAATTCTGTAGTAAAATCAATATACTTTTAAATATTTCTTTTCTATCGGATCAAATATCTTCACTGCTGGATCATCGAAATCTACTACCTTTTATGTTTTCTTCTTATTGTTTTCTAATAGATCCGAGCCAACGGCTTGGATTGGTTAGTCCGTTTGAAAGTCAGAATATGTTATCTGCTTCATCCTATAGAAAAGATTATGTTCTATACATATGCTATTGGGGCTTAATGCGCAAAGTTTAATCGCTTTTACGAGAGAATCAACATTGCGCACACAATCATTCTCTATTCTTTTAGTCATTCCGAACCTTTTTACTACATGTGCATACTATAAAGCTTCATCATTATTTCCACTACGCCTACATTTGCCCTTTTCATGTATTTATCTTCCTTGACCTTTATATACGACTGCCCATAAATGCATACAGCACCCAATATGTTTTTTAAAGATAGTTAATTCTATTTTCAACCACAACTTATCAGGCTTTCATTATATCAAGTAAAACTTCACACAACACGGATATTTTCTATTATTTAAGACCAAACTCTACAGCATTGAAACTCTTCTGTTTAAAATAGGAATATGTTGCCGCTCCAAAAAATGAATGCACCCCTGTGAAAAAAAAAAGACTTTAAAAGCTCAATATTTTGTGCGATCACCTTTATTTTCGATTACTGTTTTCGTCTTTACTATAGTGTAAATGGTACTTCTTTGAAATCCGCTTTGACCAATATTCGATACTGATGTACTTGAACTTTCTAGGCCATCAAGGTGGTGCAATAGATAGCTGTTTGGAATGAGAATTCGGAGAGCCGAGATCGATTTCCTGTCGGATTTGTTACAATCACTTACGCGCAAATATCCTTGGGAAAGGCATGAATCCATCTTCTTTCCTCAGGGTTGCAATTAGGTCTCCCTCGTAAAAAAATTATTGTTCTTATTTTTCAGCTTTAAATAACCCACAAAGGTTTGATAGGCCGCAAAAGATAATCGTTTAAATCATATAATGAGGAAAGACGACCTGCAGAATTTGACACTCATAGGAATATTGAAGGCAGAGGAAAGATTAAGGTAGCGAATAACCTAACGAGATTGTGTAAATGGACGACAGAAGAGGGACTAAGAGAGATGATGGAAAACAAAACTTAGTAAGAGTTACTAAGGATAGGAAGACGTGGAGAACCATTATCGCCGATGTACTGAAAGGTACACATCACTTAGTTTAAGAAGACATTCCAGAAGAGTTCAATTGGATGTTTATCTGGTGACATGATAGATCACTGACCAAGGTGTTTTTACCGCCATTCTTAACATCGTTATACTTCTTTGAATTCTTCACTGCGATGATTCCAAACACATTGAAGACAATGAAATATGGATAGATTGATTTTTAATTCATCAGTTTTCTGTCTTGAAAGGTTGAATTTTTATTCTTATTTTCCTACACTATTTACATTGTTCGGACTATTGTTCTCATCTTTGTCGGCATATTTATTACAACGTTTCGGTCGTTGTACGCTCCGGCCTTCTTCAGGTGGTTGGAATGTCGAACTGAACCCTTTATTTCGCTCACTGGGGTAAACTTTTATAGTTTCCACGTGCTATGTTTAATGGATGTCAGTTATCATTCATTTCCTGTTAATTCCTTTCTCCAAGTTCTCCACTGCCTTAACCGGATATTGAACTCACACTCTTTGGGTCCTGTCACTGGATATAACTAACGCCTTTATCCACACTGCCATGTGTCCTTATTTTCCCATGCCAACTTTAAGCAGACTTCTTAGATTTCGATTTCAATAACTATTTCCGGCGAGGTATATATAATCCGGACTTGGTCAGGGTATTTTGCTATTGTCGTAATAGAAAAACAATTTATTAATATTAACACCATCTATAGCAGAATTTCTCGGCCCTTCATCAAACAATATCGTTAAAAAAAGAATTGACTTTGGTATCTGTTTGCTTGTTGTTGTTGTACATTTCCGACATTTCTACCATTCTTGTGATTTTTCACAATTTTAAGAACAGTGAGCAAAACATGACTTTCAAAAACTAAACAAAGTATTAAGAAACAGGAAAATTATGACAGAAAAACGATAGGGTGCTAAACTGCTACTTAATCTCATTCCTCCAATCCGGCAGTGAATGCTGGATAACTTCCTCATCAATTAAGAATGAAACCTGGGGCAAGAAAGACGTGGTGATACGGCATGATGAGGACAATAGTCCGAATAATGTCAATATTAAGCTAATATTTACTCTATTGATTGAAATATATTTTTATCGGCTAATTTTCCGCGCTCGGTTTCTAGTAAAAATTTCCCAAATTGTTACATTTACATGGAAATATAGATGCTTAATTCGAAAATAACGACGAAGTTTGGATAAAATCTACCATTTGGGACTTATCGACACTAAAAGTTCGGATTCATTTGCGTCGTTGACAGCTACGGCACTGCAGCCAGTATTGGCGGTGCTTGCATACATTCACTGATAATACGCGGAAGATTACCTAGTTAACAGCCTTTTTACTGATCTTACTTGTTTCAATTACTACGCAACTGAGGACTCATTGCGTTCGCAATAATCATGGCAAATGAAAACTGTTCCGAAGCAAATGTATGCAAACAACTTTTAGTAATGGCGGCCGTTACGTGAATGAGTCAGAACTTTTACTGTCGATAAGTCCAAAGCGGTAGATTTTATCAAATTATCGGTAGATTTTAAGTTAAGCGTGTACATTTACACGTAAATGTAACAATTTTTTAAATTTTTAATCGAAACTGACCGCAGTCTTAAGATGCAAATTAGGTCTTTTATCAAAGCAGTCTATTTATTTTGGGTCAGCAACATTCGTGTACGCTCAGGTGCTTTAATAGACTTGTAAACTCGGAAATCGGAGAGTCAGCTTCAAAATCTGATCGAGTACGTTGCAGTCAATTTCGCGCATATACCCTTGGGTGCGGTATGAATCTATCTCTTTTACTCCTCAGTTATGGGTTAAATAGCACGGAAGAAATGACACAGACAATTCTGAATTAAAAATCATATGTGGCCCTTTGTTGTAGCTAATGTCGGCTCAGCATAGTTACAGAATAAGCCACAGTTTGGCTCTGTGCGTGTTGAGGAAACGTAGATGGACCTACACATATGACCACGCCCAGAAAAAAAAGCCATGCAGAAGATAAGAAAGCACACTGATTTACAGTGTACCGTCATATCTCATGGTGACATATTTACACCCCTGCGCAAATTAATTGAAACAATCGCTTTCGTTTCCTTTCTTCCACCATATGGTCAGTTTTAGACTCACTAGAGTGACAAGGTGTAATCGATTTCTTTTTTTTTCTTCGGATTAGGTCATTTGCAGTGGTGTGCAGTAATATGAATCTGTTTTCGGGGTGTATGATGAAATTTGTTTCGCCTTGAATAATATTGTGTCATCCGTGATTGCATCAGATTTTTATCACACCCAGACAATAATGTCTCGACACTTGATTAGTTGTCCTACGCCCATTCTCTACGATAGACGTTACTCCAAAGAAGCGTACAAAAATCGTAAGGCTACACGAACACACTGGCAAGCCTTACCAGTGAGCAGATCAAAGTGCTATATATAGGCCCGGAAACTCTACTGATTTAAATCCAATCGAGAATTTGAGGTCAATCTGGAAGGAACGACTTCGTGGAATGGACATACGAAGTACTAACATATGTACTGGGTCATGTTTCATTTGGAAAAATACGACAAAAAAGTAAATAATAACGGAATTATTCGTTTTGTTCCAATAAATTTGAACATTGGTGGATATATTCACGTTAGCTTAAATCTTCTAGATGTGAACAGTAATATTTAAAAGAATAATTTGACCCACAACTTCCATTTATTCTCTGGATTTTTCTTGACTCCATCGGCAAATTTGGAGGGACCTAGAATTTTATTGTCTAAAATAGTGACTCTTCTTCCACACACTGTTTATTTTAAATCGTTTTGGCTTCACTTTTACATAAATGATCCAACCTGGAATTCATACTTCAGGTATACTAATCGGTTCTATACGTCCATCTCTAAAATATATATATGTTATCAGATGTAAGTTCACTGAACATACCCGGCCCTCTGAATGAAGTTACAATTAATTCGCTCAAGGGTGGATATCGAGAAATACTTTAAGTTTTTGTCATTAATAGCTAATGATATCTGTTTTAATTATATATCTCGCTACAAAATATTGTTTAAACAATTAAGTTTCATTAAAAAGGGGGGAAAATACACAAATTTATGTCATAATATACAGTGCTGTTCGATAAAAGTGACTCACCTGATTTTTTTTACTAAATGATCTCTTCTCCAATGAAACGAAAGTTGAGCTAAATTCAACGGATAAGCGATCTAAAATCCGAAGAAGAAACTTTGAAAGCTCTTTGAATTTAGCTGTAAGTACTGTCAAGCATCCGTTCAATGTTCTGGGGATGCTTTTCTTTTCATGGAACTGGTTTCTTAAAACCTATTGAAAAGACCCTCAGGAGCGAGCAGTACAAGAGAATTTTAGAGTCTTGTCTGCTCCCTTCTGCTAAAAGGGTGCAAATTGACCCCACCAAGCTCATTTTTATGCAGGATAATGCTCCCTGTCACAAATCAAAATTGATGAAGGAATACTTTGATGAGAAGCAGGTGAGTGTTATGACATGGCCGTCCCAATCTCCTGACCTCAACCCCATAGAAAACTTATGGAGCATTATAAAGTACAGGCTCTCGAGAAAGCAGTTGAGCAACAAAGAGGATTTGATTTTGAATTTCATATCCGAATGGAATTCAATGCTTGGAGATGAGATTTGCCAGAACCTGATCAAGTCAATGCAAAAAGGGTTGAAAAGTTTATTCAAAATAAAAGAGGACCCATAGATTATTAAATATTTCGAACTATATTACCTATTATAAATAAATTATACCTCTATTATTCTTTATTTAAAGCTGTTCGGTTATGTTTCTATTGATTACTGGTTGCAGGAAATAAGTGAGTCATTTTTTTTGGATAGAGTTTTTCTCTAAATCTCATTTATATCTAAAATGATAATTATCAACAGAATACCTTAGGGTAAGTAAACTTTTTTACTAGGTGGTCTGGAAGGGGTCTTTTAAAAATTAGTTTGACCCCAAAAACAATAGGCGAAAAAATTGTTAAGTAAAAAAAAATCAGGTGAGTCACTTTTATCGAACAGTCTTGTGGGTGACCATTATAGTGATTTCTAAAACGACCCATTTCTATTTTTAATTCGCCTGCCATGTAAACATGTAAGTGCAGCCCTTGTTATTATTAGTTGCAAAATTATCAATCCGTTTACAAAATGAATAATAAAACTGTTTAAACCGGTGTAAGTGCTGGTTCGAATACTACTCCAGTTTCGTTCCTTTCATATATTTGAGACTCTATTGAAGGACACAGCCACCATAAAGAATTTGTATGTATACAATTCTGTATGTGAATATATGTGCTCTTCCTTGAAAGGATGTGTGTACGTGTGCGTGTGTGTGTGTGTGTGTGTTTGTGTGTGTGTGTTAGATTACGAAATTCTACAACTAAACATCGGTTTCGAACCTTGCCATTGGATTAACAAACCTCTTTAATGGATCCTCATTTCATTTCATTGTTAATTGCAGAACGAATTTAAAAAAATAAAAAGTTTGTGTCATCATCACAATCACCATCACATTCATCATCGTCTTCGTTCAGTGATTCATAAAGAAATGACCTGAATAATCGGGGCAAGAAGTGGACTTCGTTAATAAATGAATAATTTAATGGTGAAAATGATCACTTGTTGATTCGTTATCGGAAAAAGATGTAAGTAGCAGTGAACCATGTAAATTTTAAAGGGAAGTAACTCTGTTGCTGTGATTTTTTGTTGCTAAAAATCAACCCCAAGACAACTGCTGACGTTCATAAAGTAAATAATATATATATATATAATTTTTCCATAATATATATATATATATATATATATATATATATATATATATATATATATATATATATATATGATGCAAATATTATTTACGAATTTAAATGCCCATTAAGGAATTGTATACCTGATCAATCAAAATTCGTAAATAATTATATAGGCCACAGTACATGTTTGACACGCAGACTTACTCTTCACCTTTCTGACAATAGCTCATTTAGATCTCATTTAAATATTCATGTGGACCTACCAGACACCATTCGTAATATACTTGTTGACAACACTAATATATTAGCATCATCTACATGCAAAAAAGGCTAAAAATAATGGAAGCCTTATTAATAAAAACAAACAAACCAATACTTAATAATATTAACTTTGAACATGGACGTAATATCTTGACCGTGTTTTGAAAAATTAAAACATTTTATAAAACATACATAGAACAAACTAATTCTTATTGTAACAGTTAAAATATAATCCTTGAAAATGGCTAAATGTATAGCCGAAAGCGCTCGGATAAAAAAAAGAACATTCGGACAGTTTTTATATAATTTATCATCCGAAAATTAAAAAAAATTATTAGATCGCATGGGAAATTATATAAAAAAAACCTAAATAAAAGCACCTTGTCTGTCGTTTCCAATGAAATGTGCATGAAAGAAGGATTGCTGTCTAAATACACAAATATATATATATATATATATAATTAAGTAATTCATTGAGTCTGAAAGAAACCTCAATAGAATGCAGAAAGCACTGGACGGCCGTTTCGTCCTATATTTGGGACTCATCAGCAGTGCGCATCCACTACCGAGAATTGAAACCCTGACAGTTGAGTTATCAAGCAAATGTCATACCAACTGTCCCAACGGGCCTCGGTGACGAAGAGGTAGCAAATCACTCAATATAGCGCCGCTCGCTCACATATTCCGTGCTGCAACTCATACGAGTTTCTCTTTAACAATCGGACTGTGCCCCCAGGAGCCACGACTACTATCACCAAGCCGCTTATACTTCAGTTTGAGCGGCTTGGTGATATTTTAATTTCCCATGTAGTTTCGATCTTTTTCCAAGATCATCTTCAGGGATGCAAGTTGTACAAAATTATATGTTGTTCATTATTACAAGTAGTTATACAAATATTGGGAAATACAAATTGGGAAATGAAAATAAAAGAAATTTAAACAACAGCTATAGCACATTTCTCTAATCCTTTAAACATCAATACACGGAAGGTTATTCGTGAGTATGAACGGATCTTATTAAAAATTAGCAGACATAATGTCAGTAATTTATTCAAGGAGACATGCCTAAAAGAGAATTTGATGCCTAATTCTAATTTTAAAAGTTAAAATATAATCCTTGAAAATGGCTAAATGTATATCCGTAAGCGCTCGGATAAAAAGAACATTCGGACAGTTTTTATATAATTTATCATCCGAAAGGAAAAGAATTGTTAGATTGCATGAGAAATTGTATAAAAAAAAAATAAATAAAACCACCTTCTCTGTCGTTTTCAATGAAATGTGCATGAAAGAATGATTGCAGCCTAAATACACAAATATATATATATATATATATATATATATATATATATATATATATATATATATATATATATATATATATGTATGCATGTATGTATGTATGTATGTATATATAAAATACTAACACATGGCCAATTAGACAATGGAATGCGTGATATAATCAATCAATAAAAATCGAAAATTGACTGTAATCAATACACATTATTAAATATACCATATATTATTATTGTTGTGGTTTCAATAAATCGTCCATCCACAACAATTAATACAAGACGGAAAATAATGATTCAAAACATAACAATTGAATTTATTGGTCTTAGTGTACATGTACATATGCTAAAGGCTTGATAGAGTTATGTCTCTTAGTTAGATTTGGAAATATTTGTACCTGAGCTCATAAGAGTAACTATTAAACTGTACTTTAGAGGAATGAGTATGTTAGGAATTGTGTATTGTACAAGTTGCTAAGATGTTCAGAAGAGCTAAGAGTTCGTACTTGCGGGAATGTTGTAAAGTTCTTTAACGTCTGACTGCATGGTCAAGACGGGAGTCCTTGAGACGCGAGAATGGCGAAGAAGAGGCAGAGAACTACTCGTGTTTTGTTTATATAAGATGGTGTATCACGTGTCTGGCTCAGAGCATATTGAGCGGGAAAACAGATTTGTTGCGTGCAGGCGATATTATTGGTCGGAACTGACACCAAGCAAGCACAAAGATTTAAATATCTGAGAACGTTGGCACCGAAATCTGAATTCACCCTTGCATAGCAAAAGATGCTTTCAAAAAGGATTGGAAAATTTCTTTAGAAAAAAAAGAAAACAGTATTGTTTTGTAATACCAGTCCTCTACTGTGGCAGTAAATGCTGAACAATCTCATCACAGACGAAGAAAACTCTTAATGCAAAGGAAATGTAGTTCTACAGAAGCAGTCAGAAAATACCACACACTTGATCATGTGATTAACGAGAATGTTTTAAGAAAACTGGAAACAAAAGAAGCCTATTCTTAAAATCGGAAAGTTAAAATTTCAAGGACATATAATGAGGAAAGAGAGCTTAGAGAACCTAACACTTACAAGACAAGTTGAAAGCAGGAAGAACAGAGAAAAGCAGATAGTAACTTATCAAACGATTATATATAAACGGAAATTGGGAGAGATAATGAAAGATTAAACTTAATAAGTGCTACAAAGGATAGGAAGTTGTGGAGAGCCCTAGTCGCCAACGTCATGAAGATACACTGCACATACAAAAAGATTATTATATTTTCTTTTTGTTTCGCACTGTTTTCGCTTTGAAACATTATGGGCGTTTCCCATCAAATTGTACGACCTCAGAAAGATAGCACATTTTGCAAAGCATTTGCAACATCAAGAAACACAAATTTCCGAAGTGATGTGATATGAAGCTTTATTCCGTTCATCGGTACTGACCCCAACACCTCCCCCTTACGATAAATGATATATGTTTTGTCACGCTAATGAAGATTGTGTTCTATTTATCATTATTAATTTCAAAAATAGTATCATTCCGTTTACAAAACGAATAATAAATTTGATTATATTACATAAGAAAGAAAAACCTAACTAAACGAAACGAAACATTATTCCAATTAAACTGTTGAACACTTGATTTTAATTTAACTGAATCAACTGCTAGATCTGCTGCTAGAAATGTTGGTTCTCTGTGTCGTGCTAGACAGTGTTTCTCTCTTGAATACATCTGACATATTTATAAGTCTACCATTTGTCTATGCTTTGACTATTACTGCCATATATGGTCCGGTGCTCCTGTTATATATTTAGAGATTCTTGATAAAATCCAAAGAGGAATCTGCAATGTTTCTCTCCAGAATTTATCTTACATATTTATAAGTCTACCATTCATCCATGCTTTGAATATTACTGACACATATATTCTGGTGCTCCTGTTATTTATTTAGAGATTCTTGATAAAACCCAAAGAGGAATCTGCTATGTTTCTCTCCAGATTCTATCTTACATATTTTTAAGTCGACAATTCATTCATGTTTTGAATATTGCTGCCAAATATGGTCTGGGGGTCCAGCTATATATTTAGAGATTCTTCATAAAATCCAAAGAAGAATCTGCAATGATCCTCTCCAGAATCTATCTCACATATTTATAAGTCTACCATTCATCTATGCATTGAATATTGCTGCCACATATGGTCTGGGGCTCCTGCTATATATTTAGAGATTCTTCATAAAATCCAAAGAAGAATCAGAAATATTATTGGTCCTGACCTGGCATCTAGACTTCAGTCACTTTCCCTAATGTAGCATCCTTTTGCCTTTTCTATAAATACTTTCATGGTGATCTCTTCGCTCTGGCATCTAGACTTTATGAATTTAAGCGCAGTACTAGATTGGATACAAGGCCTCATCATTTTACTGATGAAATGGCCAGATGTAACCGTAAGTTCTATGCTAACAGTTTCTTCTTTCAAACTTCTTGCTTATGGATATTTCTTCCGGGGCTATGCTTTTCAGACAACTTTGACCTTGAAATACTTAAATGCAATGTCAATCGTCATCTTCTTGATTACTCTTCTATTGATCTCGCTCCTTAATAATGTTTCTCTTTTTTCTTATTCTTTTACACTCAGTAACCCCTTCTGTCTTAGTGGCTTTACTGACTTGCATGGAGTGAAATGATTAAAAATATTGTATCGTTAAGAAACTAGATTTTAACTTATTTAAAAGGAAGTAAAGTGATAAACTAAAATAGACTGGTTGATTAATCATAGAGCACTCATAGATAATGAAAACTTTTGATTTCTTTTCATCTATTCAGCAAATAGAATGTAAACAATGCCTCCAAAAATGCATCAGCAAAATATCCCGTGAAGAATATCAGAATATAAATGAGGCTCAAATTCAACAACACCCTTAATGAGTTTGTATCCTAACAAACAATAAATGAACACAATTTTCAACTGAAAAAACCAATTAAATATAAAAAATATAGTATAATTTATTTAATGGTTTAGTGAAAATAAATATTATTTTCCGCTGTGGTACCTAGACATTATGAATTTAAGTACAGTACTATATTGTCAATAAAGTCTCATCAACTTACAGTTGAATTGGCTAGATGTAAGCATAAGTTCCATGCTAACAGATTCTTCTCTCAAACTTCTTGCTTATGGAACTCTCTTCCGGAACTATGCTTTTCTTTAAATACTTAACGACAATGTCATCTTCTTGATTACTCTTCTATTGTTCTCACTCCTTAATAATGTTTCTCTTTTTTGTTTTTTTTCTTATTCTTTCACACTTAATAACCCCCTTCTTTCTTGGTGGATTTACCTAATGGTTTAGTGAAAATCCCTTGAAAGTCCAATGATCTACGCATTCACTACGATTAATATACAACTGAGCTGTTTCAGCTTATCACCTGTTCTTTAGTTACTACAAAAATATGGAATAGGTAAACCTTAAAGTGAATGAATATATAAATAAGTAAACTGAGTTGAAATTGATAATACCTAATTTTTAAAAAGACGATAGAGTTAAAATAACAAAAAATAGACGTTCATATAATTAACGTAAATCACGTCTTGTCTTGCTCATGTAGATTTGTTTGAAGTAAAATCTGTTTTTCTTATTACGCTGAATCATTGGCCAAAGATCAAAATAAAAGAAAGTTCCAAATTGTCGAATATATTTACCATACCGTCGTATTTTCATCAAAATCTTCTGAGTAAATTATATACATTTTTTAAAAAAAGAACAAAAAAAACGGCATTTTTCTGTCACAATTGTGTTCACGATGACTTCGGAGGCAATACAATTAGACAATAAACTTGCCTACCAGTGAAGGCTATCTATTTATTCAATTATAATATTAAAAAATATCGCTTAACTGACTGTTTTATTAACTTTTATTAACTTGTTAGTTTTTTTTTAATAATACTGTTGCTTGTCACTAATGTCGTTTCGCTTCCTTTTCGTTTTGTTTTACGGCATATCAACCTCAATGGTTTGTTTAATGCCGGCAAGATTTTTAGGTTCGTTTGAATAGAAGGAGTATTTGCAAGAAATCAGTTTGTAGATCAGGTTTCATTAATGTATTTTTGTAAAGAAGGTTTTTGTCAATAACCAAATGTATTGCTGGAATTTTCTTTTCAAAAATCTATTGGTATATTTACTATAAAAATCTATTAGTATATTTACTATAAAAAATCTATTGGTATATTTACTATAAAAAAATCTATTGATATATTTACTATAAAAAATCTATTGGTATATTTACTATAAAAAATCTATTGATATATTAACTATAAAAAATCTATTGATATATTTACTATAAAAAATCTATTGGTATATTTACTATAAAAATCTACTGATATATTCACTATAAAAAATCTATTGATATATTAAC
>OZ038500.1:92081384-92113884 GCA_964036315.1 Acanthosepion esculentum | reverse complement strand
AATGTATATAATATATGTGTGTATGTGTGTGCGCGTCTGAGTGTGTGTATATGTGTGTATATAAATAATATACTAATAGATAGTTTTCTCTTTTATCCGGCCGCAATTTTCGACGGATTTGCACCAAAATTTACATGCACATGCTCCAAGTTAGCGGGAAGGCCAAGACCGACATTGCATTTCCCAATTCCCATCGATTGTGGAAATAATCGATTTTTTATGCTTCTACGGCAGTTTTCATGTAGTTTGCGGCCATTTTCTACTGACCAGAATGAGAGCATATAGCTGGCTGCCACTAATAGGCAGGAAGATTATATTACCCAGCGTGAGAGCCAACAGCTGACTGACACGAATGTTAACTAGCATGCAAAAAAAATCGATAGCTGCATTCGTCACAAGTGGGGAAAATTTAAATCTGCATGGCACTTTACTCCAATTGGCTCATTCGCTTGCTTAAACTCAACGTTGATTCTGATTCCGCAGAACTGGGTTGGGTGTGAAAGTGTATTTGTTGTTAACATTCTTTTTTCATTCGGTTTTTCCAGTTACGAGTCGTTTTTTTAAAGCTGATCGTTTTGTGTTCATTTTGTTTAGTTCTTTTTTCCTAACAGATTTAATGTTTAGTATAGAGCTTAGAAAAAATTCTCAGTGTGAGATAGGCAAGAAGTAAGGCATGTAGCAACATCAGCACGGCAAAGGGCACTCCTTTAAAGGCAAGGAAGGGTAAAAATATTTTAAGTCAAGTGATAGCGATTGCTGTCCTAGTCGTACGATTTTTGAATCAAGCACGGGCAACGCCGGGCCATGCTGCTAGTCTGGTTATATTACGGATCCCATTCGTGGTTGGAATCTGGAGATGAAAATACGACATGGCAAAAACTAAGCAAGGGGAAGAGATGAAAAATCGATGGACCATTAAAATCAGTACGAATCTTTCTTTTGAGTGGCTTTGTCAAGCGTCACTTTTAGATGTTCGATTTGATTTCTTTCATTCTCGGCGGTGAATCTTTTTGATTGATTTTATTTGTCTTTACTCTTCTTCTTCTTCTTCTTCTTCTCGTCATCATCATCATCATCATTATCATCATTATTATTATTATTCTCTCACGTTGTCGGTCTCTTTATCACTTTCACTATATTTCTATCCGTTTCTTTCAAGTCTTTTTTCTTTCATTTGCACTCTTTATATCTCTCACAGTGACCCCCACCACTATCTTCCTATCTCTTTCTTTCAGGACATTCTTTTATATCCAGTCTCTCTCTTCTTTCTCTCTCTCTCTCTTTCTCACACACGCACGCACACACACACACACACACACACTCACACTCACACTCACACACACTCACACTCACACACACTCACACACACGTTATATCTTTCTTTCCGGCCTTTTTCTTTCATTTCCACTCTTTATCTCTCTCTCTATTTCTTTCTCTCTCCATCTCTCTCTCTCTCTCCCTCTCTCTCACACACACAACCTTTCTATCTCTTTCTGTCAGGCTATTTTTCTTCCATTTCCAGTCTTTATCACTCTCTTTCTCTCACTCACTCTCTTACACACAGACAAACGCAATATTTTTCTATCTCTTGCTTTCACACATTTTTCGTTGATTTTCAGTCTCTCTCTCACTCTCACTTTAATTATCCCACGCTCTCTCTCACTCTCTCTCTCTCTCTCACACACACACACACACACAAACACACATAAACTTTCATGACTTTCAATCTGTATTTATCTGTGCCTCACACACATACATGACTGTCTTTCTATTTCTGTCAGGTCTTTTTATTTCATTTCCGGTATCTGTCTATCTATCAGACACACACATGCATGCACTATCTATCTACTGATCTATCCGACACACATACACACATGCACTATCTATCTATCAGACACACAAGCACATATACACTATCTATCTATCTATCTCTCAGGGACACACACATAAATTCTCTATCCCTCAGACGCACATACACTAGTTATCTATCTATCAGACACACACATACACTATCTATCAGACACACACACATATATACCCTATCTACCTATCTCTCAGATACACACACATCCACTATCTATCTATCTATCTATCTATCTATCAGATTCATGCTAGACGCAATCGTCAGGCCTGACGACTGCGTCTAGCATGAAACAGACACTCGCCTCTTAGTGTTGACTTCTATGTTCACTTTTATATTTACGCACGTTCTATCTCTGATATTAAGCACTTTATCCAATAAATATAGCACACCCTAAGACTACATATGTATATATATATATATATATATATATATATATGCCATTCGTCACATATATATATATATATATATATATATATATATATGCCATTCGTCACACACACATATATATATATATATATATATATATAGAGAGAGAGAGAGAGAGAGAGAGAGAGAGAGAGAGAGAGAGAGAGATTACTAGTAGTACTCGTTTGGAAAACCTGGGATATCTCAACTTGCATATATGTCAGGACAAATCGGTACTCGAGGAAAAAATTGGAAATAAAAGAAAGAAAGAACTAAAAATATCAGTTTACCCTGAAGATCCGTTTAGGTGAAACCTAGGTAGGTTTGCCTGGCTCCTTAGTATTTATTCTAATATATATATATATATATATATATATATATATATATAAAGACCTGATAAAACCGGAATTTATAAACAAGGATCATACCTTTCATTAACGGATTCGAGGTTAATGTATTTTATTATTAAAAATTGTTTGCGAGAGTGATTCTTGCCATATCATTAACTTCACTATCTGCTTTTCGTATGAATGATTTGCGTAATATATATATATATATATATATATATATATATATATATATATATATATATGTGTGTGTGTGTGTGTGTGTGTGTGTGTGTGTTTGTATATGTAGTGGCTACTACATTGCTTCCGTCTGCAGAAATCATTGACATTGTTTGACTACCCTAGTTGCCTACGAAAGAACTTCTATTACCGATAACCATCTTCTTTTATGTGCTCTGTCTGTTCAGGACGTAGGCGGTCCTGACCCTCCACATCTTCCTGTCCCTTGCAGCTCTTAATAAGTTTTGTCTACCATTCATTTACTCAAGCTCATCATATATGTTACTCGCTACTTTCCTCTGTTACACTTTCCTTCAATTTGTCCTGTGAGTATCAGATTTTCCAAGCCCTCCTTCCTCAAACTTCAACTCCCTCTTCCTGAAATTACGTATAACTTTCCTTTTTGTTTCCATTTTCTCCAAAACCTCGTCATTGCTGACATATTCGGTCCATGGTATTCTCAGCATCTTTCTGTAGAACCACATTTCCGTTGCTTCAAATTTCTTCTTCATGTTTGAAGATATTGTCCAGCATTCACTGCCATACTGTAGGATAGATATCACATAACAGTTCAGCACTCTTTTCTTTGTTTCTGTTAGGGGAAGCTAAATTATTTCCCTTATAAAGAACAAAAACTCGAAATATAATTGAGTTACTTCCCTTGTCTGTTAGAAGGAGCATAGCCCGTCTGAATTCAATATGGTGACAAGCTTACATGCATATCGAATTCATGGTTTAAATAGAAACTAATTCTTGCTGTTCTCAGGCAGTAAATGAATAAAAGTTGTTTTTTTTATGTGTTATACACTTGTCTTTTATTTTTATTCATTTTTGTTCTTCCCAAACCCCGGAATAAAAGACTAACGAAGTTTTACTGTTTCTTAATATTCTGCTTAGCCTTTTGAAAGCATCGTTCACAGATATTTTAATTTGGGGGGCTTGCTATCTCTGATTTGCAATTCGTACTTTGGCCTTATTCTTTTTCTAACGGCCTTGCATTCGGTCCTCTTGCATTTGATGTGTTGTTCTTTCTTCTCGATTTTTTTCGCCATCTTCTGTAGGGACTTAGGTAGTTATTTCTGTGACTGCTATCAGCATTGGGTCAACTGCATGTCCTATGGTTTTTTAAAATTGTGACCACCGATACTAAATCCTAGTGAGACACCTAATTCTCTCAGAATTACTTCGATGTATACGGTTAGGGTTAGTCGATAGGGTTAGGGTTAGGAGCTAGTGTTAGGTTAAAATTTCTTAAAATTTGTTAAAATATAAGAAATGTCCAACTAGAAACAGATTTTTTTTTAAATCGAGCAAATATTTGACATTCCAATCTATATAATTTCTTTTTGAAATACAACAGATTATTTTACCTACTGGAAATCGTCAATTTAATCCTTTTGCTTTCAATTAAAGCTAAAAATGAAATCTTCAAGAATGTGTTTTCATTTTTAAAATTCATTTTAAACTTTAGGTATCGAAAATCTTAGCTAAAAAGTGGATGTACCTACTTTCAAGCATATATAAACTAATTCTGCATATATTTCTTTTAAATCGTGTTCATTTTCAGCTTAGAAAGAAAAAACAAGATATAAAAGAGTCTCATCATAGACCCCGGCGAACGGACACACCATCAGAAATCATGTACATTTCTGGTGTTGCCCATCACATCCACAATTGTTTCTGCAATTGATATTGGGGGGGGACATTTTGCATTGGGGGATCGCTGACAAATTTCATAGGGGGCTCGCTGATATTTTGCATTGGGAGGGGTTCACTGTTTGCATTGGGGGCTTGCTGATATTTTGCATTGAGTGGGGGCTCGCTGATATTTTGTATTGGGAGGGGGTTCACTGATATTTTTCATTGGGAGGGGGTTCACTGATGTTTTGCACTGGGAGGGAGTTCACTGATATTTTGCATTGGGTGGGAATTCACCGATATTTTGCATTGGGGTCATTGATATTTTTGAAGACCGAGAAAAACAACATGAAGAAGAAAAAGATGAAGAAGAGCCCAACAAAAGGTTTTGAGAGAGATTCAATGCAAAGAATTGCGAAATGAATTGGGTGATATAAATGTAGAAAGATGTGGTCTGAAGTCGAGATTACGAAGAAAGAGATTATGGACGCAAGCATATTCTTTCTGGCGCAATTTAGTTTCCTTTCAGTCCATGGTTTCACCACTGTGTAGTCTGTAGCGTCGCATCTCATCGACTTGTTTACGTTGGGGTCGATGATGCCCTGAATCGGCTAAAATAGCTCTACTATTCATCTGAGAATGCTCCTTTATCTTAACCACGAATGACAGGTCTCCGCCGGAGGCCTCCATCTAGTTTCTGATCTTGGAGACGAAGGACCTGACCACTTTCAAGAAGCTATCTACCTGAGAAACGCTGTGTTTGACAGCTCGTGTCACGTGGAAGGCAGGACTTTTAATTCCATGCGTCCGAATGAAAATGAGACGTTAATAATCTCCATATGTCTGAAAGAGAAGTGAATTTTTACAATTTGCCACATGCTGCGAATCATTAAGACAGATTGTCTTCCATTTCCTACTGGCTAATGACTTGTTTTCACGTACGTATCACAGCATAGATAGATAGATAGATAGATAGATAGATAGATAGATAGATAGATATTAAAATGAATGAGATAGATAGATAGATAGATAGATAGATAGATAGATAGATAGATAGATAGATAGATAGATAGATAGATATCAAAATGAATGAGATAGATAGATAGATAGATAATGCTTAAAACCAGATAGATAGATAGATAGATAGGTAGATAATGCTTAAAATCAGATAGATAGATAGATAGATAGATAGATAGATATTGTAATAATGCAATATATGTAACGTCTACGCGCCTTTCTTTTAATTCGCTGTCTTTGAACACTTGTTGAAATTGTAACGTGCATAGCTATGCAATTGAGTATATTTTGGCTGTGGTCTTTACTAAACAAAAATTGCCTTATCTAATCACTAAAGATGATGCTTCCTATTTATCAATATAAGCTCAAAAAGTTTCCTGTCATTTCTTAGTCCCTTTAATACTAGACCAAAATGATGATGAACTACATCCGGCAGCAAGGCTCCTGATTGGGAGACTGGACGTTTCGAGGAGCAGAGAACCAACTCTTAATTACTGTTGCTCCCAAGTCCACTCCGATCAGTACTCGTAGCACCTGTTAAGGGCCTAATAATCAGAAAATAGTGACCAAAAAAAACCTATGCAACTATAAAAATACATTTTTGTTGTAAATAAAGCAGCAATTTCTTTTATATAAAAATATAACCAACAATACATATTTGTCGTGAAATTACAAACAATAAATATTTATACTAAAATTACCAAAAATACAAATTCAAATGCAAAATGACCTACAATTCATTTTATCAGTAGTTGAATTTCATTCAAAACATCGTAAGTTAAAGCTATAAAATTGTATTCAAAATACGAAGGTCATTCAATAAATAAGTTGAATTTTTCGGTATAAGGATTTCTAATACAGATAGAAGCTTACTCTTTTTTATTTTTTTTGTTTTACTTCTTTTTCACATGGATTTAATTTCTTTTGCAGATTAAAAAAATACTTTGAGAGTTTTGGCGATTAACAAAGATGGCCGACCAAGAAGCATGCCCCAGGATTGAACAGCGTTCAGTTATCAAGTTTTTGGTTGCTGAAGGGTGAAAACCAGTTGAAATTCATAGGAGAATGTCAACTGTGTATGGTGCCACATGTTTCAGCCAAAATAATGTCTACAAGTGGGCTAAATTGTTTAAAGAAGGACGGAGCAGTGTTGAGGATGAAGACAGGCCTGTGAGGCCTACAGAAGTGAGGTCTCCTGAGGTGATCGAATGAGTCAATGACCTCATTCAGTCTGACAGAAGGGTGACAGTGGATGACATTGCAAGGACTTTGAGCTTATTGTTGGGACAAACGCGGGGGTCATCAGTCAGAAGGAGTCATCTTGCATGATGACAACGCAAGGCCTCACACAGCAGCCCAAACGGTGCAGACCATCAACGAGCTGAGCTGGGAACTGCTCCCTCATCCTCCTTACATCCCAGACCTTGCCCCTTCAGACTTTCACCTGTTTGGTCTCTTGAAAGCGTTCACGAGAGGCATGAAGTTTAAAAGTGACGATGAAGTCAGAAGTGTTGTGAGCGACCGGCTGAGACATCAGTCCAAAGATTTTTACGCTGAGGAAATACGGAAGCTTGTGCACAGATAGGAAAAGTGTGTGACAGTGCTGGGAGACTACGTTGAAAAAGAAAAGTAAGCTTCTATCTGTATTAGAAGTCCTAATACAGAAAAATTCACCTTATTTATTGAATGACCCTCGTATCTAGATTTCCACATTAAATAACCCACAGATGTTTACATACCACTGAAGAAAATCAAACAAAACTAGACCAAATATAAATACTCATCTTCCTGTTGTTGATTTGGACAACTATTTACATAAAATACCCAATATCAAGTCAAATCCCTCTAATATATCTCAATTGAATTTTATGGATTAATAGCCTTTTTCTGAAAGTCATATTGTGGCAGAGTATGAAAGAGTACGAAACAAAGAGAATAAAAGTACAAAAGTAATAATCAATAATAATAAAACAGGATTCGAAAAATAAGTCTACAATACACATAGGCATGAATTTTGTGACAGTCTGAAACAAGAGGACGACAACAGTTCAAGACAATAAGTCGACAACAAAAGAGGACATTAAATCAGCAACAAAAAGGTAATATGATCAGAAGAATTTTAAACAATAATGCTAAAAGTGCATCAAGGGAGGAATACAAGACAATACGATAAGACAATAAGATTACGACAACATAAGACAAGTAAACAGCTGCATCTGAGAATAAGACTACAACATAGGCAATATGAATATAACAGCATCTAACAATAATAATATATCATTAGACAAAAAGAATATAGCATCCTGTGACAATAAGACTACATCATTAGACAATAACAATATAACTGCATCTGAAAATAAGACTATATACTTAGACAATAATAATATAACATCATCTGACAATAAATCTACATCATTAGACAATATGAATTTAACAGCATGTGACAATAAAACTACATCATTAGACAATAAGAATATAACAGCATCTGAAAATACGACTACATAATTATCAAAATTGCTAAATATCAATTTGTTCTGAAATTTTATTTCTGAATTTCTTAGATTTTGTCAATTTCGGGTTTCTTTCATTGTTGTTAGACTCTTCTCTGTTTTGCCTTTAATGACTTATATCTAAATTTCATTGATTCTATGCCAGTTTTTTTTTACCAGGAAGTTTTCACGTTGCTATTTATTGCGTCCTGCAATCAAACTTTGTGATGCGAGTCCAAACGCTTTTCTGCTCTTGTTTAAAAATCTGTTACCAGATCATTTCCATAAGTACATTGAGTGGACATGGTTTTCCCTAAAGTTGTAGAATAAAATATCTCCCCCTGTCTCTCTCTTTCTCAACCTAACGTCTCTCTCTTTCTCAACCTAACGTCTCTCTCTCTCTCTCTCTCTCTCTCTCTCTCTCTCTTCCATACATATAACAAATATAAATATATATATATATATATATTCTTAGATCGCTTCCTTTACACTTGGCAAAGATATATCTATAAAACTACTTTAAGTATACAGAGATATAAACACATTTAACGTAAAATAATGATACGGACTTTGATAGGGCGACAGAGATTCGAATAAATGGATATTTGTAAAATGCTAGCTAGGACAGATAGATAGATAGATAGATAGATAGATAGATAGATAGATAGATAGATAGATAGATAGATAGATAGATAGATAATATACTGAGATAAGCAGATATATAATGAACTTAGATACATACATACATAGATAGGAACAGACTGAGATAGATAACTCAAAAATGACTGACTGGGATAGATAGATAGATAGATAGATAGATAGATAGATAGATAGATAGATAGATAGATAGATATGAAAAGGAGTTAGATAGATAGATAGATAGATAGATAGATAGATAGATAGATAGATAGATAGATAGATAGATAGATAGATTATGGCTACGACTGTATAGATAGATAGATAGATAGATAGATAGATAGATAGATAGATAGATAGATAGATAGATAGATTATGGCTACGACTGTGTAGATAGATAGATAGATAGATAGATAGATAGATAGATAGATTATAGCTACGACTGAGTAGATAGATAGATAGATAGATAGATAGATAGATAGATAGATAGATAGATAGATTATGGCTACGACTGTGTAGATAGATAGATAGATAGATAGATAGATAGATAGATAGATAGATAGATAGATAGATAGATAGATAGATTATGGCTACGACTGAGTAGATAGATAGATAGATAGATAGATAGATAGATAGATAGATAGATTATGGCTACGACTGAGTAGATAGATAGATAGATAGATAGATAGATAGATAGATAGATAGATAGATAGATAGATGACCCATGATCAGAATGAATAGTATGCACTTAGACAGCTTCAAGTAGAGTGAAATCGATATGAACAGATTGAACGTCTGCATAGGATGATATAGGTATGAACAGCTTGCGATAGATATATTCCTTCTTCACTCTTTATTTCCACTGTTTATTGCTCCAAGACTTCCCGGTGTTCTTTTAACGGCCCTTGACTCTCAAATCTTTGTTCTTTACTAAGTGCCAGTTGCTTTCATCCTGGACTTTATCTCCATGTGTGTATGCGTGTCTTTATCTGCGTCGTCCATTCTCTTACATTCCAGGCTTTGGTTTCATTTTACCTTCTTTTTTTTTAATCATAACCTGAAACGAATGACTGCTGCTTATATTATGAGGAATAGTTTCTTTGATGTTCGTCTAAAAAAAAAAAAAAAGACCTCACGCCGTTTTTCCAAGTGATGCATTTTTCAAAAAGCACTCAAAATGTTCGTGAAGATTCCAAATGTTAGTAGCTAAGGCATACAAGTGGCGTTAATTTGTACATGTGCGCGTGTATATGCTTGTATGCCTTTTATATACCTCGGATTTCCTTCCTTCCTTCTCAAAGCGCCAGAATTTCCATACTGGGATTAACAGTCAAATTTAAAGCCATGATTGTTCATGATAGTCACAACTTTATGACCGTTGATCACTTCAATCTTCTTGAAATGTTTCTCTTCCGGCAATTTCCAACTTAGCCTTTCATTCAATCCATGAGATCAAATTGCTCTGGAATACGACGAAAAGACACCATTGCATTATATAAACATCTTACGCTCCTTTCGGCGGTTTTACTTCTTCTTCTTCTTCTTCTTCTTCTTCTTCTTCTTCTTCTTCTTCTTCTTCTTCTTCTTCTTCTTCTTCTTCTTCTTCTACGAGCTGTGTCCCTTTAGGACGTTGACTAACATCGCCCTCCACCATTTGCTGTCCTTTGTTGCGCTTAATGAATTTTATTATCTCTTCTATCCCTTATTCCGATAACCATTTACTCAAGCAGGTAAGATATGCATTATTTTCCTCCGTCACACTTACCTTCAGTCTGTCCTATGAGTATCAAATCTTCCAATTTCCTTTCTTAATTGCCTGGGTTTAATGCTGTTTTATATATACGGTGGAGTAATGGATAGCGGCTTGGATTGAACAAAATTTAAAGAGCCGAGTTCGAATTCCAGTCGATTCCATTACATTCACTTACGTGCTAATACCCTTGGGGAAGGTGTGAATCCTCTTCTTCTCCCACCAGCTATGGGTAAATAGCAGGACAGACTGGGTTCTATAGATTTGGATGGCAACTGGTCTAGGAGAAGGACAACTCAGAATTCAAAACCTGCGGAGGGTCGTTTGGGGACCCTGTGGAACGTAGGGCACCAAATCTCTGCATTCGGCCCTTCAAAAAGTGTAGCTGGTTCTGCACAAAACCTTCACCACTATAATCAAATCTCATGTGCTGGTATCCGGCTGTCAGTTTCCTAGGAACTATTCTGCTTGACCCTTATATGTCGAATTCGACGGGAGAGTCGAGTGCAAGAGTATATATATATATATATGTGTGTGTGTGTGTGTGTGTGTGTGTGTGTGTGTGTCAAGGTGAGTGTGTGTGTGTGTCAAGGTGAGTGTGTGTGTGTGTGTGTCAAGGTGAGTGTGTGTGTGTGTGTGTGTGTGTGTCAAGGTGAGTGTGTGTGTGTGTGTGTGTCAAGGTGAGTGTGTGTGTGTGTGTGTCAAGGTGAGTGTGTGTGTCTGTGTCTGTGTGTGTCTGTGTGTGTGTTTTTATGCAGCCATTCTTCTTTCATGCACAGACAACAGACAAGGTGATTTTATTTATTTTTTTTTTATACAATTTCTCATGCGATCTAATAATTTTTTTCGGATGATAAATTATATAAAACTGTCTGAATGTTCTTTTTATCCGAGCGCTTTCGGATATACATTTAGCCATTTTCAATGATTAAATATTTTAACTGTTAAATAAGAAATAGAAAAAATGTCTAACACCAGTTGTCAATAGCAAAAAAATTAGATTAATTATATATTAGTAAAAATTTAAAACCTCTAACCTTATAGATAAAAACAATAATTCAAAATAATAATATATATATATATATTAGGTCATACCATAAGTTCTGTCCAAATTTTAACTTTTTGTTAAAATGAACAACATTTAAAGAGTATTTTATAATGTCTAATGGAGCTGAACATTATTTTTATGTTTAGATGCATTTAAACTGATCAAATTTTATTTCAGAGAACAATAAAATTAAATTTTGTTTGATTAAAACCCTGCTAACATGGAAGTACCCAAGAGTCATTTGAGGTACATAATGCTTTATGAGTTCAAGAAAGGAAACTCAGCAGCCGAAGCGGCTAGAAACATTCACTCAGTTTATGGAGAGGAATGTGTGAATGAAAGAACTTGCAGAAGATAGTTTGCAAAATTCCGAGGTGGAGATTTCACCCTTGAAGATGAAGATCGAACCGGACGTCCAGTTGAGTTTGATGAAAAGCTTCTTGAAGCAGCCCTTGAAGAAAATCCTGCTTTATCAGTTGAGGAATTGGCAGTGGTTCTCAGTTCAAACCATACAACTGTTCATCGTCATCTTCAACAACTTGGAAAAGTTCCTAAACTTGGAAAATGGTTGCCTCATGAATTGTCTGAAAACAATCTCAAATCCCGAGTTGACATCTGCTCTTCTCTCCATTTTCGCCAACTTGTTTCACCTTTTTTGGATAGACTTGTGACTGGCGACGAAAATGGATCTCTTATCGAAATGTTAAGCGTCGTAGACAGTGGTTTGGTGAAGGGAAGGACCCCAGCCACAGCCGAGAAGGGAACTTCGTGGGCAAAAGGTTCTTCTTTCAATCTGGTGGGATTGCCAAGGAATAATCCACTTTGAATTCTTACCACCTAATGCAACAATTAATGCTCAAATATACTGTCAGCAATTAGAGCATTTGAACCAAGCTTTGAGGAAAAAAGACCTGCTCTAGTGAATCGAAAACGGGTGATGTTTCATCAGGACAATGCACGACCACACACAGCAAGAATCATGTCACAAAAGATCGAAGAACTTGGTTGGGAGAAAATTCCTCATTCACCTTATTCTTCCGACCTTGCTCCTTCAGACTACCATTTATTTCTTAGCTTACAGAATCATTTGGAAGAAACAGCTTTTGTAACACAGGAAGAGGTTAAAACTGACATTTGTGAGTTCTTCGAATCAAAGCCAAAAGAATTTTACAGTAATGGAATTAGTAAGATTGTTAATAGATGGAAGGAATCATAGATAATCAGGGAAAATACATTGTTGATCGAATCTGTAATTAAATGTAACATTTGGTCACTTGTTTTCTTTATTGAAAATTCGGATAGAACTTATGGGATGACCTGATATATATGCTTTTCATCTTCGTGAGGAGGCTTTTGTAGGGTTCCATCGCTCCATCAAGTGTATTCCGGAACCGAAAAATAACCGCGATAGAAAAAAAGCCGCGAATGTCAAAGCGCGAAGTGACGAAGGACGACTGCTATGTTTGTTACAATTTCGTAAGTGAATTCTTCGATGCTCGTCTTTGTTTAGTTTATCTACAAGGTCAAGTAAAATAGTTTTGCGGGCATATATCAACCCCGAGACTATATCGGGACCACGTTGTTTGTTTAGGTAAAATATCTTGGAAAGGGCTAAAAGCCCGTTAAGTGGCGAACCCGTGAAATGTATTTAATTAGTACTCCCTCCGTTCCGAAATAGTTGTACCAAAAAAACTTTCATGTTGTTCCAAAATAATTGTTCCAGTAGATAAAAAAACACCAAAAAGAACAAAAAATATCATTTATTCCCATACTCAACAGTAAATGAGTAATATTAGTGAATTGTCATATAAATATGTGTGAAATATATCGAAACTGATATACATAAACAGTTAAATTAATACAAAAAATAACTAAGGAAGGTTTACTTTAACAAAAGCAGTTTTTGTTGTAACTCGTCAGAAATAGAAATGGATACTTCAAGATTTCCTTCTCTTTCAAGATTCTCTTTAGACATGTGCCGGAGTTTATAGTTGTTATCACCGTCAACTAAAATAACTTGTTCCATTGCTAACTACAAACTTAGAAAAGTATTGTTAAGCTTCGACTTCTGAAGTTTATTGAAGCTTTCTTGCACTGCTTCAATGAGCTGGTCAACATTATTTGGAGCTTACTGGTGCTGAATTGATTGAATTGCGTTAAAATAACCCAGATCAAGGACATTGAGATCAGGACTATTTGGAGGCTGGCAAACTAATTCAATTTGCAAACCCAGACGTTCTGCAGCCACGATTAATTCATCTGCAACCTGTTTTATTGCACCACGCTTCGGGACACGATCTGTGGATCTTCCCAGCAGTGCTTGCAACACAGCACTACGTTCATTATTTGTCAATTCGTGCTTGTTGCAATTTCGTTTAGCATTTCTGCCAATTGGCTTCTCTTCTCCCATCATAATCTCTTGCCAGCGGATGGTCTGAAAAAAAATACAATTTTAATGTGGTGAAAAAGTGATATAATTTGCGCTTCAAATTATTCTACCTGAATAAGCTAATATGAATACTTGAGGAACATCAATGCTAACCTGTTAATGTAAACGGCAAACAATTCGACTAAGAATTAGTATATTCCATATGAGATTTCCGGCTATGGGACAACTATTTCGGAACAGAGGGAGTATTAGTTTTTGAATGTAAGCGAGAGGGCGTATATAAATCAGTTGACCCAAATCTCATAGATATATACTGGTTTGAATCCCTAACTGAATCTGTACGCGGCGAGGCATTATGAAACTTCATACTGTTCCAGGTATCTCTTAGAACATTTTTGGTCTTATACCCAACCTTGAACAATGGTAATCCATCACTGTCAGAACTTCACGTACACAGGGTTCTCATCACCCCTACTCAGTTCGAATCATCAGAGTTTTGGCCAGTAGTTTGCCATTCTGAGACTACCTGTTCTCTAACAACGTGGTCACTGAAGACCAATTTTGAATACAAATTGCGTGTTTGCAGTTAAATAAAATTTATAAACTTAACTAAATTTGTTGCGTATTTAGAAGCGCTGAGAGCAGGCATGAGGAATCGGAGAGCCGAGTTCGAAATCTAGTCCAATCATTGCATTGGGAAAGGGATGAATCTTCTTCTTCTCCCTCCCCGTCTATGGGTAAATCGCAGGACAGACTTGGTTTGTGGCAACCTGCCTATGGGAAAGTAACTCCTGAATTCAAAATTGTATGTAGACTTGGGGCACATAATATACAGCTAAATCGTTCGCATTGGTTAAATGAACCCAACTATGGTCGGCCTGGATGGATGGAAAAGCACTGAGAATATTTTGAGAAATATCTCGAGTAGTGTAATTGGCTTCCTTTTCCGGTCATAATAATGTTCATAAGCCTCTGCGCGGCCTTATGGGTGATTAATTATTTTCCACTCTACAATCCCTTTCTAACAGCAAGCCACTCGCTACTATATCGTTATTTCCAGGCAAATGTTCTTGAGAGCTACAATCATTAGTTCCACCAGTTCAGACTTTCACAGCTAAGACCCACCATGCCACATACACGGGGTCTAATTATCGTCATCCCCTTCATATTCCATTTGCTTCAAGGAAGTACCATTTGGACAGATTTATCCTAAGAATCACGAATGAAACAGACTCTAGAGAGAATGTTTGCCCGATCTCTGCAATCTTAATCTTCTCAAGCCGGGAGTCAACCGTAATCTTCCCTCCATATTCTCATAATGTGCATTTCTTACCTCCATTCCTACGTTCATGCAATGACCTCATGAAGCATACCTCTACATTGAGTGGCTCTTGAGCCTTATACCGGGTAAAAAGTTAGTAAACAAAATTCGGAAAAAAATAAAAGTTGTTGCCTGTTCAGAATCCAAATTACTTTCCCAACCTTCCAGCAATGGCTGATGTTTCTATACACAGTCTTTAGGACACATAAATAAAAAAAAAGGTTCACAATATTTATCGATGACCAGCTAAAAGTTTTGCGACGTTCACGCTCCTCAGAATTAGATAAGAATTTCTTTATCTGATCTTTAACACCGTGGAAGGTTTAGTCAGTCGCGGATAAGTATAGTGACTCTTTTGATGAAAGAGACTATTTTGTGGTCCCGGTGAAACAGACAAACATTCTTTTAAGCTTATTTTACCGGCACTGGGTCTATTTTACCGGCTTCGGTAAAATAGACCTTCAGGCTGTTTTGCAGGCAAATATTTTTATTGTTATGAAGGAGGATAATATAAATATATCAAACACACAGATTTAACACCGAAGTTATTTTAATTTTCCCATCAATTGTTCAGACAATTTAAAATCTTTTCCCCCACTCAACTGTTAAAACACAAAAACATTTATTCATTATCAATGATGAAAAGAAATGTAGAAGTCTCTGAATATTTTAAGCACTTCAGGCATAACAGTCTCTACAAATGCAATTCTTGCTCTTGAGCATGCTTCTTTTGCCAATACACTTCAGGTGCACCCACTGTAGACAAGTCACAGACCACAGAATGCATGTTGTCTTTTTATTCATATATATATATATATATATATATGGATCTGAAGAGACACAATTTTGTGCTAATTTCCCCCTTGATGATAGGTAACCTTTCGGCCAACACTTCTTCAGGGACCGATCGTTGGCAGAGCTGACGTTACAAAATTGATCTGCAAATTTGCAGGAATTGGAGGTATAGTTGGAACACGTCTAAAACAAATTTACGATTAAAATAAAAGAACAACTTTAAACAAGCTCAAGAATCACTCACTAACCTCCCAATAAGTGAAGGGGCCGCAAAAAGTTCTCCTTCTGCCAGCAAAAGGGATGGCTCCTGAAATTTAAGACAAACGGCTTCTAACACTTGCAAATGGTGCTTGACTTGCTTCGGCAATTAGTTGGAGATTCGTCTCCAGCTGTGCTCGTCGAACTCTATGCCTTCGGAACCGAGACGAGGTCTCGTGAGTCTCGTCTAGAGTGGTAGGCAGCTACCCCGTTTTTTACGGGATCTACGGGGAATTTTTGCCCAATCCTACAGGCTCGGTTTTTCCCCTCATTAAAAAACAGCCCTGTAAAACATCCTGCCTCGAGGGGACGTAAGGTAAAAAAAAAAACTTGCAAATGGTGCTTTGACCTACCCATATACACAATAGAGAATGAAGCAGTCGTGAAACACAACGAGCACCTCTCATTCACTAAAAGGTGCTGTCCGATTGTGGAGTCGTGTACAGATTGTGCCGCACGAGTATGATTACTTAAATGTAATCTAACAAATTTTGGAACGTGTTGATCCAGCCTTGTTTCCAATCTGAGACTAGTCCGTCTATAGACTCAACCTGACACTGGCACTTGAACTTGTAAATAAGCGAACTCTTACTAAGATAAGACGGTAATCTTTGGTAAACTAAGGAAATACTGGACGGGTACCAAAAACAACACGTAATTTGTCCGAAAAACTTAGAAGAGACAGATTTGGAAACCTTATCAATTAAAATTTTACACTTTCTCCCAAGCCAAGGCAATTTCAGATAGATCGGACACTGAATAGGGCCAAATTTAGGAGATATACTCAAATTTTCTATCTTTCGTTCCATTGTACGATCAGTAATGTGAACTAGCTAACCATTATTAATAAGAGTATCTTGTTTAACTCTTGCTGAAGAGTACAAGGGTAACAAATAATTAAGGCCCTGTAGACTAAAATTGTGATTAAATTAATTTCTCTGTTAGGAGGGACAGAAGAATTCCAACTAGTGTAAAGGCCAATAAAAGTTGCCTTACGAAACACACTAGTAATAAATGTATCATTCTTTCGTTCAACGAAAGCATCAAGAAAAGAAAGAAAATTGTTTTCTTCTTCCTCCATTGTAAAGACCAAAAATGGGTGTAAGAAATTTAAATATCAATGAAAAAGAGTTACTTCATTTATGCTGTCAAACATAGAAAAGGTGTCGTCGACATAACGTAGATAAACGTAAGGTTTCCGATTTTTCTCAAATAGTAGGCTCTCGTGGTACCCAGCAAACATGTTGGCGAGGAAGGGACCTAAGGGGATACCCATAGAAACCCCATCCATCTGGGCGTACACGATATCCTCAAAAATGAACTCAAGATTTCAAGAACTAACGGTTCAGGAATGGAGGCAGGACACAGGCAACCGCTATACAGAGCATCTGCTCATATCTGTTCAGTGTCTTGTAAGGGGGCATATGGGAAAAAACTCAAAATATCGAAAGAGACTATTTATTAGACTAATATTTTGTCACTAGAATTTATTGAGGAATTTCATATAACTTCTGAAAATATCTATACATATATATATAAATACACACATACACACACACACATATATATATATATACATATATATATGTATATATATATAAATATATATATATATAAATATATATATATACACATATATATATATATATATATATATACATATATATAAAGAAAATGTAATATATTTATGGGATAAAGTGCTCAATATCAGAGATAGAACGTGTGTAAATATAAAAGTGGACACGTGGCCTGACGATTGCATCTAGCATGATACAGACTGTCGCCTCTAAGTGTTGACTTCTATGTTCACTTATATATATATATATATATATATATATATGTGTGTGTGTGTGTGTGTGTGTGTGTGTATATATATACACACACACGCATATATATGTGTGTGTGTGTGTGTGTATTTCTATATATATATATAAATAAATATATATATATATGTATATTCATGTGTTAATTGACATAGGCCTTCATTTTAAACGCTGATATACTTACATGGATTCCTATATAAATATCAGTTTCACTTAGCTTGCCGAACAAATCCAAGGACTGGGATAATTAGGGTGCGGAATTTGGCTAAGGAATGAATCTTAGGGTATTCAACAATCTTTCTGTTAACGTTTGCTTTGTTTCATTGTATTTTCCTGACACCTTTCTTGAGACTAAAACAATGTCGGTGTTACCCTGTCTCTCCAGGAAGTGACATGCGGCAACAGGAATTGGTTATCTTCTTAGGAGACATTTCGGAAAGATTAGAACGATGAAAAACACTCAATGGCGCCAAACGGTAAGGAGATAATATATATATTTACTTTTGTATCTGTCTATATTTCTGAGATGAGGTATTATGTACACTATTTACATTATTCAGACTATTGTCCACATCTCTGTCGCCATATTTATTACAACGTTTTGGCCGTTATACGCTCCGGCCTTCTTCAGGTGATTGGAATGTCGAACTGAACACTTTTAGTTCGCTCACTGGCGTAGACTGTTCTAGTTCCACGTACCATGTTTAATGGATGTCAGTTATCAGTTATCTCCTGTTAATTCCCCTCTCCAAGTTCTCCACTGCCTTAACCGTGTATTGAACCTGTCACTGGATTACTGGATAATATATATATATATATATATATATATATATATATATATATATATATATATAAGTGAACATTGAAGTCAACACTCAGAGGCGACATGCTGTTTCATGCTATACTCAACCGTGTATATATATATATATATATATATGTGTGTGTGTGTGTGTGTATGTGTGTGTGTGTGTGTGTGTGTGTGCACAAAAATATGTACATAAAAATCAGCATCACATACAACATTGTCAGTTTCCCAATTATAACGAATCATCAGCTACTAATGTGGGAAACTACCACACACTAGTTGGCAGTTATTATGATGAAACCGACTAAAAGCTTTTTCGTGCCGACTTCGCATTCTATATAGAAATTTATATAGCATATTCGATGGAATGTATCAGATCATTTCAAAATCCTCGATTTTCATTGTTAATATAAAATGACCTCATCTTGACACTGGTGTTTGTTTTGTTGTCGATTTATACTGTATTCCAAATTGAAACCTGGCATCGTTCAGATGTGAGTCAGACTTTGTTGAATGTTCACGTTTTGTCCACAAATGAATGGCTTCAAGATGGCGGATGAGAAGTTTCGCCATATTATGCTCTATGTATTTCTGAAAGGTGTAAGCGTCGGAACTGACAAAAACATCCAGAAGGTTTATTTGGATCATTCTCCAGCTGACCGGTCAAAAATTGGTATGGCAGATTGATTTTAACTTAAACGCTCAATCACACTCCTGGCGTCCTTTTGGCGCCGATGAAAACGTTCTGCCTGTATTTGCAGATATAGATAGATAGATAGATAGATAGATAGATAGATAGATAGATAGATAGATAGATAGATAGATAGATAGATGAAAACCCTAATATAACACTCAACTACAATCTTGTATTCGTAGATAGATAGATAGATGAAAACTCTAATATAACACTCAACTGCAATCTTGTATTCGCAGACCTGAAGAAGGTACAACGACAGAAACGTTGTAATAAATATGGCGACAAAATAATGTAAATAATGTACAGGTAATCAACTTTCTTAACATAAGGCCTAGCAATTCATTCAGTATACAGAAGGTCCTCGGGTTACATTGGAGCCGACGTAAGGAGTTTATGTTCCATAAATTTATTAAGAAAGTCTTGTAACGTCATTCCAATGTACGGCGTTAAAACAAAATTCGCATGAGATCTAATTGATGGGCGGAGCAGACGAATAAGTCGACACGCGGCGCTGTATGAGAAAGTCACCGTTGTTTCTTCAAAGTCGATATAATTAAACGTTCGGGAAGAGGGCGAAACACCAACGAACACCGTACGGTTGCTACGCCTAAGTCGTACGGGCTCGACGATCACCGGCTATAAAATGACTATACTTTAACATGTGAAAGGATCTGCTCCTATGAAATCCACTGTGATTACAAAGCAGCATAGTGGTCCCATTATCAAGATGGAACATTTATTAGTGCTTTGGCTGGAAGATCAGCATCAACGGCATATCCCAGTAAGACTTATGTTGATTCATGAGAAGACTTAGAGATTTTTCAAGTCCTTGAAAAGAGAAAAAGGGGAATGGAGGGAAAGTGAAGCATTTGCAGCTAGTAAAGGTTGGTTTATGTGATTTAAGGCTCACGCCTTTTTGCATAACTTTAAGGTGCCTGGGGAAGCTGCCAGCAGTGATGAGAAAGCAACAAGTGAATTTCTTAGTGTGTTGGATGAGATAATTAGGAATGCGAGGTTACTGTGTTGAACAAGAGTTTAATGTGGAGGAGACAGGATTATTCTGGAATCGTATGCCTACCCATACATACATTGTTAAGGAAGAGAATACAGCACCAGGCCATAAGGCCAGCAAGGAGAGACAGACTTTGCTTCCTGGGCTAATGTTGTTGGTGATTTCAAGCTGAAGCCCTTGTTGGTGTATCTGGCCAAGAATCCAAGAGTGTATTTGAAAGGGTCAACTGTCATCTGGAGTACTAACATGAAGGCATGGGTGACACTTCAGATATTTGAGGAGTACTTCAACAACCATTTTGTGCCAAAAGTGGAGTGGTACTGTGACAAATATCTTGAAAAAACAAATAAAAATAAGTAATTATCAACCTTAACATAAGATAAGTAATTTCAGCATTAAAACCATCAAAAAAATACAGAAGGTACTCGGGTTACGCCGACATAAGTCCTCTCGTGATTATGGCACCATCTCCCATAAATTAAATTAAGAATGTCGTGTAATGTCATTCCTACGTACGGGGTTTGGGGCGTTAAAACAAAGTACGCGCGAGTACTAATGGACGTGTGGAGCTGACAAATACATCCTCATGTGGCACTATATAAGGAAGACGGTGCTGTTTCTTCACCAGCTGTACGCCATATTGGATTGTGCTACATTCGCGATCTCTCATTTGAGCCATTTATTTTTTTTTTACTTTTTGCCCTTCATTATAGCACCTAAGCTTAAGGCAGACTCTTCTGATAGCAGCGCTTCGAAGAAAAGGAAAGCCGGCTCCAGGGAAGTGAAATTCAATATAATTAAACATTTGCACTGTAGTATGTACAGTATGTGTACTGTATTGTATACAGTATGTATACAGTATATGTACAGTACTGTATACTGTACTGTGTACAGTATGTGTACAGTACTATGTACAGTATGGGTGCTGTACTATGTACAGTATTTATACAGTATATGTAGAGTACTGGGTACAATATGTGTACAGTACTATGTAGAGTATGTGTACTGTACTGCGTACAGTATGTGTACAGTACTGTGTACAGTACTGTGAACAGTATGTGTACTGTACTGTATACAGTATGTAAACAGTATATGTACAGTACTGTGTACAGTATGTGTACAGTACTGTTTACAGTAGGTGTACTGTACTGTGTACAGTATGTATACAGTATTGTTGTGGTAGGATCCACCTAATCTGCATAGGTGACTACCGACTATATAAATAATGGTTGGTACCGGAAGACAGGGAGGGAATACAGATATCCAGCTAGAGACTCTGCCCGACTGCGACTTAGTCAACACATTCTCCAGGAACGGTCTTCCCAGAAATATACAGAAATACTATATGTAAATATTGTGTACACTTTCTTGCTATAATACATTCTTGTTCTAAGTACATTTTGTGTTGCATTATTATTCCATGCATTAGTCGAGATTCAACAATGAGTCAAGAGTCAACAAGTATATATACAGTACTTTGTACAGTATGTGTACTGTACTCTGTACTGTATTATATACAGTATATGTAGAGTACTGTGTACAGTCTGTTTACAGTACTGTGTACAGTATGTGTACCGATACAGTATGTGTACTGCAGTGCGTACAGTACTGTGTACAGACTGTGTACAGTACTGTTTACAGTATGTGTTCAGTATGTGTACTGTACTGTTACAGTATGTATACAGTATATATACAGTACTTTGTACAGTATGTGTACTGTACTCTGTACTGTATGTATACAGTATATGTAGAGTACTGTGTACAGTCTGTGTACAGTTCTATGTACAGTATGTGTACTGTACTGCGTACAGTATGTGTACAGTACTGTGTACAGTATGTGTACTGTACTGTATACAGTATGTGTACAGTACTGTGTACAGTATGTGTACTGTACTGTGTACAGTATGTATACAGTATATGTCGAGTACTGTGTACAGTATATGTACTGTACCGCTACAGTATGTGTACTGTACTGCGTACAGTACTGTGTACAGTATGTGTACAGTACTGTGTACTGTATGTGCACTCTACTGTGTACACTATGTTTACAGTACTGTGTTCAGTATGTGTACTGTACTGTTACAGTATGTATACAGTATATGTACAGTACTGTGTACAGTATGTGTACAGTATTGTGTACTGTACTGTGTACTGTATGTATATAGTATATGCCGAGTACTGTGTACAGTCTGTGTACAGTACTGCGTACAGTATGTGTAACCTACTGCGTACAATATGTGAACTGTACTGCGTACAGTACTGTGTACAGTCTATGTACAGTACTGTGCACAGTATGTGTACAGTACTGTGTACAGTATGTGTCCTTTTCTGTGTACAGTATATATTCAGTACTGTGTACAGTATGTGTACTGTACTGTGTACAGCATTTGTACAGTACTGTGTACAGTATGTGTACTGTACTGTGTATGTGCCTCATGTGAGTGAAGTGAAAGCTTATGTATGTGAGTTTCGTCCTACATAGAAAAATCGTTTGTCATCGCGCCGTAGGAACGGATCACTGACGCAAGTCGAAGTCCGTAGTAATCTTTCCACTTCATGTCTGAAGAAGATGTAACGAGTAGGTGTAACTAGTTACTCTCCAACAGAGTCGTTATTAGTATGTTTTTCTATTCATGTCTGCTGTATAGGAACAGGAGTAATTTTAAGAAGTATCCCATAGGCAGAGTCGTCATTCTGAATCTCTGTTGTATAGTCGTAGTAAACATAATTCTATAATGGGGAAAATTCACAACGTCAATGCATGAACTGCCTAACGTGCATAAGACTGGTGTGCCACTCATACCCTTTTTGTCTATGATAGGGTCTGTGCAGCACAAGTTGGCTAAATGGTTGGCCGAACTGCTCCAGCCTGTATGTGATCTCGTTTCAACCCATAATGTTTCTGACTCGTTCAAGTTATCAAATCTCTAACGAAATTTGGAATCGTCAGTTTGTATACCAATGTGCCTCTTCAGGACACTGTTAATATATGTTCTGAAGCTTTTTATAGAAGTACTTTAGGTCCCGCTAGCATTTCTGAAAACTTGTTTTTAGAATGCATACGTCTGGGGACTGAAGGGTTTGAATTCAGTTTCGACAATATTATGTACTCCCAGACAGACGGGGTTTCAATGGGTAGTCCTTTAGGTCCCATACTAGCTAATATTTTCGTAGTTTTTCATGAAGGAATTTGTGTTTATATTCGGTACGTTGATGATACCTTTTCTATTTTTGATTCTACTAGCGTTGCCACTGACTTTTTTGATTCTACTAGCGATGCCACTGCCTTTTTTTATTCTACTAGCGATGCCACTGACTTTTTTTGATTGTACTAGTGATCTAGTGATGCCACTGACTTTTTTGATTCTACTAGCGATGCCACTGACTTTTTTTATTCTACTAGCGATGCCACTGACTTTTTTATTCTACTAGCAATGCCACTGACTTTTTTTTATTCTCCTAGTGATGCCACTGACCTTTCTTTATTCTACTAGCGATGTCACTGACTTTTTTTATTCTACTAGCGATGCCACTGACTTTTTTTATTCTACTAGCGATGCCACTGACTTTTTTTGATTCTACGAAAAATCAAACCGTTTAAAGAACACTTGGTTTTAGGACCCAGCCGGTTCGCAATTTACCTGAAATGCCAGTTGATTGCTGACTGATTTTTTGCGTGCATTACTTCATGCAATAACGCCGTTAAGTTGCGTACTGTCTTTCAAACTAGATCCGCGTTTCTAGCCTTTAGCAAAGATCGATTGTCCTATCTTCAGAATCGTTCTGCTATATATAAATTTAAATGTCGTTGTGATGTGGTATACACGAGAGATTTATTTCTGATCTTACAGAAATTGTGGCACAAGGCCGAGGGAGGAAATTGGAGGGACTGGTCTTCATTAACTATCCTAGTACTAGTTAATCCGACTCACGACCAATTCATTCATTACAATTTACTTAATCACCACAAGAACTCATCCATCACCTTTTAATCCTTCATATACCACAATGCACCATATTTAGCGAGTGCCTACAAAACACCTCATAACATAAAAATCTGGTGAAAGACCAAAATATATAAAATTTCATGAAATGATGGGGGAGGGCAGATGAACCCAGAAAACAAACTCAAAAATAAAAATAAAACAAAACAATGTTAGTAGAAACCATCTACCTCTCAAAATAACAAGAATGTCCGCAGTACTCTGCCGATAAACAGAATCAGAAGCACACTCACTAATGAAATAGGAAAGATAAAAATAAATGAGGGAATGGGAAAATCAAATGCTGACCCAGTCCAGATCTAATATGGGGGGACAAAATCAGACAGGGAACGTGGGGAATCTCACCATGGATCATAACAAAAGAAAATGTCGGGAAACAGGCCGGGAATAACACTTACTCGTATATTGTTTAACTTAACCCTTGGAGGATTCACAGGAAACCGCCGCGTTCCATCAAGGGGACTTAAAAGAGAAAATCAAGGCTAGCCTCGTACACACGAACCAGGCTTGCCTCAGTCACCCACCTTTCGCTGAAATCTGTCGAAATGAAACGCTTTCGATCAGTTCTGATTTTCCCCCTAAGCTGATACTTAAAGAAATCAATAAGATCCTGATGCGAATAACGTTCATCTCGCAAGATTCCCTCCTTTCGTGACGTCCACACCATCATTCTAGCAACGGCTAGCAACGTCAAAAACACCATCCGTTTTACCCCGGAGAACGCGGCGACATATTGTCACACACGTACGCGAGATATATGGACACGAGCTGATACGAGCCGTCAACTCGCCGACATAATCCCAGAAAAGGCGCATCTGAGGACAATGGTACAAGCCGTGCGAAGCCGTTTCCTCTAAACCAAGGTCACACTTATGGCAGTCTGGCAAATCTGCCTCGCTCCATCTGAAGGTTACGTCATTGAAAGGTAGCACGTTCCGAATCAATCGCCAGCTAATCGAAAACTCAGAGTTGTGATAATCCGCCGCTGATGCCCAAGACCAAAAGGAGCGCAACTCTGATGCCGACAAGCCGAGCCGGTCACACAGAGGATCCTTCGCGACCCCCATCCACTAATTCAACATACAATAGTCTCTGAGGCTGAGAAAGGTCACTGGACCGAGGAATGACCTTCAAGGCCAACTGACACTCGCTAAGGAAACTCGACAACCTCCAACGATCGCGACGGCGCTTACCCCAATAAATGGAAGGAGTGATAGTAACTCTAGGGAAGGCGTCCCTAACACTCCGCGCCAAAATTGAGCCTTCCATCAAAACGCGGCATAGGAAAGCCAACCTTGAGGCGTGGCAATGACTCGCCAGGTGTGGCAATCCCAGCACCCCATGACACGGATGCTGGTAACAGGCTTCTTTACGGACTCAATGTTTGAGGTTAATCAACAAACGCTCAATCGCCTCCACATGGATCCTGCAAAAAGGAAGTACAGTCAAGCGGTAAAGGATGAGGGGCAAGACGTAAGTGTGATCCAGTATACATAGGACGAACCAATCAAAGACTGGAAACTCGCATTACGCAGCACGTGACTTCCTATTTGCGTTCTAGTGGTCAGAGTCATATGAAAAGAACCACTCAACCTGCGCACAACTCTCCGATTGGACAACATTTATTAGACAACCCTGACTGTGCCCACGATTATAATGATAAATTATTTTTAATCTTACATAGCCGGGTCCACCATCTTCGAGTTCATGAAGCTGTGTGTATTAAATTTCATCAACCAAGCCTATGTAAGCAAAAGGAAGGCTTCATTCGTTGCTTACGTTTGGTCGGTGGAATATTAGCAAATATTTTTTATTTTATATTCTTTTTCGGAACTTTTTATTTTGTTTTTAGTCGTTAATTTATTTACAATTAAAATCTATCTTAATCGTCTTCTAATTTTCCCTCGTCGTTCGTTATTTACAAATGTGTCAGTGAGTATTTGCTCAACGGGCCAACGTTCACCTTTCGATAAAGTGTTGCCTGAAAGGGTCTCCTAAAAGTGAAATTACGTCATCAATATTTAAGTCTCTATCTCTATCTCTCTCTCTCTCCATATATATATATATATATGTGTGTGTGTGTGTGTGTGTGTGTGTGTGTGTGTGTAAAAGGAAGATGATAAAGTAGTTCCATCGAGAGAAATGTTGTATATTAAAAAGAAGAGAGAAACAGCAAACGTTTTTGGTTGTCACGTGTATTTCTTTAAAAAAATATTATGCTTTATTTTACATAATTTTGCTACACGTGTTTCCCGTCTGGCGACCGTCATCAGGCAAAGGGTGGAGATTTCCACATATTATTAAAAATATTTTTTTTTTTATGACCGGAAACACGTGTAGGAAAATAAAGCATAATTTTTTTTTTTAAATCCACGTTACCACCAAAAACATTTGCGGTTTCTCTCTTCTTTTTAATATATATATATATATATATATATATATATATATATATATATATATATATATATATATATATATATATATATATATATACAATAAAATCCTTTTGGTAATCACGTATAGGCTTTCTTGTTTCATGATTAAAGTCAACAGGTAAGTTACTCTGGTTATATTTATTCATTTTTATTTTTATCGAGAACTTTCGATATATTCCATTATCATCGTCAGGGTTTGTTGGCTAAGACAAATAATTGTGTTTTTCCTAAATAATTTCAAATTTTAATATGAATCAAATGGCCATAAAACTTCCTCAAATAACCCAATGCATAATAATCTTTTATATCGTATTCAGATGCATTCTAAATACAAAGAAGACGAAAATGTCACAAAAAAAATCATAAATACTAATATATCCCAGACAGATGCCACTAAAAAATAAAATTAATTATTCACTATACTAAATTCAATACTAATAACTCAAGCTTCTACAATAACTCCTCGCAATCAAATATGATTAAAAGGATTTTATTGAAATAAGTAAACACATGTGAAAATTGGTTAATCAAAAATGCTTAAATTAAAATGCTGCCAACATATACGGGATATATATATACATATATATATATATGTGTGTGTGTGTGTGTGTGTATGTGTGTGTGTGTGTGTGTATGTGTGTGTGTGAAATGAGCGGGTTATTCAACTGGATAGGAAAATTCGGGTGTACAGAGCTGTGTCCTTGCAATCCTTTTGTACGGCTCAGAGTCGTGGACTCTATACAGGTACCATATACGCCAAACTGGATGTTTTCCATAGAAGCTGTCTGAGTGCAATCTGTGGAGTTCAAGATAGAAATCTAACGTAAACCTGTTTAACAGTTGTAATATTGGAGGAATCGAGACTTTTCTCATACTGTCTCAGTTACGGTGGACTGGTCATGTCTTGAGAATGTCTGATGACAGGATACCCATGAGCCTAATGTACAGCCAGTTAAATCAGGGCTACAGGAATGTAGGACGCCCATGGCTAAGATTCAAAGACAAGCTGAAAATCAACTTGTCAGCTGTCAATATACCACTTGAGCGCTTAGATTTGGAGCGGGTAGAATGGAGATCAATGTGTTTTAGTGGACTCAGAGTTTTCAATTTACTTGACTGAATCATCTTAAGAAGCGAGAGCATGATCTAAAAAGTCAGTCAATCTAACAGTGATCTCATCTCACAATCCTCACTCTTGCTCCATATGCGGCCTCCTTTGTAAATCACTAGCGGGTCTTAAGTGCAACTTAAGATTATCGCACAAAATTTCATAACTGAATCAATTAAGCTATCAGATTCTCATACGTCGAAACCGATTGGAGAGTCCATTATATATATATATATATATATATATATATATATATATATATATATTGTCACCCACATACAGAATGTTTCACTGTTTCAGAGCTCATCAGTGTGACTAAATATCCGACTGCCTCAAGCCGGGATCCGAAACCCGACTGATCTGGTATCAGTCGGGGATTCTGCCTCTAAATAGCGAACATCAGGGATGAAGGTGAATTTAGACGTATTTATTTTTAAATAAACACGCCAGTGACTGGAGAACTCGATCAGATATATATATATAAGTGAACATTGAAGTCAGCACTCAGCGGCGACAGACTGTTTCATGTTAAACGCAATCATCAGGACTGATGATTGCGTCTAGCATGAAACAGCCTGTCGCCTCTGAGTGTTGACTTCAATGTTCACTTTTATATTTTCATACGCTCTAACTCCAATATTAAGCACTTTATCCCATGAATATAATTACCTTAAACTATATTTCTTCATATATATATATATACACTGCCAGTGGAGATCGTTGTGTCTGGTCTGAGACCATATCTGGTCTTAAATGATTTCGAGAAGCAACATTTGTTGCTTGGCGAACTGACAGTAGCATGGGAAGAAGGGATTGAGGAGGTGCATGAAAGAAAGTTGCTTCGGTCTGAGGAACTGGTGGATGAAGTCCGTGAGAGAGGATATAGCTGCACTCTGGTGCCATTTGAGGTTGGCCGTAGAGGATCTCCTGCTGCCTCTTTAAAGAGATTCCTCAAGTGTGCTGGAATCCCAAAGCCGGAGAAGGTGATAAAGACTTGTGGTGAAAAGGCGGTGGAAGGAAGTGTATGGAATACCCAAAAATTCTTATCGAGTCGCACTTAATTAACATAGAACTGTTGCAACGTAATATCATCCAGCTGTTGCGGGCCCACCGTGTGGAAAGGTACTGAGGTTAATGGGCCGAAACCTTGCTGAAGCACGGCGCTCAGCTGAAGATTGCACCTGGTCTGGAGCACTTGATGTGTACTTGTGTTTGTTTTACACACACACACACACACACACACATATATATATATATATATATATATATATATATATATATCCATCCGATACATATTCTTAATTTCGTATTTACCCTGTAGTCTGCCAGCATGACTAAGCCGAGTTTTGGTAGAGCATCTCACCGTTGTTTTCGCCTACCAGATCCAGTTTCTTGATCTGATGAAGTAGCAGGTTTAAATGTCCTCACCCATCGGTCCTACACACCTTCTGCTTTGGCTTAACGACCTGCCGTAGAATAGTTTCAATTATTTTGTAAATATCTATTCAGTTGTTATACTTTATGTGTACACCTTCAAAAAATACAGGGACAGACTCCAGCAATTGATCTCTCATCTCACCCATGTCTGATAGCTCAGTACTGGAAAAACGAGCTTGTGACTTTGTGTATATCGAAAACCAAGCTGGTAACATTTTCATCACCACCGAACTGACTCTAAATGGTTTCACTATCGAAGAGGCACCTGTCTTAAACGTCTATTGATCTCAAGATAATCCCATGGCTCAAGTGGAGCTCATCTATACGAGCCATCGCTAAAGATACTGGGAAAATGTAATCTTATCTAACGCTGCAGAAAGTACCCGCCGCTACTTGTCAGTCGAAGATAAAGTATTGCTACAATATCTGGGCTGGATCGACTCAATCTTCATTTTCCAGTGTTAATAGCGTTCAAAAGCATTTTTGTAAATGGTAGACTATTTTCTATCCTAAAAAGAATTTCCTGCAGATTCAACATCGCGACCCTAAGGCTACTCGAACGCTGTTCTCATGGCAAATTTACTGACGAGATAGTTTCAGCGGTTGAGATCTTTACTTCCAAACCCGATATGCCATGAAACCTGGTTCTCATGGTAAGGACGAAGTTGCGTTCGGACAGCTTCAACGGAAACGACGCTGGATAAAGTGTGTGGCTTCACAAGGTGACTACTTCGAAGGAGATTAAATGCCGAATTGGTATGTGTGGTAGTTTTTTATAGCACCAATCCTTATACTTTTTGATCAGATCTCGTATGGTGTGAAAGCAATTATCATTAAATAAAATTTTGTCGTAAGTCTATGCTCGCATATCACAGCACAGCACAGACCTTCATAAATCATCCGATCACGATCCGCTTCAGAAAGTTACCGACACCATCTGCCATGCTTTATCGTTAAAAAAGTCAGATCAGACCACATATGGCGTATTGCTACCATATTCGGCGTGTGTATGCGGGGTGTGTGCGTGTTAATCTTTTTTATATTTATTTCAAACGGTTAACGCCGAAGTTTCTGAAGTTTTGATTAATTATCTTTTTTTTTTTTTACTACTTTACTATTTATTCTTCATCCAGCAATTTATTTCATTCCATATTTTTTTACACGTGTCTAATCATTTCCTCGCAATCAGTGTTTCGCGGGGTGTGGAGTCTGCGAAGATCCGAAAATATCTAGAATTTTCGGTGTAATGCTGTTAATATAGATGGATTTATTTGGATTTACACCTTCAATTTGTTTTTTGTTTTTGTTTTTCATCGTAGCATTTGGCTATTTTAGTGTGGGATTACCCGATTTGTCTATCAAAGAACGCCTACTAATGACCGCTAGATGGCATTAGCAAGCCAGTATAAAAATTAAGGCTTCAAAAGACTCACTCTTTTTTTTTTCTCTTAACTCACATGATGTTTCAGAAACAAGGTCTTTTCAGTCCCCAGCGAACTTCGTGCCACATTACGCACTGCAGAATAGGACACAGCATAAAATGTCTTATGCTTACTTGACTGCATACAAGCATAGCTATTAATTCTGCCAAACTAACAGACTTACGGCCGTATGACGTTGAAACACCAGTTCTCGTACGATCACCAATGTTAAGCAACGTCGAAACTGAATCAATACCGAGATTGGTGACCGCTTGGAAATACCAGTTCCTGTAAGCTTGGATGTGCTGGTGGTGTAATGGATGACAGCCCGGAAGTGGAAATCGGAGAGACGAGGTTCAATTTCAGTCGAGTTCTTTATATTTAGTTCCGTGTAAATAACTTTGGAAATATATGAATCCACCTCTTCCCCCCAACATATTGGTTAATATTATGACTATCTCAAAAACAAATTCTTACAACTTTAAAATGTTTTCTGGCTTTAAATAACCTGCAAAAGATTGATAATCCGTAAAAAACAAATTAACCAATCAAAACTAACAAATAACTCTCTACCTTCCATCAGAAGGAAAAAGACTTTGCGTCTTCTCGGGCTAACGTTATCAGCGGACACGTAATGGAAAGACTATATTGAATCCATTGCTATGTCAGCTGCTAAGAAAATCAGTTTACTGCGTCGTGAGAGAAAATTTTTCTCTCCAGAATCTATATTACATACCTATAAATCTTCCATTTGCCAATGCTTAGAGTATTGCTGCCACATATATGGTCCGGTGTCCCTGCTATTTACCTTGATCTCCTTGATAAGATCCAAAGAAGAATCAGTAATATTATTGGTCCTGATCTATAAACCTACCATTCTTCCATGATTAGAATATGTTTGCCACATATGATTCTGTGTCCTTGCTATTTATCTTGATCTCCTTGATAAGATCCAAAGTACAATCAGCAATATTATTGGTCCTGATCTATAAACCTACCATTCTTCCATGATTAGAATATGTTTGCCACATATGATTCTGTATGCTTGCTATTTATCTTGATCTCCTTGATAAGATCCAAAGTAGAATCTGCAATATTATTGGACCTGATCTATAAACCTACCATTCATCCATGCTTAGAATATTGTTGCCACATATGGTCTGGTGCCCCTCCTCCTATTTACCTTGAGCTCCTTGATAAGATCCAAAGAAGAATCTGCAATATTATTGGTCCTGATCTATAAACCTACCATTCATCCAGGCTTAGAATATTGCTGCCACATATGGTCCGGTGCCCCTCCTCCTATTTACCTTGAGCACCTTGATAAGATCCAAAGAAGAATCAGCAATATTATTGGTCCCAATCTGGAGGCTCGGTTTCAGTCACTTTCCCACCGGCGTAACGTTCCCTTTAGTGTTTGTTCTATAAATACTTTCATGATAATTGTTCGGATAAGCTCTTCGCTGATGTAGTTATTTTCTAGACTGGCGTCGAAAGCTCATCAATTCATATTTGATCTGGCTATATGTAACCGCAAATTCTATGAAAACAGTTTCTTTTCTTGCACTTCTCATTTGTGGAA
>OZ038500.1:92068884-92076384 GCA_964036315.1 Acanthosepion esculentum | reverse complement strand
TGCCTTAGACAGGAATGTTTTTTTATCCCCTTTCCTATTATTTGTTTTCTAAATTCGCTTATGTTTTTTTCAAAATTATTTTCCACGCTACATCCACTTTCGACACAGACACAATGTCACAAGCCTAGAGTTATTCTATCGCTATTTCCGTGAAAAATGTTCCAGCGAGCGCCATTCTTTAGTGCCACCAATTCAGATCTTTACAAGACCTACCTTGCTACATCGACATGGTTGAATACCCCTTATTCCCTACGCATTACTTTGTAAGAAGGCTATTTCACTCTGGGAGCAAAGGACCGCTACTTTCTACGTGTTATCTATCCGCCATATTCTCGTGACTCCCATTTCTTACTTCTTCACTTATGTTCATATCACAGACATTATTAATAAACATCTACCTTGAGTGGCTCTTAGGTTTTGTATTGGTTTAAATTATTTTTTATATCTGCTATTGCATAACACAGTGAATGCTGATTTTGTTAGTAAAATGGATTACTTGGTTAAAATGGTTGCCATAACGGATTATTTTTCACCAACGTTCATCTATAGTACGTTTTCAAAATCGATAAATGACATTTAAAAAATAGAATTTCTATTATCGATTTTGAAAGTTTATTTGATATATAAATTAGGTTGTTAGGAAAATCATGTCTGATTTTAGAATCAACTTTTATTCAGGAATTAATGTGTCAGAGTTAGCTTCTCCTTAATTCCCTAATTGTCGACTAGGGGTCGCTTTGCTTACACTATAAATACTGGGCGACATCTTGCCTCGTTCTCTTTTCTACTTTGCATTTCAGCGGAAACATTTAAGAATGTGATCTCTTGTAGAGATCTGCGTTTTCGCCCACTTGTGGAAAACGCCATTAAACACACATACACGTACGTACGAACATTCACCAAAATACAAATTCTTTACTTCCACACATATACACAAATGTTGATGTCTTTGTCATTTGTAAATTTGTTGTTTAATACATATATTTGTTGACATATATATATATATATATATATATATATATATATATAAAGAAATATAGTCTTAAAATGTGCTATATTTATGGGATAAAGTGCTCAATGTCAGAGATAAAGCGTGTGTAAATATAGAAGTGAACATAGAAGACAAAACTTAGAGGCGACAGTCTGTTTCATGCTAGATACAATCGCCAGGCCACCTGACGCCTGACGATTGCATCTAGCATGAAACAGACTGTCGCCTCTAAGTGTTGACTTCTATGTTCACTTTTATATATATATATATATATATATATATATCGGTCTTGTTTGTTTTCTTTACCTCTTCAGTTGGACTCAACTTGAGTCCATATTGTTCTTGTAGTTGGACCGTCTAGCAGGGATAAACAGCACGTGTTCCTAATTCAACAACACGCAAAACCAACGGTCCTCTACATATGTATTTAAACAGTATTTGAATCAGTCAAAATAGGAACACTGAACATCTTTACTGTTCTCTCATAGAACTACAATGTCGTTTATGCCTTTAGGATAAAACTCTAAAGGTTTGGATGCCAAGAAATCTTTCTTTGCAATCTGTGCATCTTCTTTGCAACGGAATGTCTTTTGGTCTAAAAGAAATGTCAAGATGCCTGAAAAACTGAGTCAGAAGAATATGGTGGATGCGCCAAAGTCTCGTCTCTCAAGTCAGGGAGCTCCTGCAGTGTTAGCCTGGCAATGTGTAGCCGAGCATTGTCATGAAGCAGAATTGAACATCATCAAGTAATCAGTACCGGTCGTATTTTGCTTACCTGAATGTACATTTTATCCAACTAGTAGCAGCAAACACCGGAAGTGTTGCTCTGGTTAGATTCCAGAAGGTTTTAATGAATAAAGCCAATGGCGGACTATCAAACAGTAACCACAATTTTTGTTGATACAATTTCGGTTTTGGAAAGCCAATATGCTGATCGTTTGCACTTGTCATAAAGGATCAAATTCTTATCACAATTCACTATTTGATAAAAATATACATCATTCACAGATGCAGCATAAAACACACTACAAAACTTCCAACTCTTTGACTTTCAATGAGTTTATATGAGACTCATTTACTGAGTTTCTTCCTCTTGTCAATTTTTTTGAGATGGTCCGAAATTGTTGAAATGCTAAAAACAATTATCCGAGACATTTGTTTGACACTTTGACGTGCGTTTTGTTCGACCAATGTTTTCTGATGTTCATTTTCAATTTCAGATGGACACCACCTACCACCTTGAACATCAAGTCTTGTAACGTCACTGTGGAACTTCAGAAATCAGCGTCGGACTATCCGATCACAAGTGTAGCCTTCACCCCATGCTCTGGTAGTGTTGGCAGTAGATTGAGAAGAATTATGACCACGCCGGAACTCAGGCAAAAAAGTAAATAAGTCTCCCTTTTTTCATGTTCAAGATGAAAGTATATACTATTTTAAATTGAATTGTGAAAGAGATTGATAAAAAATTAATAAAGAGGCGACATTAATCATTACGAGTGAGTGATATATTTTTCTGCAATTATCCTAATAATAATAATGTATTCGTGGCCGAATGGTTAGCACGTTCGCATTCTGACTATGAGACCCTGTTTCGAATCTCACCATGTCAGGAAGGAGAGGTCGATCCCAGCGTGCGGCACCTTTGGAAAGTGCCTGAAAACCATACCACGGGTTGACCCTTGTCAATGAAATTGGGTAGACGAGAGAAAGAATTAGGAACCGTCGATAGCACGAAGTCACAAGTCATTGTGGCCGAGGGCTTGAGCGTTCTGGTCTTGTTGAATTTTATTGATCACGCTAGATAACATGCTCTTTCCCAGGAACTGTTACTAAGGTCTGCTCAGCATAGTTGCAATATAAACCACGGGTAGGCTCTGTGTGTGTTGAATAAGCACAAATGCGACTGAGCAAGCGTCTGCAATAGGGATTGGCTAGCCGCCCTAGTAGACGGGTATCCTCGAATACGAGTGGCCAGCTATATATATTATTATAATATATTACAAATCAAAAGTTTTATTCTAAAATGTTGTGGATTCCGGGAATGGAATCCTGCACAAATAAATAAACAACGCCAGTAAGTGAGATAGAAAAATAAGTTTAGTAAACGTTAGAATACAAACTTGAAGTGAAGATTAGTAGTCTAGGAATGCGGGTTAGTAGAAAGTATATGTACAAGTCTCTGTAAGTGAAGCCGTAATTATCTCTCTCGGTGGACTCTCGTATAACTCTCTGTGAACACCCTGTGTACTGTCTCCGTATCTCTCACCCTGACGCAACGTATCTGAACCTGCAGGTATTCTCTCTGTCAGTATAAGTATACTTTCGACGAGTCCATCTTGTATAAAAGGGTCTGCCCCACAACATAAAATAAGCCTTAGCGAACAATCTTGCTATCGCCATTTAAGCTCTTGAACTATTCGACGTGTCCTACCTACAAAGAATTCTAAGCTTATATTGGTGGGATTATGTACTGTATGTATCGGAAGAATTCACAGTTAACGTCAATCGAAGCCAAACTACGTTCGTTTGGTCACGTCATCCTCATGCCTCATGTGTTTTTTAGGCTAATTGTAGTCAGTCGAAAAGCGTGTGAGTGGTTAGTACAATCAATGCACGTCATCGTGAAAACATGTATTATCTTCTGGGGCCAATTACAAAAAAAGGCTGGTGATCGGACAAGTTTACGGACGTATCTGCGTAGATGTTGTTCAAAACACAGAAGCACATGAAGAATTCTTCCTCTCCTTCAATCCAATTTTTTTCAGATGCCCAATTTGGTGCAATTTCTGCTTCTTTCTGTGTCGGTTTAATCAACAAGAACCTACCTTCAATGAAATAACCGCCCGACATCATCTTTACAAAGATAACGACTACTTACGTTTATATGAAACAAATGATTAAGCTATATTGATAAGCTATATTGATATTTAACTTGATTTCCGGTTATGAATTCAAGAACATTTTCAACCTGTGCCCGACGTTTGTATTAAATAGCAACATCGGAAACTGTGCCGGCTCTAAAAACATGAGTATCCGACAAAGTTAGGGAATAAAACAAATAAAAGACAAACATCCGAACTTGTCCAAAAGCCACAATAATTTGTTTGCTAAATAAATATATATACTGGACTCTCCCGTCGGTTTTCCGGCGTATGAGGGTCAAGCAATTCAGTTCCTAGAAACCGATAGCTAGTCACCAGCACATATGATTTGATTATAGTGGTGAACGCTTTCTTCAGAAACAACCATACGTTTTGAAATGACAAATAAAAAGATCTCGTGCACAATGTGCCACAGGATCCTCAAACGACCCTCCTCAGATTTTGAATTCACAGTTGTCCTTCTCCTAGACCAGTTGCTATCCAAGACTATAGAACCCAGTCAGCCCTGCTATTTACCCATAGCTGGGCGAAGAAGAAGAGGATTCTTAACTTTCCTAAAGGTATAAGTACGTAAGTGAATGTAATAAACTCGACTGGAATTCGAACTCGTCTCCTCGATTCCTCAACCTGAACCGCTATCCATTACTCCAATGGATAAAAAGATATGCATATAAAAAATTAAACTTATCTGTATTACGACGAGAGGAATTTTGCAATCGATGTGCCTACAGAAGCACCCTTAAGGGAATTTTTAAAATTGTGCATATGTTGGTACCATTTTGTGTATGTGACTGTGATAATTGGCTGTGTGATCTATCTTTAAATCAACCATGTATTTTTCTGTTTTTTGTTGATAGCGGTTGTTCAAATTTGATAGAAGTTGGAGATGACAGGTTGCAGACGTGGGTTTGTACAGTCTTATCTTTCGTCAAGCAAATTTTAACTTTCTAGAAAGAAAGCAAAGCTGCTCGGTCTCTTACATAATACTTTAGTTAACCCCTTGGCATCGAATGACAGATCTGTGTCGTCTTTTCTTCTCAGCTGCTGATATCACGTTTTGCCGACCGCTTTGATTTAGCGAGCTTTCTTAGCTGAGAATAATCTGTGATGACACAAGAAAATGTCTTTTCTGTACTGGATATCTCAATGAGTCTTTCCAAATAGCATTATTATCTTTGTTGCATTTTTTCACAACTCAAGCGATGAACTCGCCGGCTTTACTCAGGACTCTTTCAATAGAGTGTCAGAGCAATAGCATAGGGGAGGGTTTCTACAGATTAGTGTTCATAAATCCATAAAAAAGGGGCTTTACTATTTCGCGCCCATTCGATCTACCTCAATGCTTTCATCTATTTGCCGTGTCCTTTCAGGACGTAGGCGATCATAACTCTGCACCTCCCTCTATGCCTTGCAGCTCTCAACAAGTTCCTCCCCTCAACTACCTCCCGCAGACACTTGCTTAAGGACGCCAGGTATGCCACGCTTTGTTTTCCCTCTATTCGACCCGTGAGTATCAGATTCTCCACGCACTTCTTCCTCATTATGTGTCCCAGAAACTTCATCTGCCTCTTCTTAATGTTAAGTATACGTCTCTTTCTTGTTTGCAAACACTCTGTAAGATCGCATCGTTGCTAACACGCTCGGTCCATGATATCCTTAGCATCCTTCTGTAGAACCACATCTTCGTCCCCTCGAGTCTCTTCTTCATCTTCGAGAAAATCGTCCAACTTTCGCTGCCATAAAGGAGGACAGATGTCACGTAACAGTTCAGTATTCTTTTCTTTGTTACCAAAGAAATCCTCCTGTCTCGCAATACTCTACCCAGCTTTTGGAATGCGTCCTTGGCCAACCCAATACGTCTACGGATCTCAGTGTCTCATTTACCGTCCTATGTCAGAACTCTTCCCAGATACTTAAACTTCCACGTCTACTTGATTCTCGTGTTCCCGACTTTCAAATCGCATTTCAGGGCTCATCCTTTTACTGCGTAGTCCTTTCTTCACACTCTCCTTTGCTACCTTCGGTAGGAGATTTTCTTATTTTATTTCTGTGTCTTCTATCAGTATTGTGTCATCTGCTTCAATAAATGTTTTTAAAAAAGAGATCGATACAACTGCATTTAGAATTTTTAAATACTCAGGATACTAAATTAGAATTCTGTGTATTTAAACTTCATAATCTATTTAGTGATGCGGCTCGAGACGTCGCAAAAGGATAAATTCGTCACTCTATGGATATATATAGACACTTAGGGACACTAAGCTTCGTTCATACTTAAACGCTGTTTTGTTTAAAAGTTTAACATTCTTTATATTTTTAATTATAAATATAAAAGTGAACACAGAAGTCAACACTTAGAGGCGACAGTCTGTTTCATGCTAGATGCAATCATCGGGCCACCGATACCCGATGATTGCATCTAGCATGAAACAGACTGTCGCCTCTAAGTGTTGACTTCTGTGTTCACTTTTATATTTACACACGCTCTATCTCTGATATTGAGCACATTATCCCATAAATAAAACACACTTTAAGACTATATTTCTTCATATTTCTAATTATATCAAGGTTTTTGGTGTAAAAAGAAAATTGGTCCAGCTCATAACTTCATGTGAATTCATGTTTTACACCTTTAAAAATTGCGCATCTCAGCTTTTCATACTAAAATAAAGGTTTTCGGATTTAAATATATAATTCCTCTTGTATTTTCGCACCAAATCATGAGTTTTAGCCTTAAAAATTTACCTCACTTCACAATTTTATACTAAATCTTGTCTGAGTTTAAAATATTTGACTAAAAAAAAATTTTGCAGGTTTTTTTTTGTTTTTTCTTTTTTACCATGTCTTATATTTTTGAGTCCAAAAAATAAACTAAATTCTGGGATCTCGATAACATTAATCAGATTATTTCAATTGCCACAAAAATTGATGACATTACATTTATACCTTTTGCAAAAATACAGTCTTCATTCACATATGTCTGATCGTTGACAAAAGCGAGCATGATGTGAAACGATACTTGGTTTCATTTTCAGAAGGCTAACGTCCTATCTACTCGACTACATCCATATAGAATACACGCTATATTTATTATGGAATGTAATCATATCTTTTTATTTTCATATATTGCTAACAGTTTCTTCCATCGCACTTCTCGCTTGTGGAACTCGCTTCAAGTTTGATCTTCAAAAATTTAAGTGAAATGTCAATCGTTATCTTCTGTCTTCTTAATTCTTGTGTTTGTTTTTTGTTCTCTCTTCATCATAGTATTTTTCGTCATAGTTGCTTTGCACTCAGTAACCTCCCCCATCGTCTTAGTGGCTTTATTGCCTTGCTTGATGTGAAAGGATTAAAAAAAGAAATAAATATCAAGATTTGAAAATATAAGAAAAGAAAAGAAAAATACAAAAAAAATGTTTGATAAGTGAATTTCAGAATCTGCAAAACCATGAATATACAGTGGGTGGGGGGAAAAGTTCCTCTAATAAGATTTCTCGCAAGGTCAGGCCGTGGGTGTAAATAAAACACAGTTTAAAAATAAAAGGAACGCCTTCTCAAGCATGGGTACCTAATAAAAATAACGTTTAAAGTATTCAGATATATTCGGATTAATAAATAAAAATC
>OZ038500.1:91843884-92061384 GCA_964036315.1 Acanthosepion esculentum | reverse complement strand
TATTTGGAACTCATCTGCAGTGCGTATCCACTACCAAGAATTAAAACCCTTACAGTTTGGTTATCAAGCAAACGTCATACCAACTGTTCAACGGGCCTCGGTGACGAAGAGGTAGCAAATCAGACTCAATATAGGGCCGCTCGCTCACAAATTCCGTGGTGGAACTCAACTGAGTTTCTCTCTAACCATAGGACGGTGCCCCCGGAACCACGACTACTATCACCAAGTATATAATAATATCATATATATATATATATATATAGCGTAATTCCACAAGTATAATACGCGTTCATCCATAATACGCACACCTAAAATTGTGCTGAAGGTGTGGGAAATGCTTCTATTCACGCATAATACGCACCCCTTCTTTGGTAATTAAACTCTATAAATTGTACCTTACCAATTTCATTACGGCCAGAGTGTTATACTCTTATTTAAAAAATGTGGTTAAACACAGAATAATATTATTCTTATTTAGTTCTATGATAATTCCTATTTTATTTTATATTTATAAGTATTGTTAGGTACATATGATTGCATTTGACATCCTTATGGGGTCACAGTCGCCGAATTTTAATGTCAAATTGTCGTTGTTTGTGGTGGGTAGTCATTTCGCAACAGAATTCGACAGATGAATCGGCAATTTTTTAAAGATCTTTTTGTAGCTGTGCATAATAGGCACCCCTAATTTTGCTGACTATTTTTGAGAAAAAATGCGTTATTATACACGGGAATTACGGTACATATATATATACATATATATATATATATATATATATATATATATATATATATATATATATATATATATATATATATATCTATTGAACAATAAAAAATATTAAAAAATTAAAATCTTCAGACAAACTGGGTTGTATATTAATAGGTACCTCTACGAGATCGCTAAAAAAAGAACATAGCATGATCAAAAAGACGCCATACTTGACGAAAACCAAATTTTATCGTCTAAATGTTTATGTTATTATTAAGAGGAAAGATCAAAGTATTTTGGGGTATTTTTTTACATTTTTTAATCGTTCCTAACACATCCTAAAATTTCTTTAAAAATCTTCTTTTTTTTTTTTGATTCAGCAAAATTGACAGATTTGGTTTCGTCAAGTTTGGCGTCTTTTTCATCATGCTATGTTCTATTTTTTAGCGATCTGGTGGAGGTACCTATATATTAATATTCTTTCGTTTTTATTAATATTTCATTTAGATTCCTCGAATAGTTTCGGCCATCACCAAGAGAAAAATAATTTTCTTTTTGCTGGTAGCAGTGAACTACAGAATATATATATATATATATATATATATATATATATATATATATATATATATATATATATATATATGTAAGAGTTCATTAAATAATTTAGAAATGTTCTTTCTCTACTTATTCTCTCGATAGGATCCTTTCATATATTGACGGATAACCTTTTTGTGTGGTTATTGAAAGACGAGAGGAAAACGCCGTGCTGGTTCATATTGAATTTATTTTACGAGTACTTTCGACATAGCATAATGTCATCATCGGGGTTTTGTTAATTATGGGGTAAGTATTGTAGTGTTCATGATTGAAACTTGTTGAAAATTCTTGTAATCATCTGAAAGTTAACTTTCTTATATGTGGAGTCAAGAACGCTGTGTCATGGCGTGGTTAACAAAGACCGTTTAAGGGGAGGTTAGTAGGTATGTGGGGAAAGATTTTACGACATGAGTTGTCGAAAAAATTAGTAAAAAAGTAAAGAACTATTAGTACGATCATTGACATTTAAAAACTATCCATTGTACACCAAACCTATTGAAACCAAACCTTAATAAAATAATTATGAATACTCCACTAACATTTTAAAATGTGAACATACTACCGCAATATACCCTTTTATTTATATATATATATATATATATATATATATATATATATATATATATACATATATATATATAATCAATCCCATGGCGCGCTGTGTTCGTAATGTCACTGAGCAGCTCCTTCCACGTATTTGTGTCGAAAGCCGGAGATCCATGCTTAGCCTGTTTTGGACACGTAGACCTGGCGTAACCCATCCCTCTCCAGGTTAAACCACGGCTGATGTCCACCATCTTGATAGCTCACCTTGTTCACGGAGCACAAGTGGCCATTGATTCAGGCCGTCGACTTTATCTCTCATCATTGCACTTGCAGCGGGCCTAGTCATGGAGCCCGTTCTGCCCCATTATACTAGAAAACCGTTCACCCTACAAGAAGGTTTATTCACTCCTTGACAGGTCTTGTTTTATTTAAATACTAAAGGCTACTCACCATAAATGTCTGGTGGAGGAACCGGTTTATAGTACTGAGTTAGATGGTAACAGTACTATTCATACATTCTCCTGAGATTATATATATATATATATATATATATATATATATATATATATATATATATATATATATATTATATATGTGTGTGTGTGTGTGTATAAATATAAAAGTGGACATGGAAGTCAGCACTTAGAGGCGACAGTCTGTTTCATGCTAGTGCAATCGTCAGGCGACTAGTGCTGTTATTTTACTCGGCTATTTATATAAGGGTCAGTGGTGCATTATGTGTATATATATATATATATATATATATATATATATATATATATATATATATATATATATATATATATATATATATATAAAATTAAATTTCAAGATTAGTTATTCCAAACAATTCGCTTGAAGATGAAACAGAGCTTGATACTTTAATTCAATTTAATTTTTATAATTAAATTGAAGTTTTTAGCGCGTGTTTTTGAAACATGAGAACTCTTATTAGCGATGGAATTATATTTTTTTTAATTATAATTTAGGCTCTACTTATGTATTGACCACTGTTTTTAAAAAATAAAAACAAAAATACGAAAGAATTTCGGATTATTAACCCAAATTTCTTTCCTATTTTTCTATATATTTGCACACACACGCATATATATATATATATATATATATATATATATATATATATATATATATATGAAGAAATATAGTCTTAAAGTGTGCTATATTTCTGGGGTAAAGTGTTCAATATCAGAGATAGAGCGTGTATAAATATAAAAGTGAACATAGAAGTCAACACTTAGAGGCGACAGTCTGTTTCATGCTAGATGCAATCATCGTGCCACAAGTTTAAAAGCGAAATGTTTTTAGCTACATTAAATTCAATATATATATATATGTGTGTGTGTGTGTGTGTGTGTGTGTGTGTGTGTGTGTGTGTGTGTAAATATATGATTGGTGTACACGGAATAAATTCCAGTGACCAAATATACTATACTTAAAAGAGTGCTCAATACAGAGCAGAGCAAATAGTATTTATTCAAAAATTATAACATAAAAATGTTATAAAATCACTACAAAAATAGCCATTTTGTTTCAACAATTCTGGTGTTTTATGAAGTGATGGGGTTGAATTTAGATTCTACATTCAACATGATCACTTGAGAAGACACCAGATGTGTTGAAATAAAATGGCTATTTTTGTAGTGATGTTATGACATGTTCATGTTATAATTTTGAATAAATAAAATTATATATATATGTGTGTGGGTGTGTATGCGCGCGCTCGTGTGCGTGTGTGTGTGCAGGGAGACAGAAATATTGAAAAAGAGGCAGAATATGTACAAGAGAGAGCGAACATCATATAATAAACGAGCCCCAATGTAAGAAAGGAAAAATATACGAAATAAAGCACCATAAATATAAGGATTATAATTACTTTTACTCTCGCTTCCGCTACTGACAGTTTCATTCAATTTTGCAGTTATCCGGAGATAATGATGGTCAATATAACATGTCTGAAACTTTCCATAAATATGTATACATCTATATATATGTGTGTGTGTGTGTGTGTGTGTGTGTGTGTGTACGTGTGTGTGCGTGTGTGGAAAAGTGGAGAATGATTTTAAACAAACTTTTCTCCACCCGTCTAAGCTACGAGGAAGTTTCTATTGTTGTCGCCGTTTAATATCGACATTTCTTAAGAAAAAAAAATTCCGATTTGGTTTGCAGCTGATATAGATTAGTGCTAATTTGAATTTCGTTATGGCCAGCCGAAAGCCAACAAAGAACGCTGACGGTCGCAGCAATGACATCTTCAATAATTCCCCATCTTAATGGCGAAATACGTAAAGTGATCGCTTCTGATTTATTTTTGTCCAGCTCATCAAATGATTAACCGTAAACAACTCCAGGCGAAAACTGGCTGCTATTCGTTGATGTGTCGGCCATTGTTCAGTCAAGTTTCATTCGCGTTCGTTTTGTGAGGTTTTATTTTGTTTTATATTATGGGTGCTGTTTACGCTGGAAATATTTAAAGTAACCGAGCAATTAGCGACGAGAGGATTGGGGTTTCTCACGAGATTTCTGTTGCTGAAAAGAAGTGTATCCTACGATTGTCAGAATGGTAATATGAAAACAAAAAGAAAGTGTGGAGAAATTTTGGGAAAGAAAAGAAAATAGAATGTAAATGCTTGAAAATTATTTACGAGCGAAAGAAACGAGGAAAGCTAAAAGTTAAAAATCATACGAGACAGTATGAGAACGAGAAAGAAGAAATGAAGAAAACGCAGATGTTAGCAAGAGGCGAGAAAAAAGAGATAAAGAAGTGAAGAATATAAGATAATGGAAATATACAAATGATGAAAAAAGGAAAGCCATTGATAAAGAACATTTTAATCTAGAGCGAGAGACAGAAAGAAAAAATGGAGGGACGAAAGGCGGAAAAACTGATAAGCGCGGGAGACAACTGAAAGTGGATGATAAATTGGGAAATGGAGAGAAAATTAGTTGAATAGCAATAATAATATTCTAACGACATACTGTAATGAAAATTATGTGACGGATAGAAGATTCGTTCTTACCGTAGAGCTTATTGGACACTAAGAGATTCACAACAATAATTAAAATAAAATAGAACAATTCTAACAATAGACTGTAATAAACGTCATGTGACGGATAGAAGATTAATTCTTAGCGTAGAACTTATTAGGCACAATAAGAGATTCACAACAATAATTAATAAAATAGAACAATTCTACCTATAAACTGTAATAAAAGTCATGTGACGGATAGATGATTAATTCTTAGCGTATAACTTATTAGGCACTTTAAGTGATTCACAACATTAATTAATAAAATAGAACAATTCTAACAATAGACTGCAATAAAAGTCATGTGACGGATAGAAGATTAATTCTTAGCGTATAACTTATTAGGCACTTTAAGTGATTCACAACATTAATTAATAAAATAGAACAATTCTAACAATAGACTGTAATAAACGTCATGTGACGGATAGAAGATTAATTCTTAGCGTATAACTTATTAGGCACAATAAGTGATTCACAACAATAATTAATAAAATAGAACAATTCTCACAATAGACTGTAATAAAAGTCATGTGACGGATAGAAGATTAATTCTTAGCGTATAACTTATTAGGCTATTAAGAGATTCACAATAATAATTAATAAAATAGAACAATTCTAACAATAGACTGTAATAAAAGTCATGTGACGGATAGAAGATTAATTCTTAGCGTATAACTTATTAGGCTATTAAGAGATTCACAATAATAATTAATAAAATAGAACAATTCTCACAATAGACTGTAATAAAAGTCATGTGACGGATAGAAGATTAATTCTTAGCGTATAACTTATTAGGCACTTTAAGTGATTCACAACATTAATTAATAAAATAGAACAATTCTAACAATAGACTGTAATAAAAGTCATGTGACGGATAGAAGATTAATTCTTAGCGTATAACTTATTAGGCACAATAAGTGATTCACAACAATAATTAATAAAATAGAACAATTCTCACAATAGACTGTAATAAAAGTCATGTGACGGATAGAAGATTAATTCTTAGCGTATAACTTATTAGGCACTTTAAGTGATTCACAACAATAATTAATAAAATAGAACAATTCTAACAATAGACTGTAATAAAAGTCATGTGACGGATAGAAGATTAATTCTTAGCGTATAACTTATTAGGCTATTAAGAGATTCACAATAATAATTAATAAAATAGAACAATTCTAACAATAGACTGCAATAAAAATCATGTGACGGATAGAAGATTTATTCTTAGCGTAGAACTTATTAGGCACAATAATAGCTTCACAGCAATAATCAATAACAAAACAAAACAATTATCACAACATACTGTAATAAAAGTTGAAAATGACTGACAGAAAATTCGTTCTTACCGCAGAGCTTTTAAATATTTAATTCTCTGGGATTTCTTCCCAGAAGCTTCATCAATCGCTACTATTTTAAATATAAGATACATTTTCTGTCGGAATCGCTGAGATAAGGTATTATGATTACTTGCATTATTTCCATTATTCGAACTGTTATCCTGTTATACGCGCCGGCTTTTTCAGGTGATTTTAATTTCGAACTGAACCCTTTATTTCGCCCATCCATGTCTCTTTTATTTTCCTTTAACTCAACTGTCCAAGTTTTTTGTTGTTCACTACTACTGTGGACAGGTATTAAACTCACCACACTTTGGGTAGGGTCAGTGGATTTAACCAACGACTTTATCCGCTGGGCTATGTGTCTTCGAGGACATGTGTGTATGGATTCAGTGACTGTAGATGCCTAAGTCGACTGGAGGTCGTGGTTGAAGCCAATGCCGATTTTATTGAATACATTTGGTCTTTCAAGATATTTTTTATGTAATTTTGTTAAATATATCTGTTAAAATGAGATGTCAGTATTATTCTCATTCTTGTGTAATTTAGACGACAATTTATCCATCGTATCCTGTACATACACACACACACAGATATATATATATATATATATATATATATATATATATATATATATATTAACCACCAATATTACATATATATATATATATATATATATATATATATATATAGTTGTGGACAGATTTTTCGCCGCACTGAATATTTGCCTATTATCAAAAAAGTGTGAATATTCGCAAGTACTTACTGAGTTTTCCATAAATTATTGATTCCATATTTAGTTTTAAATTTTTAATTCGTGAATTTTTTAGACGATTACGTCTGTAATATTCATAGTTACAGATCTTTTTTAAAAAATGGTGCTCCACATCCTTTCCCCTTTCATTCCTATCTGCTCTCGCTCCAAATCTTCTGTAACCCCCTTGCCTTGATCGATCCACTATCTTTCTCAACATCCTCTCCTTTACCACTCCTATCTGCTCTTCCTCCAAACCTTCTGTAACCCCTTGCGTGCTCGTGGTTTCCAGCCTTGCTTGGGGTGAAAAGCTTAAAAAATAAAATTAACCCTAGAACACTAACCATGGGTATATAGTACCCAGTGCATATTTTCCTATTTTTAATTACAATTTTTAGTACCTGATTTTCTTACCTAAATAATATGATTTTCAGTTCCTATTAATGTTAACTCAAGGTACAAAGTTTGAAGTGCCTGCATGTAAAATATTTCAAATAAAGATTTATATTTAATATTTTTTTGATATTTTCAAAATCGGCTCTGATATACCCATGGTTAGCAGTGGAGTAGCTTTAATTGATGGTTAGTGTTCTAGGGTTAAGCAAGGTGGTCTGAGCATTCTACTCCGGGGATGATTTCCTGCTTCTGGACCAGGAGAACTATTTGAATAATACAAATCTTGAAAGCCCTTTAAAGTAAAAGGGTTGCAGTCAACATTGTAATGATGGGTGAGGTGTTTTTGATATGAGTGAGAAAAAAGTTGGTTGGGAGTGGGGATTATGATGATGAGGAGACTAAATAACGATTGAACCCTGACTAGAAGAGGTCAAGATTAAAGTGTTCAGGGAAGCATAAACGTGGGTATCTGTCCCAAAAACTGTCAGTAGGTTACAATTCCATGTGGGTTACCCCTGATGAAGGCCGAAGAGTACAACGCCGAAACGTTGTGATAACAACATAGATGAGGACATTACTCCGTAAATGAAAGTGTAAATAGGGAAATGAATTGTTTGAGTATAAGTTCTTTCTTACATTGGAACACGGTGGAAATAAGGCTGCATCATCTCAGTGTATGTAGCATGGCTTGTACTAGCATTAAAGAATGGATCTGGTGGCACTAAAAAGTGGAGAAATCCTGAACATTTACGAAGGGAATAGCGATAGAGTAAAGACAGGTTTACAGCGTTGCGCCTGTGTGGAAGAGTTTACAGAGTAGAAAATAATTCACTTCCCAAATCAACTTAAAGGTTATTGAATTCTATTGAGGCTAGAAAGTTAGGAGTGAACAACTCCAGTCAAAATATCGACCCAATACGCCCTTGTAACATTACAACATAGCTTAAGGCGTCAGGTTCTTCCTGGAGCGATCTAGTGTGCTGAGCATTTCCAAGATTCTTTAGCGAGATAAGCATCCGTTTATCTCGCGTGATAATGATAGCGCCCTCTTTGGTCAAATATCTAGTCCTTTGGAATTGAGACCGGAATGCCAAAGACTGAGCGGTGGTATATGGAGGCCACGAGCTGTGCAGATTAAATGCCCGACACGCAGCTTACCGACAAGATCCAGAAGAATACATTATATTTGATGTCGGCTTGGTTGCAGGAGAAACCGGAAGTTTGTCAGTATTGAAAGCTAACTGTCTTCGGATTTTCTGTTTGGATTTACATAGCTTTTTCTGTGTTTTGATATGGCTGCGAGGCAGTAAAGTTTTAAAAGGTTGCTTTTCCTAAATCTTTAGTAATTGACTATATATACATCTTCTACTAAAATCCTGGATTGAATGTATAAAAACGGAAATAATTTTGAAACACTCTAATACAAACATCTCCAAAGCCCAGTTCTGGTCCAATTAAAACCTGCGGTCACATTTCATCCTCTGTCATAGAATGTATCATTTACGCCCCGACAGTATTGTCAATCAGAGCATCTAAACTAAACAACTAAGAAATGCAATTTCATATTTTACTAAAAAAACAAACATGGCAGCAACGCTGTGTGGCCGCCCTCTGGCGGTGTGACGCTGACCTTGGCCTTTTCCAGCCGAGTTCTAAAATCACTATCTTTGAACCTGACTACTGCAGTGTAGATTTCCGTATCCGCCCTTCACATTAGTGCGGGCAAGTTATTCGTTTTGGTCATCTAAGATGAATAAATTTTAAAACCTAAGTGAATTCAATTTGTTTTGTGTTGGTTAAAATCCGTTATAGCATGGAACTCAGAAGAAGTCTGGTCTCTTGGCTTGGATACTAAGGTCTGCATATATGGTGAATGTCTAAAGTACTGTACGCTTCTAACACTGTAGTGAAAAAAAATATCATTTGTCTTCGTGTAGAACAGGCATATCCAAAGTCCGGCCCGGGGGCCAATTACAGCCCACAGTCAAATTTCATATGGCCCCCATCCTCTGTCATAGAATGTATCAGAATATGTAAATTACACCCCTGAGAAATGTAATTTCATGTTTTGCCAAAAGATGGCAGCAGCATTGTGTGGCTGTCCTATTCCCGTGTGACTCTGATATTGGCCTTTTTTCAGCCAATTTCTAAAATGACTGCCTTTGAAACAGATCTGGCCTCTATAAAGCAGTCCAGATCTCAGTACCACGCTTCACATTAATGCAGGCATGTTATTTGTTTTCATCATCTGAGATGAATAAATTCTGAAATCTCGTGTTGGTCAAAATCAGTTATAAATCTATTTGGACACTTGGACTTGTGTCACTTTGTTTTCTACTTAATAAGATGAATGTTGATGTTAAGTTCCTATTCATATATTCTTAACTTAAAAGTTGACAGACAGCATAAATTAACCAATAATATGTAATGTTTAAGATTAAGCTGAGATATAGATTCCTGGAAGTTCTTTTTTCTCAGACATATTTTATTTCATCTCACATGGGCTTCAAATATGACAGGCTGGGTGATTTTGCTAAGACCTGTTTAAATTTATTTGTCATCTATATGAAGAAATGAAAATATGCCATTTGCAATAACATTTTTATTAGTTCATTTGCATTTAAATTTAATGGTTCAAGGAACGCCAAGCAAAATTCTTGGCCCTCACGTAAATTCATTTCATCAAATCTCTTTGAAAAAAAGTTCGGACATTCCTGCTCTAATATCTGTAAGATCAGAAAGGTTTTCGAATCTTATAACCATTCTTCATAATATACTTATTAGATTTGCCATATTCTGAGAGAAGGCAACATCCAATGAAAATATGGATAACAGAATAATCGAAAATAAACCGAACTATTTAAGTTAATCTCGGAATAAATATGAAAGTTACATTCAAATGGGCAAATATGGCGCAGCAGCGAGAAACAGCGTGTATTACTTTCTCTGCAATTAAGTTCAAATCATAGATAATGAAGAGAGAATTAAAAAATTGAAAAGGGTATACGTCAGCTTTTTGGTGAGATACCAGATGCCGAGAAAAAAACAATCTAAGGAGAACAGGTAGAATTTGAGAGATTGTTATGAGAACTTACCCATAATAAGAATGGACTATTCCGTACCTCATAAATACTGCGCCTCAAGAGGAAGCAGCAGTGAGTCAGGCAGTCCTTTTTGGACGACTCGGCCCAGACGGTCGAACTGTCTGCCTCTGAGGCAGAGGGGAACTCTCTGCCTCTGGGCAGAGAGGAATCTGTACGAGGCTCCGCCGAAGGGCAGAGCCTCGTTCGGGGAGGTTGACCAACCCGATCCCGTTTATACGGGTTCTACGGGCAATTTTTGCCCGAACCTACGGGCTCGGAAAGCCCACATTAAACCGGCCTTGTGCCACATTTGACACACGTGGGCGTGTTAATGAACATCGTGAGTCAGGCAGTCTACGGGCTCGGAAAGCCCACATTAAACCGGCCTTGTGCCACATTTGACACACGTGGGCGTGTTAATGAACATCATGAGTCAGGCAGTCGACCAGTCAGTCAGTGAGTCAGTCAGTCACAGGCAGAGTCAGTCAGAGACAGAGTCGCGTCAGACGATTACAGTAAGACATTCGAATAGTGATACTTCGAGACAACATAGTTTTCTCTAACCAAACCTAGTATTACTAACACTTTCTACTTCTTTGTACATATTTCTATTTGTAATATATCTGTGTTATCCCATACCTGTGTTCGAGTTATTCTTCATTGGTTCTGCCTTGGACCATCACCGTGGTAAAAGGAACTTGGACCCTAAAAGAAATATATTTAAATTTTGATGACACTCATGAGGGAAATCTGTAAAATACAAGCATATTCGTAATACGCTGAAATATGCATAAAAGTCTAAAAAAAAATTTATAAATATTTAAAATTTCTGAATCTATGTACAGAAGGAAATCTCTTTAACAGTTCATTCAACTGAGTAATTGATATAAAGGAATAAAGTGTCTCTGCCGACACTTGAGTTTGAACATAGATCGCCGGTGAGCAAACACAGGCAATCCCATTATTGAATTAAGTGGATAATGTGACCATAGAGGAAACGCATATATAGGAAGTCGCGTAAGGTCTAATGGATCGTTATTTCTATTCTATCCTCTATTAATATATGGACCGCTATTCTCTACTCTATTCACTATACTATTTCTCTATTCGGATCACAATACGGATTACTATTCGAGCGCGTATTATTATGAAAGTACTATCAGTGCGACTGATATTCGAAGACACCAGTATTGTTCAACGGCGTTACTATAGCTGTATCTGCTATTACAAAGTGTCTACTACTACGAGCATTATAAAAGGGACAACGAGTATTCGTTGACATAAGTGGCAAGGAGTGTTCGTTGACATCACAAAAGTTTATAAACTGACAAAGACTCAAATTTCCTTCCACTGAAGTGTACCTCTGAAAGGCCAGAGAACGCACCAGGTGAATCTTTCATTGAATAAGTAGATCACGTGATGGTAAAGGAAATGTATATATGAGAATTAGCGTGGCGTCTAAGTGATCTCTGTACGGATCATTATTCGGTGGTTACTTTTCGAGCGAGTATTATCGAGCGAGTACTATTAGTGCGAGTGATATTCAAAGGCAACTGACACCAGTATTGTTCAACGGCGTTACTATAGTTGTAATATGTGATTACAAAGTCTCTACTACAACGAGTATTACCAAAGTATTCGCTGACATTACAAAAGTGACAACGAGTATTCGTTGACATTACAGAAGTGGCAACATCACAAAAGTAATGAGTTACATCCTTTTCTCTTTTTTTTTAAGCGTTTCACCCCAAGCAAGACGGGAAGCCACTAGCACGCAAGGGGTTACAGAGAGTTGGAGCGAGAGCAAATAGGAATGATAGAGGAAATGATGAAGAGAAGGATAGGGGATAGATCAAGGCATCTGGAAACGTCGATTGACATTACATTTGAATAGTTGGAGATTATAGCTATCAGGGAAACAGGAAAAGGGGAGGGAGTTCCACAGGCGAGAGGTGGGAGACATGAAGCTATTGAAGTAGAAGAGACGGCTACATTTAACAGTTTCGACAGTGAAAGGGTGAGAGCGAGATGCCAGCCTAGTAGAACGCTTAAATTCATGAAGTCTGGGAACCAGCGAAAGCAGCTCCTCGGAGCAGTTACCATGAAAGTATTTGTAAAAAAGACAGAGGGAGGCGACGGCACGTCTGTGAGAGAGCGACTGCAGACGAGATGCCAGATCAGGACCAATTACATTGCATATCTGTCTCTGGATCAAGGACCTTGAGAAAAACAGAAGGGGCACCGGACCATATATGACAGCAATACTCCATGCAAGGGTGAATGATTGATTTGTAGATTTGAAGGATTGACTCCGACGATAAAAAATTTCTGGCGCGGTACAGGAAGCCAACTTTCCTTTCGGTGGACGAAGCTATTGACTCAATGTATTTTTTCCATATCAGGTCAGCAGTCAATGTGAGACCGAGTAGTCGCAAAGAGGAACTCTCGAGAAGTTGAGCGTCAGACATTCTAATGGGGACGGGCAGGGATGGTTCTCTGTGATGACTAATAGAGAGCAGTTTTGTTTTTCAGGCGTGAAAATTAACCAGCCAATTCCTACCCCAGTTCACAATCGATTGGAGGTCCTTTTCGAGACGAACGGCCAGGTTTTTTTCAACGACACTTTTTTGAGGCAGGAGTAAATTGTAGTGTCATCTGCGTAGAGGCCTACTTGGGAATCTATGACGTCAGCACTAACTGCCTCGTAATTTTGATCTTGTACGAAAACTAAGCGAAGCAGAGAAAAGGAAACAGCAACTCTGCGTAAAAGCGAGTGTTAATGAGAATGTTTTGACATAATATCAATTAGCAGAATCTTCAGCTTTCATTATTAAATGAATTTAATTAAAGAGCATAATATCAGTTATTAGAAAACCAAGTTTTAAATATTCAATTCAATTCAAATAAAACGCATGCTGTCATTTGCTATCTATTTTTACACTATTTTAAGAAAAAGTTTTAGATGCGTTGAACAATAAAATGGAACACTATAAGTGTCCGTTTCGTTCCCATTTTCTCAAAACCTTCGTCGCTAATTACATGTTCAGCCCAAGGTATTCTCAGCATCCTTCTGTTTTATCTCTTGCTTGAAGTCTCTTCTTCATCTGAGAGAATTTCCCCTCATCAACTGCCATGGAGAACCGATATGACGTAGCAATTCAGTACGGCACTTCGATGTGGTGTAATGTTTAGCAGGCTTGTTCGCTAGTTAGTGGGTTCGATCCCGGGTGCCCCATACTTTCGGCATTGAGCCAGGTCTTTTTTTCTAGCCATTTTTTTTTTCTATTCCCTTTTACTTTGCTTAACGTTTGGGAATAGTATTTCGTTTTCCGAATTATTCTTCGACTTTCAGTGCCACACTTTCTGTTAAAACACTTCCCTGATATTTAAATTGTCATACTTGCTTTATTCTGACATCTCTCATTTGTAATTTGCATTTTGGGATGTCCCTTTTGCTAACAACCATGCATTTTTCTCCTTGAAATTTATGTTTAATCCTTTCTTCTCGCTTTTTTCACTCCCTTCTGTAGAAGTTCTTGTAGTTCCCTTTCTGTCTCTGCAATCAACACCGTGTCATATGCATATATTATGTTACTAAGATTGTGACCGCCAATCATGAATCCTGGTACGACATCTAATTCTCTCAGAAAGGGCATTAAATTCAATTCTTTCGTGTACATAGTAAGCTACCCCTTATTCTAAGCGTGCCTGGTAAACTTAAGGGTCTAATAGAAATAGAAACTTTTTTATCAATTCTCTTTTGAATTTGTGTGTCTTTGGAGTCTAACACTTTCGCCCCAGCCCCTCAAACTCCGACGTCTTAATCTCTGGGTTGAGGTGTCTGCTCGGTTCTAACCGAACTTAAGGGAGTGGCCGTAGGTCCCCTCAGCATCCGTAGATTATTCGACCGGTCCGCTGGTTTAATCCTGCTTCCTACCCACATTGTGCTTTGTTTCATCCAGAAAGCAGAAGTGATGTTCATCCATTGACGGTCGACTGAAGATGTAGACATGGCTGGGGAGTCTGCGCTAAGAAATTTAGAATGCACCAAAAAAAAGAAAATTAATATCTGCAGAAAGCCGGACAAACAACGATTCAATGGTTGAATTGTTAATGTCTTTTATATAACAGAAAAGAATAGTATAGAAAAGAAACGGGTTACAGAAAAGAAAAGTATTTGACGTAAAAACTCATACACTGGATTCTAGACACAGAGAGAGTGTATTGTGATTAACTTGTTAAATCGTCTCAGAACGATATACGGCTCTTGCGATAGGGGGATAAAGATTTCTGTGGGAGGCTTAAAGTTTATAGTGGCGTTCCTCCTCAGCAGTAGTAACAATAGTAGTAGTATTCGTGGTAGCAGAAGCAGCGGTATTTATATCAACATTACATGTTAGCGGACGCTTCGTTTCAATCTCTGGCGTCATTTCCTCTCCTCCTCGAGTATCCAACTCGACTCTCCAGTCTCGCCGAGAACTTTCTCCCGTCTCTCTATTCTGTCTGCCACTTTTTCAGCATAACTACGCGTTTATATAGAAAAACCCGGCTGGTCATAACCGACCTTTGGCCTTACTACTTCGCACGCGATTATCACGGGTTCTGGCTGCTTCAACCAAATTCATGTGAATTCTAAAGTTCCTTATAGCTTACTCAGCTCTTTTCCAATTTTTAATCGATAAAATTACTTCGACCATAACCACTGTCTTCTAATGACCCAGATCCAATGGGTACAACTTCTGCCCTTGATCAGATTTCCCATCAGTAAACAAAATACTCTGATCTAATTTCGCTACTCAGATCTACTCCAATTTCAATAAAAATATATTCGTGTGTGTGTGTGTTTCCCAGACTCTCTCTCTCTCTCTCTCTCTCAGTCACAGACCCTCTCTCTCTCTCACACACACACACACAGAAGTCCTACATTAGTGAAATTAAAGATAAAAAAAGAATCTATACTTCGAAATTAAAGTTTTCGATTTGCATTCGCAGAAGTTTAGAACGCGACAAAAATATGTAAAATCATGTTTTCAAACTGATTACATTATTGCCGGGTCCATTGTATCATTTTAGACATATGCAATATTCAGATTTCAAATACTATCACAATACTTAGAGGAAAACAGGATAGGAAAAGAAATTAATGGAGAAGACAGTGAAAAAAGAAAAAATTGAAAAGAGCAGACGGCATAATGGTTGTTAAAAACAAAGAAGAAATAAAGAAAAGTTTTTATTAATGAGCTGAGTTGTAAATGAGAATTCATCATAAATATGTCTTACACTCAAATGTTTCAGTGACATCTGTTTCAACACACTCATATCAAATTCTGCATCCGTGTGTTTCAATGCTTGTATGTGTATGGAAATTACTCGTGTCTAAAAAATGATTTCATCCTAATAGAATATGATATCAGCTCTTTTGCGGGGACTCCATTACTCGGAACATACAGACAACCATAGAAATTATGCAGTTTAGCATTAGAAAGATACAGGGAAAGATCTGAACAGGCTGAGATAGATAGATAGATAGATAGATAGATAGATAGATAGATAGATAGATAGATAGATAGATAGATAGATAGATAGATAGATCTGAACATGCTGAGATAGAGAGAGAGATAGATAGATCTGGACATGCTGATAGAGAGATAGATAGAGATAGAGATAGATAGATCTGAACATGCTGAGGTAGATAGATAGATAGATAGATAGATAGATAGATAGATAGATAGATCTGAACATGCTGAGATAGAGAGATAGATAGATAGATCTGTACATGCTGAGATAGAGAGATAGAGATAGATAGAGATATATAGATCTGAACATGCTTAGATAGATAGATAGATAGATAGATAGATAGATAGATAGATAGATAGATAGATAGATAGATAGATAGATCTGAGCAGGCTTAGATAGATAGATAGATAGATAGATAGATAGATAGATAGATAGATAGATAGAATTTCATGTATATTGTCATTTTATTTTTTATTCGAGTACCTTCATGAATTTAAGCGCTCAACTAGGCTGGCATCACCCTCTCACCCTTTAACTGTCGAAACTGTTAAATGTAGCCGTCTCTTCTACTCCAATAGCTTCATGTCTCGCACTTATATATATATAGTTTAATATTATTTCGCTGAAGTTTCGAACGCGACAAAAATATACTCATCAATAACCAAACATCGATTCTGGAAATGTTTTCAATTTGAATATATTATTGTCGTGTCTGCTGAATAGTTTTAGCCACATGCAATTCGGCGATATTCGGATTTCAAATACTGTCACGATAAAAAATGTCAGGTAAAAGGATACGAAATTAGAGCAAAACTGTATAGGAAAAGAAAATTATTCTGCATGCTTGATGATAGGCTCATCGAACAGATAATCGATGAAAGATTCTATCCAAATGCACAAAAGCGACTACTTGCTGAAGACAAAAAAATGACTCTGGGGTAAACTTTGTAATTACTGAAAAACCACGAAATCTCTATAAGCCACATGAATCAATTAAAACTCACGCGAAACGAATACATACAACACAATTTCAAAGTAGATGCCAAACAAATCATCAACGAAACTGGTTTTGTTCCAACTTTCGAGGAAACCGTAAAAGAAATGAAAAGTGTCAAGTCTATGGTACAGAATTGTTAAAATGTTCAAAAATGGAACAACGTTTGCAGATGGAACGTTAGAAGCAAACAACGATATGACACGATGGAGAAATTCAAGCCACACGATATCGTCAAAGATTTAATCAAAATATATACGCTCTGGACCAGCGGGTCCCTACCTTTCCTTTTTTTGTTACCCATGGAACACATTTACTCTTCTTTTTTTGTGGATTCCCATAACCATTCAAAAAACAAAAGCTTATTTTATTTTTTACTAATAGATAAGTTTAGCTTTTTTATCATAGAAATAATAAATGTATATCCATTCTTTACATATAATAATTATATAATTTATATATTAACTTTATTTTAGATTAATTTGTTTATATATTAATATTTTACTTTGTTAGTATTTAAAATTTATATTAATTTTTATTATTAATATATTAAATTAATTTATATAATAAATTATAAAGTTTATATAATGTTCCTGTATATATATATATATATATATATATATATATATATATATATATATATATATATATATGTACAGGTACATTATATATATGTATATATATATATATATAATATATATATATATATATATATATATATATATATATATATATATATATATATATATATATATACAGGAACATTATATATATATATATATGTATATGTATATATATATACAGGAACATTATATATATATGTATATATATATATATAGAGAGAGGAACATTATATATATATATATATATATATATATATATATATATATATATATATATATATATATACAGGAACATTATATATATATATGTATATATATATATATATATATATATATATATATATAAATATATATATATATATATATATATATATATATATATATATATATATATATAATGTTCCTCTCTCTCTATATATATATACATATGTATATAATGTTCCTGTATAAATATATAAATATATATAAATATACCGGAACATTATATATATATATATATATATATATATATATATATATATATATATATATATATATATATATATACAGGAACATTATACATATATATATATATATATATATATATATATATATATATATATATATATATATATATATATATATATATATATATATATATACAGGAACTTTATATATATATGTATGTATATATGCAGGAATATTATATATATATATATATGTATATATATATACAGGAACATTATATATATATATGTATATATATATATATATATATATATATATATATATATATATATATATATATATATATATATATACAGGAACATTATATATATACATATACATATATATATATATATATATATATATATATATATATATATATATATATATATATATAAAAGCCTTCCTTTATATATCCTTCTAGGTTTTTATTTAACTTTTACAATCAAAACATACGGTAGAGTAAAAGGGACGCTAAAACTTACATCGCTTGATCTTGTTCTCGGCTAGTTTAAGAGTTGCTTTTCTATTTTTAGTATTTTAATATGGCGTAGATTACTGTAGAAATTCAAATTCTCAGTTCAACTGTCCAGAACTAAAAATGCTCTATGGACTACTAAAATACAACCGTGGATCCCTCAGTTGCTAGTTTTTGTGTGCGGACCACCAGTAATGTTACATGGACACCACCCCGCAGGACCATATGGTCCCTGGTTAAGAATTATTGCTCTAGGCAATGACGCAGACTGCAGTCACTCTGATAAAATATGTAGCAAGTACGATGCTATTCTGAGATGAAATAACCTCTCAACGAATAAGAGTATAATATTACAGTCATTTGAAGACAAACTACTCACAGTAAATAAATGAGACGGTCGGAGTGAGGAGACTATAGAAATAAATAGACACTTGACAGGAAGTGAACGAAAGCCAAAGAAAAGGTATCACTCCAAATACATAAAGAGATGTGCTCAAATACACCAGCAAAATTTGTGAAGATGTTGAGGACCGCGGGGTGAAGATGAAAAGAAAACTCGCGCGTTTAAATTTCCTGCTAGAAGAAGGTCCATCTACAAGAAAATGTCGGACTTTAGTTGTGTCCAACCGAAGATAAAGAAGACAAACAAACATGACCGATATATACATATATATATATATATATATAAAAACAAATATATGTATTAAACAAAACATTCACAAAGCACATAGACAGTTAACATTGTGTTTGTGTTTGAACATTTGTGTGTGTGTGTGTGTGTGAACGTTCGTATTTTGGTGAATGTTCGTATTTTGGAGAAGTTCGTAAGAGTTCGTACATACGTGAATGCGTGAAATATTATTTGACGTCTGACCGCAAGGTCGAGACGATAATTCTCTGGGTCTACATTTTACAGCAAGAAGAGAGAAAAAAAAAAGAGAAAAAGGCAAACTCGTGTTTGATATTTATAGGTGATCATTGGATCAGAAGTGCTGCGCGGGAAGAATCACTCTTCACGTGCAGAGAATCCGATTGGTCAACACTGACCAATCAGTGAATGAGCTTTGGGAAGATTTCTGGGAGCCGATTCTCCCAAAAGTGCACAAAATCTACTCTACGAAAATATAGCGATTTCAAAATTGTCGCATACGACAGTAGCGTTGATTTCTATCCAATGAATGCTTGTTATTGAAATTTGAATTTGTATAGGTATGTATGTGTGTGTGATGATGATGATCGCTATAAAAGGTCAAATACCATTCTAATGAAACCATCGTACCACAAATCCACACTATCCGTCTTAAATGTAGATATGACCTAGGTATATGTTTAGAGAACTATTTTTTTTTATTAAGGATACAAACGGACTAGCGATACTAGGACATAGGTTACGGTGGGCTGAAAATGATAATACTACATTGGGTGATAAGTCAGACAACCAAACCAATAAGTACATTAAAAAAAGAACACACGTAAACCGAAAACAATATGACCAGAGTGGGAACTTCCCAGGTAAATACCATATTGTCTTTGAACTTGCGGTAACAGTCATACACGACACATGAAATTCCAAATCAAATCATGACCTTACTGAATGGGTCAGCAGTCTAGCGGACAGCCGAAAACAGTAATGGGAAACTAAACCTGGAGCTGAAGGATCTGAAGAGAGCAATCAAAAAATGCCATCATTTCTAGGAGGAAATAACTGCGAAACTAACAGGAATAAATTATATCAGCCAGCTGGATACAAAAGAAAAATGGTTATTAGTTCGTCAGTCTAGCTGAAAGAGAGTCTGCTTTTTGCAGACTTCAGTAACTCCTTTGGCACGTACTGATTTGGGAGGGTGCCATTTTGCTTGGTGGGAAGCCAAAATCTCTCCCAACAAAAGTGGACCAAATATTAGAGAAATGCCTTGGAACAATTATTAACTATGATGATGACGTAACATTTGGAAAAAATTAAAACAACTGAAGCAGAACTAATTCAACCACATGACAGCTGCTAAAGAAAATGGCCTCGTATTCAGCTGCGTAAAGTTTAACATCAAGAACAAATCTATAAAAGTATTCGGTACATTATATAATACAAATAAAATATATTCATATCCTAAAAAATTACAAGACATAAAAGCTGTAAGCCCCTACCCCCGCACACTAACGAAACGTTATTTATTGTGTTTTCACACACAAGTGTGGCACAAGGTCAAAATGGGGAGGGGTTGAGAATGAACCCCAAAACAAACTAAATACGAACACAAATAAACTAAACATAACAGATGTTAGTAGGGTCCGCCCCAAAAATTATTTTTTAAGCGTATCTTAGATGTGGCACAAGGTCGAAAGTATGGGGCACCCAGTGAGAATAGAACTCACTACTCAGTCGTAATTGATCTAGCAAGACAAGCTTGCTAATCATTACGCCACGCTGAGGTGCACCCCCAATAACAACATTCATCTATAAACAAAAAGTGGCAAGGTTTATATACACGTGATCGTTTATACCACGACTGTCTGAATACAGTCAAACTTCGTATACTCCACGTGTTGTACATAAGACGTAATGACTAGGGCGTGGCTGGCCGGAAGTAATTGCTGATTGGAGTGTTTCCTACGACTGTTCCGGGCAGTATGGGTAGAGGGAAAGCCAACATGTCTCGGGCTCGACTACTTTTCATTCATATTCAAAATCAGGTTAAAAAAAGATAGTACATACGTGTGGGCGAAGAGCCACAAGAACTCCTTCTAAAACGCCAAGGCCTTAATCAGTAAGGAGGTAACTCTTGCTTACCTTTGTCCAGCAACGCCATCAACCGCCCAAATCGATGCCTTCGGCAGAAGGCTTGGTGTAGAACTTATACAAGATAGCTGTTGGCTTAATGTTCAAAAGATACCCCACAACTGAACAAAGAGATGCAAATATTGAACCGCAGATATTAGGAGTGATATTTAGAACCTGTCAGAACAGAGATAAAACATCACCATCACATACAGTACAAGGAAATAAATACTAATTGTCAAGGCTATTAAACATAGCAAACGGTAACCCAGTAAACTTTAACACAAGAATCTAATTCTTAGAGTTTAGCACAACCAGAACTACAATACGTGAAAGGACTAAAAGAAACGGCTGTCAAAGAACCGGAAGAAAGAAAAGACAAAGAACTAGAAGAAGAATATATCAAGGAACCGGAAGTACAGAAAGAAAAGAAACAAAAAAGAATGAAATGAAAAAGAACCAAAAGAAATGTATATCAAAGAACCGGAAGGACCGTATATCAAAGAACCGGAAGAACTATATACAAAACAAACCGGAACAAGGAAACAACAAAGAAAGGAGGAAAATATACCAGATCAGAAGAATAACCGAACAACGAAGAACGGAATGAACGAAATAAAAAAGAATCTGGGGAACAAAATATGTAAATGTACCGGAAGTACAAAATGAATATAAAACCAGAAAAAATCAAAGAAAACAACAAACAAAATTGTAGCTGTCGACTGGTGTAAATTAAAAAGATAAAAATAATGCTATAGATTTCGGGCCAACATTGTTCTAAACGGAAAGATACAATCTCTTGAAGCTTATCTTCGATTCAACATTAGTTAAAGAAAGTATAAGAAATTTCAACATTAGAATGTTTCAGAAGTTATTTCAATATATAATCAAATTAAGATAAGAAAAAAAGATCCAGAGAACATCGGACAGAAGTGTCGACTAATTAGATAATGATTCTTTTCCAATGAGATCCTATCGTGGATAATATTTATAAATTAATTGGACATAGAAAAGAGAAAAGATGGATTATTTCAGGGAATAATTATTTTATATTTTACTCGCCTTTCTTTTTATTTTTGTGGAATTTTCATATTGCTGTGGGTTTTATGTTCAACGTGTGTCTTTTATTTCTACATTGTTCTAAGAAATGGTTGGCAAAATTTACAGCCGGAAGCAAATGTCTTGAATTATAGATGGAAAAGATTTCCCAGAATATACCGAGGCAAAGAATTGTATGAAAAAAATCGAGAGAAAAATCTAATAAAGCGACAAAACATGTAAGTTGAGATTATCAAGTAAAAGCTGTGTCTTGTCAAGGAAGTGAAGTTAAGCATATCCAAGTAAAAAGAAAGAAAGAAAGAAAGAAAGAATACCTCCCAAGAGTAGAACTAAAATGTTTCAAAAGATAGAAAGAAAGAGAAATCTCTAAGAGTGGATCTACAACGTTTTCAAAGAAAGTAGGAAAAAAAGAAAGAAAGTGTACATCCCAAGTGTAGATCTAAAATGTTACAAAAGAAAGAATAAAAGAAGGAAGGAAAGAAAGTAAATTCTAAGAGTAGATATAAAATATTAGCAAAGAAAGAAAGAAAGAAAGTAAATTCTAAGAGTAAATCTAAATTTTTTCAAAAGAAAGGAAGAAAGAAAAAAGAAAGTGTTATTTCTATGAGTACATCTAAAATGTCGCAAAAGAAAGAAAGAAAGAAAGAGTAAATTCTAAGAGTAGATCTAAAGTGGTTCAAAGTTTCAAAAGAGAGAAAGAAAGAAAGAGTAAATTCTAAATGTTGATCTAAATGTTTTTAAAAAGTGAGAAAGAAAGAAAGAGTAAATTCTAAGATTAGATCTAAAATATTTCAAAAGAGAGAAAGAAAAAAGAAAGAAAGAGTGACTTCTAAGAGTTGATCTAAAATATTTCAAAAGAAACAAAGAAAGAAAGAGTATATTCTAAGAGTAGATCTAAAATGTTTCAAAAGAGAGAAAGAAAGAAAGAATAAAATCTAAGAGTTGATCTAAAATGTTTCCAAAGAAAGAAAAAATGAAAGAAAGAAAGAATAAATTCTAATAGTTGATCTAAAATGTTTCAAAAGAAAGGACGTTAAGTATATATAGAAGCAAAGAGTTGTTCCAAAATTGGTAAATAAAAAAACGAAATTTTCTGTTTTTCTTCTCTAATTAACTTCTGATCATTTACAATACCTCTGTCATCCATTAACTCAAACTCGTTGAGTCGTTTACCCGTTGTATCCACCCCCTGCTTCGATTGGATTTGTCCTATGAGTGTCAAATTCTTCAAACTCTCTCGTTCTGTATTATGTATCCTTGATTTTATTTCTTTAAAACCTCCATTTTGCCGAAGAACAATGAGCACAGAAAAGTAGATACGTATATATTTACCTGCATATAGTTACCTGTATATACTTACCTGTGTCCGGAAAGGATATAGATAGAAACTCGTTGCGGTAGAAATGTTTTTATAGATATTTTACAGATATTAGTAGATAGGTCACGCTTCAGATCTCAGCAATATTTGAGTCTGATCAATTCAAATTTCAAGTGTCTGTTGACCTTCTAACATGTCGTGGAAACCTTTCTTGTATGCACGATGCTTTACTTCCAAGTCGATAAAATGGTGCCTGCCTGTTATGTCAATGGATGGCGTGACTTAAGAGAAAGATAAATTAAAACCTGATAATGTTTGAAGACGAAAAGCAAAATAAACAGGGATTTTAATGGCAAATCTAAAGTAAAATGAGTTTAAAGCTAGTGTAAAGGGAAAACACACATGTGACACAAGGAATGAAATGAAAGAAAACAGAGTGAAAGGCTTCTATAAAGAGGGTAAAATTATTATAGAGAGATTTAAGATGAAAGGAAATTAAAGGAAAGTGAAGAAAAGTTGGGGAAAAGAAGAAAAGAGAAAGGGAAGGAAATTTAAGATGAGGGATTTTTTAGGAAAAAGGAAGAAAACGAAAGTGATAGAAAACGAGAAAGAGAAAATGTGAAGAGAAGGGGTTACAAAGAAAGAAAGAAAGAAAGAAAGAAAGAAAGAAAGAAAGAAAGAAAGAAATTAAAAATTTTAAAATGGAGAGAAAATTGAAAAGGAAAAAAGAAAGAAAGATTAAAAAAGAACAAAGAAGGAAAAAAATGAAAAATAAAAAGTATTAGAAAAAAATTAAAATAGAAAGGGGGAAAAAGAAATAATATAGATGAAATTAAAAAGAAAGAAAGAATATAGACGCAAGAAAGAAAGAAAGAAAGAAAGAAAGAAAGAAAGAAAGAAAGAAAGAAAGAAAGAAAGAAAGAGCATAGACGAAAGAAAGAAAATAAAGAACGAAAGAAAGAAAAACAGAATATAGACGAAAGAAAGATAAAAAGAATATAGACGGAAAAAGAAAGAAAGAGCATAGACGAAAGAAAGAAAGAAAGAAAGAAAGAAAGAAAGAAAAATATAAACGAAAGAAAGAAAGAAAAAAGAAAGAATATAGACGAAAGAAAGAAAAAAGAATAAAACGAAAGAAAGAAAGAAAGAATATAGACGGAAAAATGAAAAGAAGAGCATAGACGAAAGAAAGAAAGAAAAAAGAAAGAACATAGAAGAAAGAAAGAAAGAAAGAAGGAAAGAAAGAAAGATGTGGTGGCGAAGCAGACAAAAGATGAAGTATAAAAATTAGTAACGAGAATTGAGAGAAACGAAAGAAAGAAAATCAAATAAGAGCGAAGTTGTTAATTCAAACGCAAGTATTGTAGATAATGAAACGGTGAGTAAACCTTGGTAACCGACTGTGAAGTCGACAGTAGATGAGGGGATGTCACGTCTTTAACAGATGCCCCGCCAATATGGTCACGTTTGCCGTCTATCGATGTCCAGCTGTACTGTGAAATGTTGGCTCAAGTTCAAAAGATCGATGTCACCTGAGCGGAATCATTATGTCTACATCGTACAAGCGAATGGTCGTTGTTAGCAAAGAGACTCGCTCATCAAAAACAGAAAATTCTCCAAAACAGACAAGATTGAACTTTAAAACGTACACAGGATGATCAGAAAGTCATGCAACTGAATTATTTCCAGAGAAACTAAAAAGGATAAAGAAGATCCAATAACATCATTTGCAAGAGTGATTTCTAAGGTATTCAGTATTTTTTCGCATAGGCGCCATTTTGTCGCTGGGGCCATTACTAATATGCATTACGAACTGCCTGCGGACCAACATCATGAGATGTGAAGTATCAATTTGGGAATATGATAGATAGATAGATAGATAGATAGATAGATAGATAGATAGATAGATAGATAGATAGATATTAATACACATAGATAGATAGATAGATAGATAGATAGATAGATAGATAGATAGATAGATAGATAGATAGATAGATATTAATAGACATAGATAGATAGATAGATAGATAGATAGATAGATAGATAGATAGATAGATATTAATAGACAGAGATAGATAGATAGATAGATAGATAGATAGATAGATATTAATAGACATAGATAGATAGATAGATAGATAGATAGATATTAATAGACATAGATAGATAGATAGATAGATAGATAGATAGATAGATAGATAGATATTAATAGACTGAGATAGATAGATAGATAGATAGATAGATAGATAGATAGATATTAATAGACATAGATAGATAGATAGATAGATAGATAGATAGATAGATATTAATAGACATAGATAGATAGATAGATAGATAGATAGATAGATAGATAGATAGATAGATACATACATACATACATACATACATAATAACCTTAGATAGATAGTGAGATGGAATAGTCTAAATAGTTTATGTTCGAATAAGTCTATAAAATGGATGGGCACGTGGCTGAGTGGTTAGAACGTTCGCATTCTGACCATGAGACCCGGGTTCGAATTTCTCGATTTTTCAGGAAGAGCACTGGAGGGATCGATCCCAGTGTGCGGCACCTTTGGAAAGTGGGTTGTCACAAGCTTTGTGAGTGAAATTGTGGAGACGGAACCTTGGGGGGGGACCGTCGAAAGCTGTGTTAGCACGAAGTCAAAATTCATCGTGAGCGTGCTGACCTTGTTCTCAATTATTGATCAAGCTAGATAACACGATCTTCCCCAGGAACTGTAACTAAGGTCTGCTCAACAGATACTCATAGCAGTATAAACTACAGGTGGGCTCCGTGGGTATTGAATTAACGCAAATGCGCCTGGGCAAGCGTCTGCACTAGGGATTGGCTAGCCACCCTAGTAGACGGGTATCCTCGAATATGAGTGGCCAGCTATATTATGGAATGAATAGCCTGGAAATAAATTTCGAGAAACACTTGACAATGAATCATCTTCGAAATATAGTATTACACTAGCAGCATGGTCCGGCGTTGCCCGTGCTTGATTCAAAAATCGTACGACTCATACAGCAATCGCTATCACTTGACTTAAAATATTTTTGCCCTTCCTTGCCTTTAAAGGAGTGCCCTTTGCCGTGCTGATGTTGCTACATGCCTTACTTCTCACACTGCGAATTTTTTCTAAGCTCTATACTAAACATTAAATCTGTTACGAAAAAAGAACTAAACAAAATGAACACAAAACGATCAGCTTCAAAAAAAGACTCGTAACTGCAAAAACCGAATGAAAAAAGAATGTTAACAACAAATACTTTTTCACACCCAACGCAGTTCTGCAGAATCAGAATCAACGTTGAGTTTAAGCAAGCGAATGAGCCAATTGGATTAAAGTGCCATGCAGATTTAAATTTTTCCCACTTGTGACGAATGTAGCTATGGATTTTTTTGCATGCTAGTTAACATTCGTGTCAGTCAGCTGTTGGCTCTCTTCCTGTCTACTCGTGGCAGCCAGATATAGTCTCTCACTCAGGCCAGTAGAAAATGGCCGCAAACTACATGAAAACTCCCGTTAAAGCATGAAAAAATTGATTATTTCCACTGTCGATCGGAGCTGGGAAATGCAAAGTCGGTCTTGGCCTTTCCGCTAACTTGGAGCATGTGCATGTAAATGTTGGTGCAAATCCGTCGAGAATTGCGGCCGTGCATTCGTTACACGCGCGCGCACACACACACACACACACACACACACACACACACACATACTGCCTTTTATAGATAGAGATAAGACAATAAATTTATGATTCTAGATATTTTATAAAAAAATGACAAATGCCTCTATTTTAAAAAAAGGTCATTATAGTATTTATACGAGTAATAGTTTGATGTGAACAGTCACAAAAAATACCTAGAAAGTTGTCAAAAATAGAAGTGTTCGTTAAATCTTATTACTGTGCTTCTGTACTATTATCTTCGAGATCTTTTGTGGTGGTTGTACAACATTTTTATAAAGGACGGACGTTTGAAATGTATATATCACTGGTACCCTCCCCTCCCCAACTGCATGAATTTCAGCATGTTACTAGGTTGGCATCTCGGTCCCACCCATTCATTGTCAAAACAGTTAAATGTAACCGCTTCTTCTACTCCAACAGCTTCTTCTCTAGCACTTCCCGACAGTGAAACTCCCTTCCTCCTGATAGCTAGAACAACAGATGGCAAAGTGGAAGGAAGGAAGGAAGGAAGGAAGGAAGGAAGGAAGGAAAAAAGAAAGAAAACAGAAAAAAAAGACTGATAAGGTGTCCCTAAAGAGGAAGGAAGGAAGGAAGCAAGCAAGCAAGGAAGGAAGGAAGGAAGGAAGGAAGGAAGGAAGGAAAGACGGAGGCTAGGAAGGAAGGAAGGAAGGAAGGAAGTAGGGTTGGAAGGAAGGAAGGAAGGAGTCTAGGAAGGAAGGAAGCTAGGAAGGAGGCTAGGAAGGAGGCTAGGAAGGAAGGAATGAAGGAAAGAAGCAAGCAAGGAAGGAAGGAAGCAAGGAAGGAAGGAAGGAAGGAAGGAAGGAAGGAAGGAAGGAAGGAAGGAAGGAAGGAAGGAAAGACGGAGGCTAGGAAGGAAGGAAGGAGGTTAGGAAGGAAGGAAGGAAGTAGGCTTGGAAGGAAGGAAGGAAGGAAGGAAAGGAAAGGAAAGGAGTCTAGGAAGGAAGGAAGCTAGGAAGGAGGCTAGGAAGGAGGCTAGGAAGGAGGCTAGGAAGGAAGGAAGGAAGGAAGGAAATGAATTTTCAAAAATGCCACAGAAATGAAGACATTTCTTTTCTACATAAATTATTTGGCGAGCAATACAATTCATGGGGTTAGGGTGGCTCTACTTGAAAGAAATAGAGGAAGTTAATTTAACATCCTGATGCAACTAGAATAATAGAATATTTTTCTCTTCTTTTCTTTGATATATTTACTTCGAGCAACCTTTGAACGTAAAAAAAAATTCGCCGCCTTTAGAATTTTTATGATAAAATACTATCCAAGTTTGAAAGACAAAAAGATACTTGTAGAATGAAAGTGAACACCAAATCTGGAAAAGCATCGAGATGCATCTTCAAATATTCAAATGTAGTGTCAATTGACATCTTCTGATGCCTTGCTCCTGTTCTCCGTCCTTATCTGTTTGATTTCCTCAAACACACCTCTTTACCCTTGCTCTCACACTCTGTAACCCCTTGCGTGCTAGTGGCACTCCCGACTTGCTTGGGGTGAAATGCCTGAAAAAATATATGAAAAAATACATAAAACAAAGTGTAGTGAGTAGGATTAGCAAGAATAAGAAACATCAATCACTTCACTGTAAGGTGATAGATCGAAAGAAATATAACAACGAAAGATAACAAAAAAGGGCGAACTGGCTATTGTTCCTCACTCTTCATAAATAATCGAGGAAAAAAATATATGCACCAAAAAGTGGTTAATCTTATAGTATCGTCCATATTTTCTACTCATCTCCGTAAAGAATACACTCTTCCATTAGAATCAGTTTTAACCAATCAACACCTCACATTGAATTTTTTATTGGTCGAGACGACACCAAAATGTGTATCGATTGTCGAAAATCTATTTTCTCCGCCGAGCTCGCTGGAGCCTACTTTAACATCCCAAAACAAATAAAAGGACAAATTTCAGTCCAATTCACCAGTCAGTAACTCAGCTTCAGAGAGATGTCACATCAATCCACGCTTGTCACTATTTTGACTTAAGAAACTTTTCGCGCGTCAACTGCTGACTCAGCCACCAACATCATTCTCTCTCTAAGTCCATTACAACTTTCTTAAAAAGTGTTCATTTACACTACTAAATAGAAATTGTAATTTCAACAAAAGACAAACAAAAGACAGTCCAAAGTAAACAACTCTGGAAGAATAAGAAAACAAATCCTACTTTAATCTCGCATATTTACTACCTAAATTACCTTTTTGATAAATTTTCCTTTCTTATCCTATTTGAACATTTCTTCAATAATTGAACATTGCTGAACTGTAATTCATTAACATACTTAATTCACACTTCATCAACTTTCATATAACCAAAACACAAGCTTTTTCCAATTGTATTAATTGTATATAAATGTTCGATATTTTTTAATTGAATTTACGACTACCGTTGTTTCTTGTTCAATTTTGCCTTGAGATTTATGCAACTTGTATGTCTATGCTTTGTATTGTTGGGATTAATATAAAGAACATGCTTTCAAACTCATCATCTTAAAACAAAAAACCTTCTGATTACACACTCATTTCATAGCAATCCCAACAATCTTTTCTTTTTTTTTTTACTTTTTTTTTTGTTGTTGTTGTTATATTTTTTTGGATTCACCAAATTCCGGTGAGTAATTTTATTTTTTATTCTTACTGTTCTCCCCCTCCCCCTTTCTTTTACTCGCAATTTTAATTTTTTTTTTTTTTTTTTTTTTGTAATTACCCTTTTTCTTTTCTGGTTTTGTTTTTAGGGAGAGTGTTGTCGCATTTACTTGTTTTTTCAATCGGTTTCGTTTAAGGATTTTTTTTAATCATTCTTTTGTAAACATTTTATTAATTGTAGTTAAGAAAAACTAAGAATAAAAAGGAAAGTTATAAAAAGAAAGACCAAACAAATGAGATATAATGAAGAAGTTAAAAGGGGAGGAAGAGAAAGAAAAGTAAATCATAAGACGAGCCAATATAATAAATCGTTTTTATTTTATTAATATATATATATATATATATATATATATATATATATATATATATTGGTTTGTTTTCTTCTCTTCTTCCAAAAAACACCCCGTCTTGGCCGCGTGTAGGAAGATCAGTCCAACCAAGCATACCCGATCTATGACGTCGAATAGCCCAGGTGAAGTCTTGATTGGTTGCTGTTCACTGGGGGAACTTATATAAAGCACGTCCTGAAGCTAGTAGCAAATTTTATTCTGGGTGCGGGCCGAATGCTGAACATACTCGGTCGGGTCGCCCATCTGTTGTTTATTTAGACCCGAAACTTCTAGTGACACGGGATCAACAACACTGACGAAGCACCTAGATTCGGCACTTGAAGGTCTATTTTTAAATCTGTTTATCCGGGAGAATATTATCAATCCTTTCATGATATTTTGATGATACGAAAATCGTTTTCGACTTTAGAAAATTTAGATTGTCGACCCCCTCACTTTTGCGTAAGAGGTGCTAAACTTTAGGATCCAGTTTTCTTTTTGTGCGGTTGGACTCATTATCTTCTATTTGTTTTTGTTTTTTTGGGTTATTTTGTCATTTGAGGATTTTCGACAACAGCAAAATCTAAAATGGCTACCACATATAACAAAAGAGAAAATAACAATATAATCAAGATATTTGCACATTACTCTACACTCATAAAAAAAGAAAATAACTCACTCAGAAGGAAAATCCTCGAGTGTGCCGCCATTGAATATTATCCAAATATTAATCTACGCCCAGGCTTTTTCCCTATTTCACCTTTCTTAACAGAATTACTACTCTCCCAAACAAACGTACACAACGCTATCAAAAGAAAATAGTTGAATCCGTCAACACAGCAATAATAAAAATATCTCCACACGTGACAGTAATTGACGTAATTTTCAGTTAACAGTATAAAAATGGCGTTCTCTAAATTATTCCAGTTGCTAAGAACATTTTGTTTTGTTATTATTAGTTTAATAAATTTATTTCGTTTTTGTCTTGAAAAAGTTCACATTGGACGAAACGCGTCGGCAACTATTACAGTTTTCCTATTGTCTTTTACATTTATAAATATTGTCTTTTTCTACAGGTTAACTCTGAGAAATTTCTCACATTTTACTTTAAACAAAACGTTCGGAAGAAAAGCCCCCATCAATAATGAAAAGGAAGATAACAGTTACTTGACTTGAGAAACCCATTTTCATGAGAATTGTTTTAATTATTTTATAAATTTAAACCGAGGGTAGCACTGGTCGTTGGTCAATGAATAGCGAATATTTCCTTGTAAGGAAACTGCGAATTTACCATCACCATCACCTCCCTACTTTTCTCGATGGGTCAATTACGACTGAATAGTGATTTCGGTCTTTCATTGGGTGTTCCATACTTTCAGTTTTGCGCAGCATCTAAGATACACTTAGAAAATCATTTAACTGCGTAGGGTTTATCATCTCTCAGTTGCATCTCTGTCTCCGACGCTGTGAAAATACATACTGTGTACCCGGTCCCGGAGAAGAGCTGCCCGTACCTCACCCCCCACTATTTCACTAATGCGGGGGGATTGGTAGCGAATAGGGAGGCCAATGCAACCAACGGTTGCGGGGGGGGTGTAATTTTTGTCCTTGGCCCAGGTGTGCGCTCTGAGGTTCCCCACGTTAAACCCGACCTTTGTTTCTCAGTGAGGAGACCAGGGTAAATATAATTACCTCCCTACTTAATAATTCTTTTAAAAATGTTTCTACTCCTTGACTTACAGTAGCCTTGTGTCTAACTAATCCAAGAGAGATAAATGTGTAATGTCTCTAAGACGTTAAACAATGTTTGATAGGGAAATTATCTCCCTTTGCTCAGCTGTCTGTAGATTTTTCTTTCATGCTTGCTTCTGTAAAGTGACTTTCGGCATTCTTCCATCTTTTTTTTTTTTTAATGCTTTGTGTTCGCCCGATATCGAATCTTCGGGTCCTTCATCTGAGATTCGATTAACTCCAGTAATTTGGTTTCTTTGATCGATATCATTGCACAGATCTGAATTTATCGATTCGAATTTGCCTAATGCTTTCCGGATACTCCCGTTCGGCTTTTATTTTCTCGGCGGATCAGTCCGAGAAACAGTTTGTTCATGTTTTTGGGGACTTATTCACAATGCCAGAATTATGATACGAAAGTCAATGTTGAGCAACGATAACACGACTGGGCGTACAATGAGGATTAGCGGGCGAAAAAAAAAAGAGTCAGCACACACTGGATTCAATTAGAGAAATGTAGGAAACGCGAACTTCATGGATGCGATACGAGGTATGTCCGAAAAAATAAGAAGCCACTTTGAATTGAATATCTCACTATGGCGTAATGTATGCGATCCTGACCTGGCATCAAGACTTTAGTCACTTTTCACCAACGTAACATGGCTTCCCTCTTTCTTTTTCTGCAAATATTTTCATGACAACTGCTCTGACGAGCTTTTTACACTGCTGCCCCGACTGCATGAATTTAAGCATGCTACTAGTTAGGCATATAGGTCCCACCCGCTTGCAGTTGAAATAGCTAAGTGCAACTGCCATTCTATTCCAGTATTTTCTCCACCTGTGGAACTCCCTTCCGTGTCCTTGCTTCCCTGATAACTACAATCTTCAAAAATTTAAATGCAACGTCAATCGCCATCTTCTATCTTCTTGAATCCCGTTCATCTTTTGTCCTTTCCTCAACACTCCCTAGACCCAGTCTTTTCTCTTACCTTTACTGTAACTCCCTACGTACTAGTGGCATCCTCGCCTTGCTTGGGGTGAAATGATTAAAAATTATGAAAAACAATTGGTGAACAAAATTTTTAATAAGAATTGCTTCGTTATTCAAAACGTTGCACGGTCCTTTGCTCTCTTCGCCGATAGGCCTTATCCAGTATTTTGCGAAGTAGCGTGGCTGTCTTGAACAGGTATGTCCTACCGTTTACATTTGAAATAGCTAACTGCAACAGTAACCTATGCAAAAACAGTTGCTTTTCTCGCATTTCCTACATGTGGAACTCCCTTCCGTTTACTTCTCACATGTAAATACAGTCTTCAAATATTTAAATGCAACTCCATTCATCTTTTGTCTTTTCCTCACTCTTCTCTATTCTCAGTCTTCTAATTCAATTTCCTTGTAATCTCTGCGAACTAGTGATATCTCCACCTCACTTGGGGTGAAATGATTTTGTTTTTAAAATTTTCATATATTTCATGTAACTTAGCAAAGAATCAGAAAGGTTTGAATAGAACCTCTTCCTTGGCATTACTCATTCGATTTAGAAGATATCAATGAATGTGATCGTCTATTGTTCTTTTTATATCACATCCTTGAATATGTTTCTCTCTGGGTGGCTTCTTGTTACAGCATGCGTAGTCCAACGCCAAATGGTAAACCCCACTGTACTGGTCAGAACTTTAAGGACTCGAAACTGAATTCCTCGTGGAAACCGTCGAAGCGGACATAAAATCCTGGAAGTGATGCATTGTTAAAAAGTTATACCACAATGAGTGAAGTCAAGCGTGACAAACAACACTCATCAGCAGGCAGGTTAGGTTTAAGGCTCCATGCTCTCCATTCAGGATTATATCGTCGGTTTATGAATTTGGTGACACAATAATTATGACACAATCAATTCCTGGGCCAGGCAGTGTGTACTTGGACTCACTGGAAACCAGGCGAGCCGAACTACTAAAAACAACCAAAGCAGAAATCATGCATGAAAGAATCATTGTATAATAGTAAAATTCGCACACAAAAAGCCAGGCAGAATGAATGCGGTTACAAATCCCACCAGAAACAGACTATTTCTCTTTCTGAATGTCTGTAATTTGAGAGATGAAGAATACAGAGGCCAAACACCGTCCTGGTGAAAGGTAAAAGAAAGGTGAAGATATCTATCCCGAATATATGTAGAGAGACGAAGATGCTTCGTTTCAAAATCTAAGATATCTTTGGGTATCAATGATGAGCAATAATTCTTTATTGATGTAACTCTCTTTGCTTTTTCATCTTTCGCTTACTCTCTCTTTATCTTTCTATCTATCTGCCTGTCTATAGAAATCTAAAGAATCGTAGATATAAAATATATAGAAAGAAAAGTAACGAAGAATGGATGTGAAAAATGTTAAGTAGAGAAGGAATATAAGAAAAGATGATGATGAGAAAGAAAGAAAGAAAGAAAGAAAGAATATAAAATAAAAAAGGAAAATATCAAGCAAGGAAAGAAGAAAAAAAAGGAGTGAAAAGTGTTAAGAAAGAAAGAAAGAAAGAAGGAAAGAAAGAAAGAATAGGCACGATTAAATAAAAAATTGCAAGAGGAAAGAAAGAACAACAGATCAAAGTGAAAGAAAGAAAGAAAGAATGAATGAATGACACAAACAGTATGAAATCGGGTAACCTAATGCCAGGAAAAATAAAGAAATATAAAGAAAGAAAGGTGGTAAAGAGAGTAAACAAACAAATATACAAAGATGCAACAATCTGAAAACGGTCAGAGGAAAAGAAAGAAAGAAAGAAAGAAAGAAAGAAAAGGAAGTAAGGAAAGAAGGAAGCAATAAAGAAAGAAAAGGAGAGAAAAAGTGTCCCTAAAGATAAAGAAAGAAAGAGAGAGAGAAAAAAGGAAGGAATGAAGGAAGGAAGGAAGGAAGAAAGCTAGGAAGGAAGGAAGGAGGCTAGGAAGGAAGGAAGGGAGGAAGGAAGGAAGGAAGGAAGGAAGGAAGGAAGGAAGGAAGGAAGGAAGGAAATGAATTTTCAAAAATGCCACAGAAATGAAGACATTTCTTTTCTACATAAATTATTTGGCGAGCAATATAATTCATGGGGTTGGGGTGGCTCTACTTGAAAGAAATAGAGAAAGTTAATTTAACTTCCTGATGCAACTGGAATAATAGAATTTTTTTCTCTTCTTTTCTTTGATATATTTACTTCGCGCAACCTTTGAACGTAAAAAAAAATTCGCCGCCTTTAGAATTTTTATAATAAAATACTATCCAAGTTTGAAAGACAAAAGATACTTGTAGAATGAAAGTGAACCCCAAATCCAGTATTTGCGCTCTCTACGAAAGCATCGAGAACATTTTGTCCTACGCTTCCTGCAATCTGCGCTCAAATCGGAATAAAGTCCGCCCCACCAGTTTCTTAAAACTAATTTTGTTGAAAATATACCAGAATTTATTGATTAAGACATCTATGCAGCAGAAACCTCACATCAAATATAAGCTTGTAACCGAAATCCCACTGAAGTGGGATAATGCTTGTAAAAATGACTATTGAAAACATGAGAAATGAAATCGCTCTAAAGCCCATTGTCCAGAGTCAACACTGATGGAAGCGCTCAAATAGACTCGAATGGCGCTGATATATAAGCCAAGATTCGCTTCAAAGTAGAAAAAACAATAACTTTCAATAATTTCGATTTTGTATCTTGTATGAGATATTTTTTCATTGTTCAACTATCACAGCACTTTCAACTGGATCGAAACACAAAACACTAAGTTCTGCATCTTATATCAGAAGTCCAATCTCACCATAAGCACTGCTGCCATAACTGCTGCACAAGCATCACTTTCCAGCATTGACTGAGTTCAAAATTGTTTAGGCTGACTTGTGGAGGATGATTTACTTTCCATAGGACAACCACTTTCCCACAAACGCAAAGTCACAAGCCTGTGGCTACTTGTTCAGATGAATCCCATTCTTTAGTGCTACAAGTTCAGACTTTTACAACCAAAACCCACCTTCCTACATTCACAGGTTCGAATCAACTTCATTCTATACGCATTCTTTAAGAATCGTCCTGGGTATGACGATAAATTACACCCGGCAGTATGGCTTCTGATCGGAAGATTGAAGGTTTGGAGGAGCATGAAGTCACCGCTTAACTTCTGTTGTACTCAGATCAACACCTGTTAGGGTCCAAGCTCTGGGTAAATAGTGAACCCAAAAATGAAAATCAACATTACATTTTTATAATAAAGAAACAATGCAACACTAAAAATATAAAATACATTTTTATAGTAAAATTACTAACAGTATACTTTATGATCTACAAAATATATATTTAAAAAACATTATTTTGTCTGAAAGTATAAAATTATGTACAAAGTATCTGTAGTTGAAATGTTTAGATTTCGGCATTAAATAATCCATAGAACCCTTTCATGAAATTAATCCATATAATATCCTACAATTTCTTAAAGAAATCAATCTGTATTCCAAAATATAACTTCAACAAAACTACAACATAAAACGCGCCTATTACTCCCTTTAGTAATGATGACCACATAAAAGCTGAGTTTCATCTACCATGTATTCAGTTGTGAAAGCAGAATAACATAGATCCCATTTTTATTATTCAAAGCTCCTCCACCAAAAATAACTAGATTTTGATATGCCGAGAAATAAAAACAACCAAAACCAAATCATTCAGTAAGCCTCTACCTTGAGTTGTTCTTGGGCCTGGTATTGATGAACATTAGTAAAAATTGGTTACTTTAGACGTTTGGGAATATTCAAAGTGTTTCCTTCCGTAGATTGGTGGTGAATCTATTTCAATTTACGTCATTTCTGTTTGCGAAATGTTTCATAATAACGTTCTATTTTTTTTATAACTATAAATATCATTAGAAAACGAATTGGATTTAAATTTCAACAATATTCTCTTCAACAAATCTGACAACGTTACATTATGCTGTTAGGCGCAATGTGCTTTTCCCTATCAGCTTATAATAAACCAAAGTAAAACGTTTTGGGTTTGGGTTGTTTTTAGTTTTTTTGCTTTTCTCCTGATCTCTTTTCATGATATTCACGCAGCTTACCATGTCTCAACGCTGCATGTCGAAAAACGGGGAATAATAATTACTGGCTTCTTTTCATGGACCTATTCCAACAAATACTTCAAAACGAAGCCCTTAATCGGCAGAAGAAAAACGAAACAGGCAAAAAAAGTCTTGTAAAATGTGCAAGAAATGCGGGCAGAAGACGATAACGACTGCCAAACACAAAGCCTAAAAGATTTCAGTTTCTGCGTGGGAGATGGTTAAAATAAATGAGTACCCATGAGATATATTCAGCAATGATTCGAGAAACTGGATTTACTGAAGCCAAGCAAGAGACTGACACATAAATTCCGGACATTCGACAAATACGAATCAGTAGTTTTCCAAAAATGTCCGATATCGATCAAGCATTTCTCTTGCAATTTCACTGATCCGTTCGCACAATCAATACATCCGTTATTTCAATCGTCTCCATAAAATAGTATATTAACCCTGTAGACACCCCGTGGAGTATAAGTCCACACCCAAACTACGTTCGATGTTCCTGATGCGGTCTCCGTATCTATTAGATTTTTCACTGGGGTGAAGTTCCTCGCCTCAGGACCAACTTGTTTCTTCTCCTAGAATAGTTATAATAAAAGTTAGAAAGGCCAGTCTGCTTGCTATGGTTGCTATAACAAGTAAGTTTTACCTAACGTAAAGTTGCTCCCTTCGAAGCCAGCAGGTTTTGGATCCAGAATGGTTCTTTTTTCCTAAACTAGTTGACAATCAATGCTAAAGAGGCTTGTCACCTTGACATGGTTACCATGTCAATAATTTTAACTCTGAAGAGGATTTGCCTGCCTCGTGGCCAGCAGGTTTTGGATCCAGAATGGTTCTTTTTTGCTAAACTAGTTGACAATCAATGCTAAAGAGGCTTGTCACCTTGACATGGTTACCATGTCAATAATTTTAACTGTGAAGAGGATTTGCCTGCCTCGTGGCCAGCAGGTTTTGGATCCAGAATTGTTCTTTTTTCCTAAACTAGTTGACAATCAATGCTAAAGAGGCTTGTCACCTTGACATGGTTACCATGTCAATAATTTTAACTCTGAAGAGGATTTGCCTGCCTCGTGGCCAGCAGTTTTTGGATCCAGAATGGTTCTTTTTTCCTAAACTAGTTGACAATCAATGCTAAAGAGGCTTGTCACCTTGACATGGTTACCATATCAATAATTTTAACTCTGAAGAGGATTTGCCTGCCTCGTGGCCAGCAGGTTTTGGATCCAGAATGGTTCTTTTTTCCTAAACTAGTTGACAATCAATGCTAAAGAGGCTTGTCACCTTGACATGGTTACCATGTCAATAATTTTAACTCTGAAGAGGATTTGCCTGCCTCGTGGCCAGCAGGTTTTGAATACAGAATTGTTCTTTTTTCCTAAACTAGTTGACAATCAATGCTAAAGAGGCTTGTCACCTTGACATGGTTACCATATCAATAATTTTAACTCTGAAGAGGATTTGCCTGCCTCGTGGCCAGCAGGTTTTGGATCCAGAATGGTTCTTTTTTCCTAAACTAGTTGAAAATCAATGCTAAAGAGGCTTGTCACCTTGACATGGTTACCATGTCAATAATTTTAACTCTGAAGAGGATTTGCCTGCCTCGTGGCCAGCAGTTTTTGGATCCAGAATGGTTCTTTTTTCCTAAACTAGTTGACAATCAATGCTAAAGAGGCTTGTCACCTTGACATGGTTACCATATCAATAATTTTAACTCTGAAGAGGATTTGCCTGCCTCGTGGCCAGCAGGTTTTGGATCCAGAATGGTTCTTTTTTCCTAAACTAGTTGACAATCAATGCTAAAGAGGCTTGTCACCTTGACATGGTTACCATGTCAATAATTTTAACTCTGAAGAGGATTTGCCTGCCTCGTGGCCAGCAGGTTTTGAATACAGAATTGTTCTTTTTTCCTAAACTAGTTGACAATCAATGCTAAAGAGGCTTGTCACCTTGACATGGTTACCATATCAATAATTTTAACTCTGAAGAGGATTTGCCTGCCTCGTGGCCAGCAGTTTTTGGATCCAGAATGGTTCTTTTTTCCTAAACTAGTTGACAATCAATGCTAAAGAGGCTTGTCACCTTGACATGGTTACCATGTCAATAATTTTAACTCTGAAGAGGATTTGCCTGCCTCGTGGCCAGCAGGTTTTGAATACAGAATTGTTCTTTTTTCCTAAACTAGTTGACAATCAATGCTAAAGAGGCTTGTCACCTTGACATGGTTACCATATCAATAATTTTAACTCTGAAGAGGATTTGCCTGCCTCGTGGCCAGCAGGTTTTGGATCCAGAATGGTTCTTTTTTCCTAAACTAGTTGACAATCAATGCTAAAGAGGCTTGTCACCTTGACATGGTTACCATATCAATAATTTTAACTCTGAAGAGGATTTGCCTGCCTCGTGGCCAGCAGGTTTTGGATCCAGAATGGTTCTTTTTTCCTAAACTAGTTGACAATCAATGCTAAAGAGGCTTGTCACCTTGACATGGTTACCATGTCAATAATTTTAACTCTGAAGAGGATTTGCCTGCCTCGTGGCCAGCAGGTTTTGGATCCAGAATGGTTCTTTTTTCCTAAACTAGTTGACGATCAATGCTAAAGAGGCTTGTCACCTTGACATGGTTACCATGTCAATAATTTTAGCTCTGAAGAGGATTTGCCTGCCTCGTGGCCAGCAGGTTTGGAATCCAGAATTGTTCTTTTTTCCTAAACTAGTTGACAATCAATGCTAAAGAGGCTTGTCACCTTGACATGGTTACCATATCAATAATTTTAACTCTGAAGAGGATTTGCCTGCCTCGTGGCCAGAAGGTTTTGGATCCAGAATGGTTCTTTTTTCCTAAACTAGTTGACAATCAATGCTAAAGAGGCTTGTCACCTTGACATGGTTACCATGTCAATAATTTTAACTCTGAAGAGGATTTGCCTGCCTCGTGGCCAGCAGGTTTTGGATCCAGAATGGTTCTTTTTTCCTAAACTAGTTGACAATCAATGCTAAAGAGGCTTGTCACCTTGACATGGTTACCATATCAATAATTTTAACTCTGAAGAGGATTTGCCTGCCTCGTGGCCAGAAGGTTTTGGATCCAGAATGGTTCTTTTTTCCTAAACTAGTTGACAATCAATGCTAAAGAGGCTTGTCACCTTGACATGGTTACCATGTCAATAATTTTAACTCTGAAGAGGATTTGCCTGCCTCGTGGCCAGCAGGTTTTGGATCCAGAATGGTTCTTTTTTCCTAAACTAGTTGACAATCAATGCTAAAGAAGCTTGTCACCTTGACATGGTTACCATATCAATAATTTTAACTCTGAAGAGGATTTGCCTGCCTCGTGGCCAGCAGGTTTTGGATCCAGAATGGTTCTTTTTTCCTAAACTAGTTGACAATCAATGCTAAAGAGGCTTGTCACCTTGACATGGTTACCATGTCAATAATTTTAACTCTGAAGAGGATTTGCCTGCCTCGTGGCCAGCAGGTTTTGGATCCAGAATGGTTCTTTTTTCCTAAACTGGTTGACAATCAATGCTAAAGAGGCTTGTCACCTTGACATGGTTACCATATCAATAATTTTAACTCTGAAGAGGATTTGCCTGCCTCGTGGCCAGCAGGTTTTGGATCCAGAATGGTTCTTTTTTCCTAAACTAGTTGACAATCAATGCTAAAGAGGCTTGTCACCTTGACATGGTTACCATGTCAATAATTTTAACTCTGAAGAGGATTTGCCTGCCTCGTGGCCAGCAGGTTTTGAATACAGAATTGTTCTTTTTTCCTAAACTAGTTGACAATCAATGCTAAAGAGGCTTGTCACCTTGACATGGTTACCATATCAATAATTTTAACTCTGAAGAGGATTTGCCTGCCTCGTGGCCAGCAGGTTTTGGATCCAGAATGGTTCTTTTTTCCTAAACTAGTTGACAATCAATGCTAAAGAGGCTTGTCACCTTGACATGGTTACCATGTCAATAATTTTAACACTGAAGAGGATTTGCCTGCCTCGTGGCCAGCAGTTTTTGGATCCAGAATGGTTCTTTTTTCCTAAACTAGTTGACAATCAATGCTAAAGAGGCTTGTCACCTTGACATGGTTACCATGTCAATAATTTTAACTCTGAAGAGGATTTGCCTGCCTCGTGGCCAGCAGGTTTTGAATACAGAATTGTTCTTTTTTCCTAAACTAGTTGACAATCAATGCTAAAGAGGCTTGTCACCTTGACATGGTTACCATATCAATAATTTTAACTCTGAAGAGGATTTGCCTGCCTCGTGGCCAGCAGGTTTTGGATCCAGAATAGTTCTTTTTTCCTAAACTAGTTGACAATCAATGCTAAAGAGGCTTGTCACCTTGACATGGTTACCATATCAATAATTTTAACTCTGAAGAGGATTTGCCTGCCTCGTGGCCAGCAGGTTTTGGATCCAGAATGGTTCTTTTTTCCTAAACTAGTTGATAATCAATGCTAAAGAGGCTTGTCACCTTGACATGGTTACCATGTCAATAATTTTAACTCTGAAGAGGATTTGCCTGCCTCGTGGCCAGCAGGTTTTGGATCCAGAATGGTTCTTTTTTCCTAAACTAGTTGACAATCAATGCTAAAGAGGCTTGTCACCTTGACATGGTTACCATGTCAATAATTTTAACACTGAAGAGGATTTGCCTGCCTCGTGGCCAGCAGGTTTGGAATCCAGAATTGTTCTTTTTTCCTAAACTAGTTGACAATCAATGCTAAAGAGGCTTGTCACCTTGACATGGTTACCATATCAATAATTTTAACTCTGAAGAGGATTTGCCTGCCTCGTGGCCAGCAGGTTTTGGATCCAGAATGGTTCTTTTTTCCTAAACTAGTTGACAATCAATGCTAAAGAGGCTTGTCACCTTGACATGGTTACCATGTCAATAATTTTAACTCTGAAGAGGATTTGCCTGCCTCGTGGCCAGCAGGTTTTGGATCCAGAATGGTTCTTTTTTCCTAAACTAGTTGACAATCAATGCTAAATAGGCTTGTCACCTTGACATGGTTACCATATCAATAATATTAACTCTGAAGAGGATTTGCCTGCCTCGTGGCCAGCAGGTTTTGGATCCAGAATGGTTCTTTTTTCCTAAACTAGTTGACAATCAATGCTAAAGAGGCTTGTCACCTTGACATGGTTACCATGTCAATAATTTTAACTCTGAAGAGGATTTGCCTGCCTCGTGGCCAGCAGGTTTTGGATCCAGAATGGTTCTTTTTTCCTAAACTAGTTGACAATCAATGCTAAAGAGGCTTGTCACCTTGACATGGTTACCATGTCAATAATTTTAACTCTAAAGAGGATTTGCCTGCCTCGTGGCCAGCAGGTTTGGGATCCAGAATGGTTCTTTTTTCCTAAACTAGTTGACAATCAATGCTAAAGAGGCTTGTCACCTTGACATGGTTACCATGTCAATAATTTTAACTCTGAAGAGGATTTGCCTGCCTCGTGGCCAGCAGGTTTTGGATCCAGAATGGTTCTTTTTTCCTAAACTAGTTGACAATCAATGCTAAAGAGGCTTGTCACCTTGACATGGTTACCATATCAATAATTTTAACTCTGAAGAGGATTTGCCTGCCTCGTGGCCAGCAGGTTTTGGATCCAGAATGGTTCTTTTTTCCTAAACTAGTTGACAATCAATGCTAAAGAGGCTGGTCACCTTGACATGGTTACCATGTCAATAATTTTAACTCTGAAGAGGATTTGCCTGCCTCGTGGCCAGCAGGTTTTGAATACAGAATTGTTCTTTTTTCCTAAACTAGTTGACAATCAATGCTAAAGAGGCTTGTCACCTTGACATGGTTACCATATCAATAATTTTAACTCTGAAGAGGATTTGCCTGCCTCGTGGCCAGCAGGTTTTGGATCCAGAATCGTTCTTTTTTCCTAAACTAGTTGACAATCAATGCTAAAGAGGCTTGTCACCTTGACATGGTTACCATGTCAATAATTTTAACTCTGAAGAGGATTTGCCTGCGTCGTGGCCAGCAGGTTTTGGATACAGAATTGTTCTTTTTTCCTAAACTAGTTGACAATCAATGCTAAAGAGGCTTGTCACCTTGACATGGTTACCATGTCAATAATTTTAACTCTGAAGAGGATTTGCCTGCCTCGTGGCCAGCAGTTTTTGGATCCAGAATGGTTCTTTTTTCCTAAACTAGTTGACAATCAATGCTAAAGAGGCTTGTCACCTTGACATGGTTACCATATCAATAATTTTAACTCTGAAGAGGATTTGCCTGCCCCGTGGCCAGCAGGTTTTGGATCCAGAATGGTTCTTTTTTCCTAAACTAGTTGACAATCAATGCTAAAGAGGCTTGTCACCTTGACATGGTTACCATGTCAATAATTTTAAATCTGAAGAGGATTTGCCTGCCTCGTGGCCAGCAGGTTTTGGATCCAGAATTGTTCTTTTTTCCTAAACTAGTTGACAATCAATGCTAAAGAGGCTTGTCACCTTGACATGGTTACCATATCAATAATTTTAACTCTGAAGAGGATTTGCCTGCCTCGTGGCCAGCAGGTTTTGGATCCAGAATGGTTCTTTTTTCCTAAACTAGTTGACAATCAATGCTAAAGAGGCTTGTCACCTTGACATGGTTACCATGTCAATAATTTTAACTCTGAAGAGGATTTGCCTGCCTCGTGGCCAGCAGGTTTTGGATCCAGAATTGTTCTTTTTTCCTAAACTAGTTGACAATCAATGCTAAAGAGGCTTGTCACCTTGACATGGTTACCATATCAATAATTTTAACTCTGAAGAGGATTTGCCTGCCTCGTGGCCAGCAGGTTTTGGATCCAGAATGGTTCTTTTTTCCTAAACTAGTTGACAATCAATGCTAAAGAGGCTTGTCACCTTGACATGGTTACCAAGTCAATAATTTTAACTCTGAAGAGGATTTGCCTGCCTCGTGGCCAGCAGGTTTTGGATCCAGAATTGTTCTTTTTTCCTAAACTAGTTGACAATCAATGCTAAAGAGGCTTGTCACCTTGACATGGTTACCATGTCAATAATTTTAACTCTGAAGAGGATTTGCCTGCCTCGTGGCCAGCAGTTTTTGGATCCAGAATAGTTCTTTTTTCCTAAACTAGTTGACAATCAATGCTAAAGAGGCTTGTCACCTTGACATGGTTACCATATCAATAATTTTAACTCTGAAGAGGATTTGCCTGCCTCGTGGCCAGCAGGTTTTGGATCCAGAATGGTTCTTTTTTCCTAAACTAGTTGACAATCAATGCTAAAGAGGCTTGTCACCTTGACATGGTTACCATGTCAATAATTTTAACTCTGAAGAGGATTTGCCTGCCTCGTGGCCAGCAGGTTTTGGATCCAGAATGGTTCTTTTTTCCTAAACTGGTTGACAATCAATGCTAAAGAGGCTTGTCACCTTGACATGGTTACCATATCAATAATTTTAACTCTGAAGAGGATTTGCCTGCCTCGTGGCCAGCAGGTTTTGGATCCAGAATGGTTCTTTTTTCCTAAACTAGTTGACAATCAATGCTAAAGAGGCTTGTCACCTTGACATGGTTACCATGTCAATAATTTTAACTCTGAAGAGGATTTGCCTGCCTCGTGGCCAGCAGGTTTTGAATACAGAATTGTTCTTTTTTCCTAAACTAGTTGACAATCAATGCTAAAGAGGCTTGTCACCTTGACATGGTTACCATGTCAATAATTTTAACACTGAAGAGGATTTGCCTGCCTCGTGGCCAGCAGTTTTTGGATCCAGAATGGTTCTTTTTTCCTAAACTAGTTGACAATCAATGCTAAAGAGGCTTGTCACCTTGACATGGTTACCATGTCAATAATTTTAACTCTGAAGAGGATTTGCCTGCCTCGTGGCCAGCAGGTTTTGAATACAGAATTGTTCTTTTTTCCTAAACTAGTTGACAATCAATGCTAAAGAGGCTTGTCACCTTGACATGGTTACCATATCAAGAATTTTAACTCTGAAGAGGATTTGCCTGCCTCGTGGCCAGCAGGTTTTGGATCCAGAATAGTTCTTTTTTCCTAAACTAGTTGACAATCAATGCTAAAGAGGCTTGTCACCTTGACATGGTTACCATATCAATAATTTTAACTCTGAAGAGGATTTGCCTGCCTCGTGGCCAGCAGGTTTTGGATCCAGAATGGTTCTTTTTTCCTAAACTAGTTGATAATCAATGCTAAAGAGGCTTGTCACCTTGACATGGTTACCATGTCAATAATTTTAACTCTGAAGAGGATTTGCCTGCCTCGTGGCCAGCAGGTTTTGGATCCAGAATGGTTCTTTTTTCCTAAACTAGTTGACAATCAATGCTAAAGAGGCTTGTCACCTTGACATGGTTACCATGTCAATAATTTTAACACTGAAGAGGATTTGCCTGCCTCGTGGCCAGCAGGTTTGGAATCCAGAATTGTTCTTTTTTCCTAAACTAGTTGACAATCAATGCTAAAGAGGCTTGTCACCTTGACATGGTTACCATATCAATAATTTTAACTCTGAAGAGGATTTGCCTGCCTCGTGGCCAGCAGGTTTTGGATCCAGAATGGTTCTTTTTTCCTAAACTAGTTGACAATCAATGCTAAAGAGGCTTGTCACCTTGACATGGTTACCATGTCAATAATTTTAACTCTGAAGAGGATTTGCCTGCCTCGTGGCCAGCAGGTTTTGGATCCAGAATGGTTCTTTTTTCCTAAAATAGTTGACAATCAATGCTAAATAGGCTTGTCACCTTGACATGGTTACCATATCAATAATATTAACTCTGAAGAGGATTTGCCTGCCTCGTGGCCAGCAGGTTTTGGATCCAGAATGGTTCTTTTTTCCTAAACTAGTTGACAATCAATGCTAAAGAGGCTTGTCACCTTGACATGGTTACCATATCAATAATTTTAACTCTGAAGAGGATTTGCCTGCCTCGTGGCCAGCAGGTTTTGGATCCAGAATGGTTCTTTTTTCCTAAACTAGTTGACAATCAATGCTAAAGAGGCTGGTCACCTTGACATGGTTACCATGTCAATAATTTTAACTCTGAAGAGGATTTGCCTGCCTCGTGGCCAGCAGGTTTTGAATACAGAATTGTTCTTTTTTCCTAAACTAGTTGACAATCAATGCTAAAGAGGCTTGTCACCTTGACATGGTTACCATATCAATAATTTTAACTCTGAAGAGGATTTGCCTGCCTCGTGGCCAGCAGGTTTTGGATCCAGAATCGTTCTTTTTTCCTAAACTAGTTGACAATCAATGCTAAAGAGGCTTGTCACCTTGACATGGTTACCATGTCAATAATTTTAACTCTGAAGAGGATTTGCCTGCGTCGTGGCCAGCAGGTTTTGGATACAGAATTGTTCTTTTTTCCTAAACTAGTTGACAATCAATGCTAAAGAGGCTTGTCACCTTGACATGGTTACCATGTCAATAATTTTAACTCTGAAGAGGATTTGCCTGCCTCGTGGCCAGCAGTTTTTGGATCCAGAATGGTTCTTTTTTCCTAAACTAGTTGACAATCAATGCTAAAGAGGCTTGTCACCTTGACATGGTTACCATATCAATAATTTTAACTCTGAAGAGGATTTGCCTGCCCCGTGGCCAGCAGGTTTTGGATCCAGAATGGTTCTTTTTTCCTAAACTAGTTGACAATCAATGCTAAAGAGGCTTGTCACCTTGACATGGTTACCATGTCAATAATTTTAAATCTGAAGAGGATTTGCCTGCCTCGTGGCCAGCAGGTTTTGGATCCAGAATTGTTCTTTTTTCCTAAACTAGTTGACAATCAATGCTAAAGAGGCTTGTCACCTTGACATGGTTACCATATCAATAATTTTAACTCTGAAGAGGATTTGCCTGCCTCGTGGCCAGCAGGTTTTGGATCCAGAATGGTTCTTTTTTCCTAAACTAGTTGACAATCAATGCTAAAGAGGCTTGTCACCTTGACATGGTTACCATGTCAATAATTTTAACTCTGAAGAGGATTTGCCTGCCTCGTGGCCAGCAGGTTTTGGATCCAGAATTGTTCTTTTTTCCTAAACTAGTTGACAATCAATGCTAAAGAGGCTTGTCACCTTGACATGGTTACCATATCAATAATTTTAACTCTGAAGAGGATTTGCCTGCCTCGTGGCCAGCAGGTTTTGGATCCAGAATGGTTCTTTTTTCCTAAACTAGTTGACAATCAATGCTAAAGAGGCTTGTCACCTTGACATGGTTACCAAGTCAATAATTTTAACTCTGAAGAGGATTTGCCTGCCTCGTGGCCAGCAGGTTTTGGATCCAGAATTGTTCTTTTTTCCTAAACTAGTTGACAATCAATGCTAAAGAGGCTTGTCACCTTGACATGGTTACCATGTCAATAATTTTAACTCTGAAGAGGATTTGCCTGCCTCGTGGCCAGCAGTTTTTGGATCCAGAATAGTTCTTTTTTCCTAAACTAGTTGACAATCAATGCTAAAGAGGCTTGTCACCTTGACATGGTTACCATATCAATAATTTTAACTCTGAAGAGGATTTGCCTGCCTCGTGGCCAGCAGGTTTTGGATCCAGAATGGTTCTTTTTTCCTAAACTAGTTGACAATCAATGCTAAAGAGGCTTGTCACCTTGACATGGTTACCATGTCAATAATTTTAGCTCTGAAGAGGATTTGCCTGCCTCGTGGCCAGCAGGTTTTGGATCCAGAATTGTTCTTTTTTCCTAAACTAGTTGACAATCAATGCTAAAGAGGCTTGTCACCTTGACATGGTTACCATATCAATAATTTTAACTCTGAAGAGGATTTGCCTGCCTCGTGGCCAGCAGGTTTTGGATCCAGAATGGTTCTTTTTTCCTAAACTAGTTGACAATCAATGCTAAAGAGGCTTGTCACCTTGACATGGTTACCATGTCAATAATTTTAACTCTGAAGAGGATTTGCCTGCCTCGTGGCCAGCAGGTTTTGGATCCAGAATTGTTCTTCTTTCCTAAACTAGTTGACAATCAATGCTAAAGAGGCTTGTCACGTTGACATGGTTACCATGTCAATAATTTTAACTCTGAAGAGGATTTGCCTGCCTCGTGGCCAGCAGTTTTTGGATCCAGAATAGTTCTTTTTTCCTAAACTAGTTGACAATCAATGCTAAAGAGGCTTGTCACCTTGACATGGTTACCATATCAATAATTTTAACTCTGAAGAGGATTTGCCTGCCTCGTGGCCAGCAGGTTTTGGATCCAGAATGGTTCTTTTTTCCTAAACTAGTTGACAATCAATGCTAAAGAGGCTTGTCACCTTGACATGGTTACCATGTCAATAATTTTAACTCTGAAGAGGATTTGCCTGCCTCGTGGCCAGCAGGTTTTGAATACAGAATTGTTCTTTTTTCCTAAACTAGTTGACAATCAATGCTAAAGAGGCTTGTCACCTTGACATGGTTACCATATCAATAATTTTAACTCTGAAGAAGATTTGCCTGCCTCGTGGCCAGCAGGTTTTGGATCCAGAATGGTTCTTTTTTCCTAAACTAGTTGACAATCAATGCTAAAGAGGCTTGTCACCTTGACATGGTTACCATGTCAATAATTTTAACTCTGAAGAGGATTTGCCTGCCTCGTGGCCAGCAGGTTTTGAATACAGAATTGTTCTTTTTTCCTAAACTAGTTGACAATCAATGCTAAAGAGGCTTGTCACCTTGACATGGTTACCATGTCAATAATTTTAACTCTGAAGAGGATTTGCCTGCCTCGTGGCCAGCAGGTTTTGGATCCAGAATGGTTCTTTTTTCCTAAACTAGTTGACAATCAATGCTAAAGAGGCTTGTCACCTTGACATGGTTACCATGTCAATAATTTTAACTCTGAAGAGGATTTGCCTGCCTCGTGGCCAGCAGGTTTTGGATACAGAATTGTTCTTTTTTCCTAAACTAGTTGACAATCAATGCTAAAGAGGCTTGTCACCTTGACATGGTTACCATGTCAATAATTTTAACTCTGAAGAGGATTTGCCTGCCTCGTGGCCAGCAGGTTTTGGATCCAGAATGGTTCTTTTTTCCTAAACTAGTTGACAATCAATGCTAAAGAGGCTTGTCACCTTGACATGGTTACCATGTCAATAATTTTAACTCTGAAGAGGATTTGCCTGCCCCGTGGCCAGCAGGTTTTGGATACAGAATGGTTCTTTTTTCCTAAACTAGTTGACAATCAATGCTAAAGAGGCTTGGCACCTTGACATGGTTACCATGTCAATAATTTTAACTCTGAAGAGGATTTGCCTGCCTCGTGGCCAGCAGGTTTTGGATCCAGAATGGTTCTTTTTTCCTAAACTAGTTGACAATCAATGCTAAAGAGGCTTGTCACCTTGACATGGTTACCATGTCAATAATTTTAACTCTGAAGAGGATTTGCCTGCCTCGTGGCCAGCAGGTTTTGGATCCAGAATTGTTCTTTTTTCCTAAACTAGTTGACAATCAATGCTAAAGAGGCTTGTCACCTTGACATGGTTACCATGTCAATAATTTTAACTCTGAAGAGGATTTGCCTGCCTCGTGGCCAGCAGTTTTTGGATCCAGAATAGTTCTTTTTTCCTAAACTAGTTGACAATCAATGCTAAAGAGGCTTGTCACCTTGACATGGTTACCATATCAATAATTTTAACTCTGAAGAGGATTTGCCTGCCTCGTGGCCAGCAGGTTTTGGATCCAGAATGGTTCTTTTTTCCTAAACTAGTTGACAATCAATGCTAAAGAGGCTTGTCACCTTGACATGGTTACCATGTCAATAATTTTAGCTCTGAAGAGGATTTGCCTGCCTCGTGGCCAGCAGGTTTTGGATCCAGAATTGTTCTTTTTTCCTAAACTAGTTGACAATCAATGCTAAAGAGGCTTGTCACCTTGACATGGTTACCATATCAATAATTTTAATTCTGAAGAGGATTTGCCTGCCTCGTGGCCAGCAGGTTTTGGATCCAGAATGGTTCTTTTTTCTTAAACTAGTTGACAATCAATGCTAAAGAGGCTTGTCACCTTGACATGGTTACCATGTCAATAATTTTAACTCTGAAGAGGATTTGCCTGCCTCGTGGCCAGCAGGTTTTGGATCCAGAATTGTTCTTCTTTCCTAAACTAGTTGACAATCAATGCTAAAGAGGCTTGTCACGTTGACATGGTTACCATGTCAATAATTTTAACTCTGAAGAGGATTTGCCTGCCTCGTGGCCAGCAGTTTTTGGATCCAGAATAGTTCTTTTTTCCTAAACTAGTTGACAATCAATGCTAAAGAGGCTTGTCACCTTGACATGGTTACCATATCAATAATTTTAACTCTGAAGAGGATTTGCCTGCCTCGTGGCCAGCAGGTTTTGGATCCAGAATGGTTCTTTTTTCCTAAACTAGTTGACAATCAATGCTAAAGAGGCTTGTCACCTTGACATGGTTACCATGTCAATAATTTTAACTCTGAAGAGGATTTGCCTGCCTCGTGGCCAGCAGGTTTTGAATACAGAATTGTTCTTTTTTCCTAAACTAGTTGACAATCAATGCTAAAGAGGCTTGTCACCTTGACATGGTTACCATATCAATAATTTTAACTCTGAAGAAGATTTGCCTGCCTCGTGGCCAGCAGGTTTTGGATCCAGAATGGTTCTTTTTTCCTAAACTAGTTGACAATCAATGCTAAAGAGGCTTGTCACCTTGACATGGTTACCATGTCAATAATTTTAACTCTGAAGAGGATTTGCCTGCCTCGTGGCCAGCAGGTTTTGAATACAGAATTGTTCTTTTTTCCTAAACTAGTTGACAATCAATGCTAAAGAGGCTTGTCACCTTGACATGGTTACCATGTCAATAATTTTAACTCTGAAGAGGATTTGCCTGCCTCGTGGCCAGCAGGTTTTGGATCCAGAATGGTTCTTTTTTCCTAAACTAGTTGACAATCAATGCTAAAGAGGCTTGTCACCTTGACATGGTTACCATGTCAATAATTTTAACTCTGAAGAGGATTTGCCTGCCTCGTGGCCAGCAGGTTTTGGATACAGAATTGTTCTTTTTTCCTAAACTAGTTGACAATCAATGCTAAAGAGGCTTGTCACCTTGACATGGTTACCATGTCAATAATTTTAACTCTGAAGAGGATTTGCCTGCCTCGTGGCCAGCAGGTTTTGGATCCAGAATGGTTCTTTTTTCCTAAACTAGTTGACAATCAATGCTAAAGAGGCTTGTCACCTTGACATGGTTACCATGTCAATAATTTTAACTCTGAAGAGGATTTGCCTGCCCCGTGGCCAGCAGGTTTTGGATACAGAATGGTTCTTTTTTCCTAAACTAGTTGACAATCAATGCTAAAGAGGCTTGTCACCTTGACATGGTTACCATGTCAATAATTTTAACTCTGAAGAGGATTTGCCTGCCTCGTGGCCAGCAGGTTTTGGATCCAGAATGGTTCTTTTTTCCTAAACTAGTTGACAATCAATGCTAAAGAGGCTTGTCACCTTGACATGGTTACCATGTCAATAATTTTAACTCTGAAGAGGATTTGCCTGCCTCGTGGCCAGCAGGTTTTGGATCCAGAATTGTTCTTTTTTCCTAAACTAGTTGACAATCAATGCTAAAGAGGCTTGTCACCTTGACATGGTTACCATGTCAATAATTTTAACACTGAAGAGGATTTGCCTGCCTCGTGGCCAGCAGGTTTTGGATCCAGAATGGTTCTTTTTTCCTAAACTAGTTGACAATCAATGCTAAAGAGGCTTGTCACCTTGACATGGTTACCATATCAATAATTTTAACTCTGAAGAGGATTTGCCTGCCTCGTGGCCAGCAGGTTTGGGATCCAGAATTGTTCTTTTTTCCTAAACTAGTTGACAATCAATGCTAAAGAGGCTTGTCACCTTGACATGGTTACCATGACAATAATTTTAACTCTGAAGAGGATTTGCCTGCCTCGTGGCCAGCAGGTTTTGGATCCAGAATTGTTCTTTTTTCCTAAACTAGTTGACAATCAATGCTAAAGAGGCTTGTCACCTTGACATGGTTACCATATCAATAATTTTAACTCTGAAGAAGAATTGCCTGCCTCGTGGCCAGCAGGTTTTGGATCCAGAATGGTTCTTTTTTCCTAAACTACTTGACAATCAATGCTAAAGAGGCTTGTCACCTTGACATGGTTACCATGTCAATAATTTTAACTCTGAAGAGGATTTGCCTGCCTCCTGGCCAGCAGGTTTTGAATACAGAATTGTTCTTTTTTCCTAAACTAGTTGACAATCAATGCTAAAGAGGCTTGTCACCTTGACATGGTTAACATGTCAATAATTTTAACTCTGAAGAGGATTTGCCTGCCTCGTGGCCAGCAGGTTTTGGATCCAGAATGTTTCTTTTTTCCTAAACTAGTTGACAATCAATGCTAAAGAGGCTTGTCACCTTGACATGGTTACCATGTCAATAATTTTAACTCTGAAGAGGATTTGCCTGCCTCGTGGCCAGCAGGTTTTGGATACAGAATTGTTCTTTTTTCCTAAACTAGTTGACAATCAATGCTAAAGAGGCTTGTCACCTTGACATGGTTACCATGTCAATAATTTTAACTCTGAAGAGGATTTGCCTGCCTCGTGGCCAGCAGGTTTTGGATCCAGAATGGTTCTTTTTTCCTAAACTAGTTGACAATCAATGCTAAAGAGGCTTGTCACCTTGACATGGTTACCATGTCAATAATTTTAACTCTGAAGAGGATTTGCCTGCCCCGTGGCCAGCAGGTTTTGGATACAGAATGGTTCTTTTTTCCTAAACTAGTTGACAATCAATGCTAAAGAGGCTTGTCACCTTGACATGGTTACCATGTCAATAATTTTAACTCTGAAGAGGATTTGCCTGCCTCGTGGCCAGCAGGTTTTGGATCCAGAATGGTTCTTTTTTCCTAAACTAGTTGACAATCAATGCTAAAGAGGCTTGTCACCTTGACATGGTTACCATGTCAATAATTTTAACTCTGAAGTGGATTTGCCTGCCTCGTGGCCAGCAGGTTTTGGATCCAGAATTGTTCTTTTTTCCTAAACTAGTTGACAATCAATGCTAAAGAGGCTTGTCACCTTGACATGGTTACCATGTCAATAATTTTAACACTGAAGAGGATTTGCCTGCCTCGTGGCCAGCAGGTTTTGGATCCAGAATGGTTCTTTTTTCCTAAACTAGTTGACAATCAATGCTAAAGAGGCTTGTCACCTTGACATGGTTACCATATCAATAATTTTAACTCTGAAGAGGATTTGCCTGCCTCGTGGCCAGCAGGTTTGGGATCCAGAATTGTTCTTTTTTCCTAAACTAGTTGACAATCAATGCTAAAGAGGCTTGTCACCTTGACATGGTTACCATGTCAATAATTTTAACTCTGAAGAGGATTTGCCTGCCTCGTGGCCAGCAGGTTTTGGATCCAGAATGGTTCTTTTTTCCTAAACTAGTTGACAATCAATGCTAAAGAGGCTTGTCACCTTGACATGGTTACCATGTCAATAATTTTAACTCTGAAGAGGATTTGCCTGCCTCGTGGCCAGCAGGTTTTGGATCCAGAATGGTTCTTTTTTCCTAAACTAGTTGACAATCAATGCTAAAGAGGCTTATCACCTAGACATGGTTACCATATCAATAATTTTAACTCTGAAGAGGATTTGCCTGCCTCGTGGCCAGCAGGTTTTGGATACAGAATTGTTCTTTTTTCCTAAACTAGTTGACAATCAATGCTAAAGAGGCTTGTCACCTTGACATGGTTACCATATCAATAATTTTAACTCTGAAGAGGATTTGCCTGCCTCGTGGCCAGCAGGTTTTGGATCCAGAATTGTTCTTTTTTCCTAAACTAGTTGACAATCAATGCTAAAGAGGCTTGTCACCTTGACATGGTTACCATGTCAATAATTTTAACTCTGAAGAGGATTTGCCTGCCTCGTGGCCAGCAGGTTTTGGATCCAGAATGGTTCTTTTTTCCTAAACTAGTTGACAATCAATGCTAAAGAGGCTTGTCACCTTGACATGGTTACCATGTCAATAATTTTAACTCTGAAGAGGATTTGCCTGCCTCGTGGCCAGCAGGTTTTGGATCCAGAATAGTTCTTTTTTCCTAAACTAGTTGACAATCAATGCTAAAGAGGCTTGTCACCTTGACATGGTTACCATGTCAATAATTTTAACTCTGAAGAGGATTTGCCTGCCTCGTGGCCAGCAGGTTTTGGATCCAGAATGGTTCTTTTTTCCTAAACTAGTTGACAATCAATGCTAAAGAGGCTTGTCACCTTGACATGATTACCATGTCAATAATTTTAACTCTGAAGAGGATTTGCCTGCCTCGTGGCCAGCAGGTTTTGGATCCAGAATGGTTCTTTTTTCCTAAACTAGTTGACAATCAATGCTAAAGAGGCTTGTCACCTTGACATGGTTACCATGTCAATAATTTTAACTCTGAAGAGGATTTGCCTGCCTCGTGGCCAGCAGGTTTTGGATCCAGAATTGTTCTTTTTTCCTAAACTAGTTGACAATCAATGCTAAAGAGGCTTGTCACCTTGACATGGTTACCATGTCAATAATTTTAACACTGAAGAGGATTTGCCTGCCTCGTGGCCAGCAGGTTTTGGATCCAGAATGGTTCTTTTTTCCTAAACTAGTTGACAATCAATGCTAAAGAGGCTTGTCACCTTGACATGGTTACCATATCAATAATTTTAACTCTGAAGAGGATTTGCCTGCCTCGTGGCCAGCAGGTTTTGGATACAGAATGGTTCTTTTTTCCTAAACTAGTTGACAATCAATGCTAAAGAGGCTTGTCACCTTGACATGGCTACCATGTCAATAATTTTAACTCTGAAGAGGATTTGCCTGCCTCGTGGCCAGCAGGTTTTGGATCCAGAATGGTTCTTTTTTCCTAAACTAGTTGACAATCAATGCTAAAGAGGCTTGTCACCTAGACATGGTTACCATATCAATAATTTTAACTCTGAAGAGGATTTGCCTGCCTCGTGGCCAGCAGGTTTTGGATACAGAATTGTTCTTTTTTCCTAAACTAGTTGACAATCAATGCTAAAGAGGCTTGTCACCTTGACATGGTTACCATATCAATAATTTTAACTCTGAAGAGGATTTGCCTGCCTCGTGGCCAGCAGGTTTTGGATCCAGAATTGTTCTTTTTTCCTAAACTAGTTGACAATCAATGCTAAAGAGGCTTGTCACCTTGACATGGTTACCATGTCAATAATTTTAACTCTGAAGAGGATTTGCCTGCCTCGTGGCCAGCAGGTTTTGGATCCAGAATGGTTCTTTTTTCCTAAACTAGTTGACAATCAATGCTAAAGAGGCTTGTCACCTTGACATGGTTACCATGTCAATAATTTTAACTCTGAAGAGGATTTGCCTGCCTCGTGGCCAGCAGGTTTTGGATACAGAATGGTTCTTTTTTCCTAAACTAGTTGACAATCAATGCTAAAGAGGCTTGTCACCTTGACATGGCTACCATGTCAATAATTTTAACTCTGAAGAGGATTTGCCTGCCTCGTGGCCAGCAGGTTTTGGATCCAGAATGGTTCTTTTTTCCTAAACTAGTTGACAATCAATGCTAAAGAGGCTTGTCACCTAGACATGGTTACCATATCAATAATTTTAACTCTGAAGAGGATTTGCCTGCCTCGTGGCCAGCAGGTTTTGGATACAGAATTGTTCTTTTTTCCTAAACTAGTTGACAATCAATGCTAAAGAGGCTTGTCACCTTGACATGGTTACCATATCAATAATTTTAACTCTGAAGAGGATTTGCCTGCCTCGTGGCCAGCAGGTTTTGGATCCAGAATTGTTCTTTTTTCCTAAACTAGTTGACAATCAATGCTAAAGAGGCTTGTCACCTTGACATGGTTACCATGTCAATAATTTTAACTCTGAAGAGGATTTGCCTGCCTCGTGGCCAGCAGGTTTTGGATCCAGAATGGTTCTTTTTTCCTAAACTAGTTGACAATCAATGCTAAAGAGGCTTGTCACCTTGACATGGTTACCATGTCAATAATTTTAACTCTGAAGAGGATTTGCCTGCCTCGTGGCCAGCAGGTTTTGGATCCAGAATAGTTCTTTTTTCCTAAACTAGTTGACAATCAATGCTAAAGAGGCTTGTCACCTTGACATGGTTACCATGTCAATAATTTTAACTCTGAAGAGGATTTGCCTGCCTCGTGGCCAGCAGGTTTTGGATCCAGAATGGTTCTTTTTTCCTAAACTAGTTGACAATCAATGCTAAAGAGGCTTGTCACCTTGACATGGTTACCATGTCAATAATTTTAACTCTGAAGAGGATTTGCCTGCCTCGTGGCCAGCAGGTTTTGGATCCAGAATGGTTCTTTTTTCCTAAACTAGTTGACAATCAATGCTAAAGAGGCTTGTCACCTTGACATGGTTACCATGTCAATAATTTTAACTCTGAAGAGGATTTGCCTGCCTCGTGGCCAGCAGGTTTTGGATCCAGAATGGTTCTTTTTTCCTAAACTAGTTGACAATCAATGCTAAAGAGGCTTGTCACCTTGACATGGTTACCATGTCAATAATTTTAACTCTGAAGAGGATTTGCCTGCCTCGTGGCCAGCAGGTTTTGGATCCAGAATGGTTCTTTTTTCCTAAACTAGTTGACAATCAATGCTAAAGAGGCTTGTCACCTTGACATGTTTACCATGTCAATAATTTTAACTCTGAAGAGGATTTGCCTGCCTCGTGGCCAGCAGGTTTTGGATCCAGAATGGTTCTTTTTTCCTAAACTAGTTGACAATCAATGCTAAAGAGGCTTGTCACCTTGACATGGTTACCATGTCAATAATTTTAACTCTGAAGAGGATTTGCCTGCCTCGTGGCCAGCAGGTTTTGGATCCAGAATGGTTCTTTTTTCCTAAACTAGTTGACAATCAATGCTAAAGAGGCTTGTCACCTTGACATGGTTACCATGTCAATAATTTTAACTCTGAAGAGGATTTGCCTGCCTCGTGGCCAGCAGGTTTTGGATCCAGAATGGTTCTTTTTTCCTAAACTAGTTGACAATCAATGCTAAAGAGGCTTGTCACCTTGACATGGTTACCATGTCAATAATTTTAACTCTGAAGAGGATTTGCCTGCCTCGTGGCCAGCAGGTTTTGGATCCAGAATGGTTCTTTTTTCCTAAACTAGTTGACAATCAATGCTAAAGAGGCTTGTCACCTTGACATGGTTACCATGTCAATAATTTTAACTCTGAAGAGGATTTGCCTGCCTCGTGGCCAGCAGGTTTTGGATCCAGAATGGTTCTTTTTTCCTAAACTAGTTGACAATCAATGCTAAAGAGGCTGGTCACCTTGACATGGTTACCATATCAATAATTTTAACTCTGAAGAGGATTTGCCTGCCTCGTGGCCAGCAGGTTTTCGATCCAGAATGGTTCTTTTTTCCTAAACTAGTTGACAATCAATGCTAAAGAGGCTGGTCACCTTGACATGGTTACCATATCAATAATTTTACCTCTGAAGAGGATTTGCCTGCCTCGTGGCCAGCAGGTTTTGGATCCAGAATGGTTCTTTTTTCCTAAACCAGTAGACAATCAATGCTAAAGAGGCTTGTCACCTTGACATGGTTACCATATCAATAATTTTACCTCTGAAGAGGATTTGCCTGCCTCGTGGCCAGCAGGTTTTGGATCCAGAATGGTTCTTTTTTCCTAAACTAGTTGACAATCAATGCTAAAGAGGCTGGTCACCTTGACATGGTTACCATATCAATAATTTTACCACTGAAGAGGATTTGCCTGCCTCGTGGCCAGCAGGTTTTGGATCCAGAATGGTTCTTTTTTCCTAAACTAGTTGACAATCAATGCTAAAGAGGCTGGTCACCTTGACATGGTTACCATATCAATAATTTTACCTCTGAAGAGGATTTGCCTGCCTCGTGGCCAGCAGGTTTTGGATCCAGAATGGTTCTTTTTTCCTAAACTAGTTGACAATCAATGCTAAAGAGGCTTGTCACCTTGACATGGTTACCATATCAATAATTTTACCTCTGAAGAGGATTTGCCTGCCTCGTGGCCAGCAGGTTTTGGATCCAGAATGGTTCTTTTTTCCTAAACTAGTTGACAATCAATGCTAAAGAGGCTTGTCACCTTGACATGGTTACCATATCAATAATTTTACCACTGAAGAGGATTTGCCTGCCTCGTGGCCAGCAGGTTTTGGATCCAGAATGGTTCTTTTTTCCTAAACTAGTTGACAATCAATGCTAAAGAGGCTTGTCACCTTGACATGGTTACCATGTCAATAATTTTAACTCTGAAGAGGATTTGCCTGCCTCGTGGCCAGCAGGTTTTGGATCCAGAATGGTTCTTTTTTCCTAAACTAGTTGACAATCAATGCTAAAGAGGCTTGTCACCTTGACATGGTTACCATATCAATAATTTTAACTCTGAAGAGGATTTGCCTGCCTCGTGGCCAGAAGGTTTTGGATCCAGAATGGTTCTTTTTTCCTAAACTAGTTGACGATCAATGCTAAAGAGGCTTGTCACCTTGACATGGTTACCATGTCAATAATTTTAACTCTGAAGAGGATTTGCCTGCCTCGTGGCCAGCAGGTTTTGGATCCAGTATGGTTCTTTTTTCCTAAACTAGTTGACAATCAATGCTAAAGAGGCTTGTCACCTTGACATGGTTACCATGTCAATAATTTTACCTCTGAAGAGCATTTGCCTGCCTTTTGGCCAGCAGGTTTTGGATCCAGAATGGTTCTTTTTTCCTAAACTAGTTGACAATCAATGCTAAAGAGGCTTGTCACCTTGACATGGTTACCATGTCAATAATTTTAACTCTGAAGAGGATTTGCCTGCCTCCTGGCCAGCAGGTTTTGAATCCAGAATGGTTCTTTTTTCCTAAACTAGTTGACAATCAATGCTAAAGAGGCTTGTCACATTGACATGGTTACCATGTCAATAATTTTAACTCTGAAGAGGATTTGCCTGCCTCGTGGCCAGCAGGTTTTGGATCCAGAATTGTTCTTTTTTCCTAAACTAGTTGACAATCAATGCTAAAGAGGCTTGTCACCTTGACATGGTTACCATATCAATAATTTTACCTCTGAAGAGGATTTGCCTGCCTCGTGGCCAGCAGGTTTTGGATCCAGAATGGTTCTTTTTTCCTAAACTAGTTGACAATCAATGCTAAAGAGGCTTGTCACCTTGACATGGTTACCATATCAATAATTTTACCACTGAAGAGGATTTGCCTGCCTCGTGGCCAGCAGGTTTTGGATCCAGAATGGTTCTTTTTTCCTAAACTAGTTGACAATCAATGCTAAAGAGGCTTGTCACCTTGACATGGTTACCATGTCAATAATTTTAACTCTGAAGAGGATTTGCCTGCCTCGTGGCCAGCAGGTTTTGGATCCAGAATGGTTCTTTTTTCGTAAACTAGTTGACAATCAATGCTAAAGAGGCTTGTCACCTTGACATGGTTACCATATCAATAATTTTAACTCTGAAGAGGATTTGCCTGCCTCGTGGCCAGAAGGTTTTGGATCCAGAATGGTTCTTTTTTCCTAAACTAGTTGACGATCAATGCTAAAGAGGCTTGTCACCTTGACATGGTTACCATGTCAATAATTTTAACTCTGAAGAGGATTTGCCTGCCTCGTGGCCAGCAGGTTTTGGATCCAGTATGGTTCTTTTTTCCTAAACTAGTTGACAATCAATGCTAAAGAGGCTTGTCACCTTGACATGGTTACCATGTCAATAATTTTACCTCTGAAGAGCATTTGCCTGCCTTTTGGCCAGCAGGTTTTGGATCCAGAATGGTTCTTTTTTCCTAAACTAGTTGACAATCAATGCTAAAGAGGCTTGTCACCTTGACATGGTTACCATGTCAATAATTTTAACTCTGAAGAGGATTTGCCTGCCTCCTGGCCAGCAGGTTTTGAATCCAGAATGGTTCTTTTTTCCTAAACTAGTTGACAATCAATGCTAAAGAAGCTTGTCACATTGACATGGTTACCATGTCAATAATTTTAACTCTGAAGAGGATTTGCCTGCCTCGTGGCCAGCAGGTTTTGGATCCAGAATTGTTCTTTTTTCCTAAACTAGTTGACAATCAATGCTAAAGAGGCTTGTCACCTTGACATGGTTACCATATCAATAATTTTAACTCTGAAGAGGATTTGCCTGCCTCGTGGCCAGCAGGTTTTTGATCCAGAATGGTTCTTTTTTCCTAAACTAGTTGACAATCAATGCTAAAGAGGCTGGTCACCTTGACATGGTTACCATATCAATAATTTTACCTCTGAAGAGGATTTGCCTGCCTCGTGGCCAGCAGGTTTTGGATCCAGAATGGTTCTTTTTTCCTAAACTAGTTGACAATCAATGCTAAAGAGGCTTGTCACCTTGACATGGTTACCATATCAATAATTTTACCTCTGAAGAGGATTTGCCTGCCTCGTGGCCAGCAGGTTTTGGATCCAGAATGGTTCTTTTTTCCTAAACTAGTTGACAATCAATGCTAAAGAGGCTTGTCACCTTGACATGGTTACCATATCAATAATTTTACCACTGAAGAGGATTTGCCTGCCTCGTGGCCAGCAGGTTTTGGATCCAGAATGGTTCTTTTTTCCTAAACTAGTTGACAATCAATGCTAAAGAGGCTTGTCACCTTGACATGGTTACCATGTCAATAATTTTAACTCTGAAGAGGATTTGCCTGCCTCGTGGCCAGCAGGTTTTGGATCCAGAATGGTTCTTTTTTCCTAAACTAGTTGACAATCAATGCTAAAGAGGCTTGTCACCTTGACATGGTTACCATATCAATAATTTTAACTCTGAAGAGGATTTGCCTGCCTCGTGGCCAGAAGGTTTTGGATCCAGAATGGTTCTTTTTTCCTAAACTAGTTGACGATCAATGCTAAAGAGGCTTGTCACCTTGACATGGTTACCATGTCAATAATTTTAACTCTGAAGAGGATTTGCCTGCCTCGTGGCCAGCAGGTTTTGGATCCAGTATGGTTCTTTTTTCCTAAACTAGTTGACAATCAATGCTAAAGAGGCTTGTCACCTTGACATGGTTACCATGTCAATAATTTTACCTCTGAAGAGCATTTGCCTGCCTTTTGGCCAGCAGGTTTTGGATCCAGAATGGTTCTTTTTTCCTAAACTAGTTGACAATCAATGCTAAAGAGGCTTGTCACCTTGACATGGTTACCATGTCAATAATTTTAACTCTGAAGAGGATTTGCCTGCCTCCTGGCCAGCAGGTTTTGAATCCAGAATGGTTCTTTTTTCCTAAACTAGTTGACAATCAATGCTAAAGAGGCTTGTCACATTGACATGGTTACCATGTCAATAATTTTAACTCTGAAGAGGATTTGCCTGCCTCGTGGCCAGCAGGTTTTGGATCCAGAATTGTTCTTTTTTCCTAAACTAGTTGACAATCAATGCTAAAGAGGCTTGTCACCTTGACATGGTTACCATATCAATAATTTTACCTCTGAAGAGGATTTGCCTGCCTCGTGGCCAGCAGGTTTTGGATCCAGAATGGTTCTTTTTTCCTAAACTAGTTGACAATCAATGCTAAAGAGGCTTGTCACCTTGACATGGTTACCATATCAATAATTTTACCACTGAAGAGGATTTGCCTGCCTCGTGGCCAGCAGGTTTTGGATCCAGAATGGTTCTTTTTTCCTAAACTAGTTGACAATCAATGCTAAAGAGGCTTGTCACCTTGACATGGTTACCATGTCAATAATTTTAACTCTGAAGAGGATTTGCCTGCCTCGTGGCCAGCAGGTTTTGGATCCAGAATGGTTCTTTTTTCCTAAACTAGTTGACAATCAATGCTAAAGAGGCTTGTCACCTTGACATGGTTACCATATCAATAATTTTAACTCTGAAGAGGATTTGCCTGCCTCGTGGCCAGAAGGTTTTGGATCCAGAATGGTTCTTTTTTCCTAAACTAGTTGACGATCAATGCTAAAGAGGCTTGTCACCTTGACATGGTTACCATGTCAATAATTTTAACTCTGAAGAGGATTTGCCTGCCTCGTGGCCAGCAGGTTTTGGATCCAGTATGGTTCTTTTTTCCTAAACTAGTTGACAATCAATGCTAAAGAGGCTTGTCACCTTGACATGGTTACCATGTCAATAATTTTACCTCTGAAGAGCATTTGCCTGCCTTTTGGCCAGCAGGTTTTGGTTCCAGAATGGTTCTTTTTTCCTAAACTAGTTGACAATCAATGCTAAAGAGGCTTGTCACCTTGACATGGTTACCATGTCAATAATTTTAACTCTGAAGAGGATTTGCCTGCCTCCTGGCCAGCAGGTTTTGAATCCAGAATGGTTCTTTTTTCCTAAACTAGTTGACAATCAATGCTAAAGAGGCTTGTCACATTGACATGGTTACCATGTCAATAATTTTAACTCTGAAGAGGATTTGCCTGCCTCGTGGCCAGCAGGTTTTGGATCCAGAATTGTTCTTTTTTCCTAAACTAGTTGACAATCAATGCTAAAGAGGCTTGTCACCTTGACATGGTTACCATATCAATAATTTTAACTCTGAAGAGGATTTGCCTGCCTCGTGGCCAGCAGGTTTTTGATCCAGAATGGTTCTTTTTTCCTAAACTAGTTGACAATCAATGCTAAAGAGGCTGGTCACCTTGACATGGTTACCATATCAATAATTTTACCTCTGAAGAGGATTTGCCTGCCTCGTGGCCAGCAGGTTTTGGATCCAGAATGGTTCCTTTTCCTAAACTAGTTGACAATCAATGCTAAAGAGGCTTGTCACCTTGACATGGTTACCATATCAATAATTTTACCTCTGAAGAGGATTTGCCTGCCTCGTGGCCAGCAGGTTTTGGATCCAGAATGGTTCTTTTTTCCTAAACTAGTTGACAATCAATGCTAAAGAGGCTTGTCACCTTGACATGGTTACCATGTCAAGAATTTTAACTCTGAAGAGGATTTGCCTGCCTCGTGGCCAGCAGGTTTTGGATCCAGAATGGTTCTTTTTTCCTAAACTAGTTGACAATCAATGCTAAAGAGGCTTGTCACCTTGACATGGTAACCATATCAATAATTTTAACTCTGAAGAGGATTTGCCTGCCTCGTGGCCAGCAGGTTTTGGATCCAGAATTGTTCTTTTTTCCTAAACTAGTTGACAATCAATGCTAAAGAGGCTTGTCACCTTGACATGGTTACCATATCAATAATTTTAACTCTGAAAAGGATTTGCCTGCCTCGTGGCCAGCAGGTTTTGGATCCAGAATTGTTCTTTTTTCCTAAACTAGTTGACAATAAATGCTAAAGAGGCTTGTCACCTTGACATGGTTACTATATCAATAATTTTAACTCTGAAGAGTATTTGCCTGCCTCGTGGCCAGCAGGTTTTGGATTCAGAATGGTTCTTTTTTCCTAACCTAGTTGACAATCAATGCTAAAGAGGCTTGTCACCTTGACATGGTTACCATGTCAATAATTTTAACACTGAAGAGGATTTGCCTGCCTCGTGGCCAGCAGGTTTTGGATCCAGAATGGTTCTTTTTTCCTAAACTAGTTGACAATCAATGCTAAAGTGGCTTGTCACCTTGACATGGTTACCATATCAATAATTTTAACTCTGAAGAGGATTTGCCTGCCTCGTGGCCAGCAAGTTTTGGATCCAGAATTGTTCTTTTTTCCTAAACTAGTTGACAATCAATGCTAAAGAGGCTTGTCACCTTAACATGGTTACCATGTCAATAATTTTAACTCTGAAGAGGATTTGCCTGCCTCGTGGCCAGCAGGTTTTGGATCCAGAATTGTTCTTTTTTCCTAAACTTGTTGACAATCAATGCTAAAGAGGCTTGTCACCTTGACATTGTTACCATGTCAATAATTTTAACTCTGAAGAGGATTTGCCTGCCTCGTGGCCAGCAGGTTTTGGATCCAGAATGGTTCTTTTTTCCTAAACTAGTTGACAATCAATGCTAAAGAGGCTTGTCACCTTGACATGGTTACCATGTCAATAATTTTAACTCTGAAGAGGATTTGCCTGCCTCGTGGCCAGCAGGTTTTGGATCCAGAATGGTTCTTTTTTCCTAAACTAGTTGACAATCAATGCTAAAGAGGCTTGTCACCTTGACATGGTTACCATGTCAATAATTTTAACTCTGAAGAGGATTTGCCTGCCTCGTGGCCAGCAGGTTTTGGATCCAGAATGGTTCTTTTTTCCTAAACTAGTTGACAATCAATGCTAAAGAGGCTTGTCACCTTGACATGGTAACCATATCAATAATTTTAACTCTGAAGAGGATTTGCCTGCCTCGTGGCCAGCAGGTTTTGGATCCAGAATTGTTCTTTTTTCCTAAACTAGTTGACAATCAATGCTAAAGAGGCTTGTCACCTTGACATGGTTACCATATCAATAATTTTAACTCTGAAAAGGATTTGCCTGCCTCGTGGCCAGCAGGTTTTGGATCCAGAATTGTTCTTTTTTCCTAAGCTAGTTGACAATAAATGCTAAAGAGGCTTGTCACCTTGACATGGTTACTATATCAATAATTTTAACTCTGAAGAGTATTTGCCTGCCTCGTGGCCAGCAGGTTTTGGATTCAGAATGGTTCTTTTTTCCTAAACTAGTTGACAATCAATGCTAAAGAGGCTTGTCACCTTGACATGGTTACCATGTCAATAATTTTAACACTGAAGAGGATTTGCCTGCCTCGTGGCCAGCAGGTTTTGGATCCAGAATGGTTCTTTTTTCCTAAACTAGTTGACAATCAATGCTAAAGTGGCTTGTCACCTTGACATGGTTACCATATCAATAATTTTAACTCTGAAGAGGATTTGCCTGCCTCGTGGCCAGCAAGTTTTGGATCCAGAATTGTTCTTTTTTCCTAAACTAGTTGACAATCAATGCTAAAGAGGCTTGTCACCTTGACATGGTTACCATGTCAATAATTTTAACTCTGAAGAGGATTTGCCTGCCTCGTGGCCAGCAGGTTTTGGATCCAGAATTGTTCTTTTTTCCTAAACTTGTTGACAATCAATGCTAAAGAGGCTTGTCACCTTGACATTGTTACCATGTCAATAATTTTAACTCTGAAGAGGATTTGCCTGCCTCGTGGCCAGCAGGTTTTGGATCCAGAATGGTTCTTTTTTCCTAAACTAGTTGACAATCAATGCTAAAGAGGCTTGTCACCTTGACATGGTTACCATGTCAATAATTTTAACTCTGAAGAGGATTTGCCTGCCTCGTGGCCAGCAGGTTTTGGATCCAGAATGGTTCTTTTTTCCTAAACTAGTTGACAATCAATGCTAAAGAGGCTTGTCACCTTGACATGGTTACCATATCAATAATTTTAACTCTGAAGAGGATTTGCCTGCCTCGTGGCCAGCAAGTTTTGGATTCAGAATTGTTCTTTTTTCCTAAACTAGTTGACAATCAATGCTAAAGAGGCTTGTCACCTTGACATGGTTACCATGTCAATAATTTTAACTCTGAAGAGGATTTGCCTGCCTCGTGGCCAGCAGGTTTTGGATCCAGAATTGTTCTTTTTTCCTAAACTTGTTGACAATCAATGCTAAAGAGGCTTGTCACCTTGACATTGTTACCATGTCAATAATTTTAACTCTGAAGAGGATTTGCCTGCCTCGTGGCCAGCAGGTTTTGGATCCAGAATGGTTCTTTTTTCCTAAACTAGTTGACAATCAATGCTAAAGAGGCTTGTCACCTTGACATGGTTACCATGTCAATAATTTTAACTCTGAAGAGGATTTGCCTGCCTCGTGGCCAGCAGGTTTTGGATCCAGAATGGTTCTTTTTTCCTAACCTAGTTGACAATCAATGCTAAAGAGGCTTGTCACCTTGACATGGTTACCATATCAATAATTTTAACTCTGAAGAGGATTTGCCTGCCTCGTGGCCAGCAGGTTTTGGATCCAGAATTGTTCTTTTTTCCTAAACTAGTTGACAATCAATGCTAAAGAGGCTTGTCACCTTGACATGGTTACCATATCAATAATTTTAACTCTGAAGAGGATTTGCCTGCCTCGTGGCCAGCAGGTTTGGAATCCAGAATTGTTCTTTTTTCCTAAAGTAGTTGACAATCAATGCTAAAGAGGCTTGTCACCTTGACATGGTTACCATATCAATAATTTTACCTCTGAAGAGGATTTGCCTGCCTCGTGGCCAGCAGGTTTTGGATCCAGAATGGTTCTTTTTTCCTAAACTAGTTGACAATCAATGCTAAAGTGGCTTGTCACCTTGACATGGTTACCATATCAATAATTTTAACTCTGAAGAGGATTTGCCTGCCTCGTGGCCAGCAGGTTTGGGATCCAGAATGGTTCTTTTTTCCTAAACTAGTTGACAATCAATGCTAAAGAGGCTTGTCACCTTGACATGGTTACCATATCAATAATTTTAACTCTGAAGAGGATTTGCCTGCCTCGTGGCCAGCAGGTTTGGAATCCAGAATTGTTCTTTTTTCCTAAAGTAGTTGACAATCAATGCTAAAGAGGCTTGTCACCTTGACATGGTTACCATATCAATAATTTTACCTCTGAAGAGGATTTGCCTGCCTCGTGGCCAGCAGGTTTTGGATCCAGAATGGTTCTTTTTTCCTAAACTAGTTGACAATCAATGCTAAAGTGGCTTGTCACCTTGACATGTTTACCATATCAATAATTTTAACTCTGAAGAGGATTTACCTGCCTCGTGGCCAGCAGGTTTCGAATCCAGAAATGTTCTTTTTTCCTAAACTAGTTGACAATCAATGCTAAAGAGGCTTGTCACCTTGACATGGTTACCATATCAATAATTTTAACTCTGAAGAGGATTTGCCTGCCTCGTGGCCAGCAGGTTTGGGATCCAGAATGGTTCTTTTTTCCTAAACTAGTTGACAATCAATGCTAAAGTGGCTTGTCACCTTGACATGGTTACCATGTCAATAATTTTAACACTGAAGTGGATGTGCCTGCCTCGTGGCCAGCAGGTTTTGGATCCAGAATGGTTCCTTTTTCCTAAACTAGTTGACAATCAATGCTAAAGACGCTTGTCACCTTGACATGGTTACCATGTCAATAATTTTAACTCTGAAGAGGATTTGCCTGCCTCCTGGCCAGCAGGTTTTGGATCCAGAATGGTTCTTTTTTCCTAAACTAGTTGACAATCAATGCTAAAGAGGCTTGTCACCTTGACATGGTTACCATGTCAATAATTTTACCTCTGAAGAGGATTTGCCTGCCTCGTGGCCAGCAGGTTTTGGATCCAGAATGGTTCTTTTTTCCTAAACTAGTTGACAATCAATGCTAAAGAGGCTTGTCACCTTGACATGGTTACCATGTCAATAATTTTAACTCTGAAGAGGATTTGCCTGCCTCCTGGCCAGCAGGTTTTGGATCCAGAATGGTTCTTTTTTCCTAAACTAGTTGACAATCAATGCTGAAGAGGCTGGTCACCTTGACATGGTTACCATGTCAATAATTTTAACTCTGAAGAGGATTTGCCTGCCTCGTGGCCAGCAGGTTTGGAATCCAGAATTGTTCTTTTTTCCTAAACTAGTTGACAATCAATGCTAAAGTGGCTTGTCACCTTGACATGGTTACCATGTCAATAATTTTAACTCTGAAGAGGATTTGCCTGCCTCGTGGCCAGCAGGTTTTGGGTCCAGAATGGTTCTTTTTTCCTAAACTAGTTGACAATCAATGCTAAAGAGGCTTGTCACCTTGACATGTTTACCATGTCAATAATTTTAAATCTTAAGAGGATTTGCCTGCCTCCTGGCCAGCAGGTTTTGGATCCAGAATGGTTCTTTTTTCCTAAACTAGTTGACAATCAATGCTAAAGAGGCTTGTCACCTTGACATGGTTACCATGTCAATAATTTTACCTCTGAAGAGGATTTGCCTGCCTCGTGGCCAGCAGGTTTTGGATCCAGAATGGTTCTTTTTTCCTAAACTAGTTGACAATCAATGCTAAAGAGGCTTGTCACCTTGACATGGTTACCATGTCAATAATTTTAACTCTGAAGAGGATTTGCCTGCCTCGTGGCCAGCAGGTTTTGGATCCAGAATGTTTTTTTTTCCTAAACTAGTTGACAATCAATGCTAAAGAGGCTTGTCACCTTGACATGGTTACCATGTCAATAATTTTACCTCTGAAGAGGATTTGCCTGCCTCGTGGCCAGCAGGTTTTGGATCCAGAATGGTTCTTTTTTCCTAAACTAGTTGACAATCAATGCTAAAGAGGCTGGTCACCTTGACATGGTTACCATATCATTATTTTACCTCTGAAGAGGATTTGCCTGCCTCGTGGCCAGCAGGTTTTGGATCCAGAATGGTTCTTTTTTCCTAAACTAGTTGACAATCAATGCTAAAGAGGCTTGTCACCTTGACATGGTTACCATGTCAATAATTTTACCTCTGAAGAGGATTTGCCTGCCTCGTGGCCAGCAGGTTTTGGATCCAGAATGGTTCTTTTTTCCTAAACTAGTTGACAATCAATGTTAAAGAGGCTTGTCACCTTGACATGGTTACCATGTCAATAATTTTAACTCTGAAGAGGATTTGCCTGCCTCGTGGCCAGCAGGTTTTGGATCCAGAATGGTTCTTTTTTCCTAAACTAGTTGACAATCAATGCTAAAGAGGCTGGTCACCTTGACATGGTTACCATGTCAATAATTCTAACTCTGAAGAGGATTTGCCTGCCTCGTGGCCAGCAGGTTTTGGATCCAGAATGGTTCTTTTTTCCTAAACTATTTGACAATCAATGCTAAAGAGGCTTGTCACCTTGACATGGTTACCATATCAATAATTTTAACTCTGAAGAGGATTTGCCTGTCTCGTGGCAAGCAGGTTTTGGATCCAGAATGGTTCTTTTTTCCTAAACTAGTTGACAATCAATGCTAAAGAGGCTTGTCACCTTGACATGGTTACCATATCAATAATTTTAACTCTGAAGAGGATTTGCCTGCCTCGTGGCCAGCAGGTTTGGAATCCAGAATTGTTCTTTTTTCCTAAAGTAGTTGACAATCAATGCTAAAGAGGCTTGTCACCTTGACATGGTTACCATATCAATAATTTTACCTCTGAAGAGGATTTGCCTGCCTCGTGGCCAGCAGGTTTTGGATCCAGAATGGTTCTTTTTTCCTAAACTAGTTGACAATCAATGCTAAAGTGGCTTGTCACCTTGACATGGTTACCATATCAATAATTTTAACTCTGAAGAGGATTTGCCTGCCTCGTGGCCAGCAGGTTTGGGATCCAGAATGGTTCTTTTTTCCTAAACTAGTTGACAATCAATGCTAAAGAGGCTTGTCACCTTGACATGGTTACCATATCAATAATTTTAACTCTGAAGAGGATTTGCCTGCCTCGTGGCCAGCAGGTTTGGAATCCAGAATTGTTCTTTTTTCCTAAAGTAGTTGACAATCAATGCTAAAGAGGCTTGTCACCTTGACATGGTTACCATATCAATAATTTTACCTCTGAAGAGGATTTGCCTGCCTCGTGGCCAGCAGGTTTTGGATCCAGAATGGTTCTTTTTTCCTAAACTAGTTGACAATCAATGCTAAAGTGGCTTGTCACCTTGACATGGTTACCATATCAATAATTTTAACTCTGAAGAGGATTTGCCTGCCTCGTGGCCAGCAGGTTTGGGATCCAGAATGGTTCTTTTTTCCTAAACTAGTTGACAATCAATGCTAAAGTGGCTTGTCACCTTGACATGGTTACCATGTCAATAATTTTAACACTGAAGTGGATGTGCCTGCCTCGTGGCCAGCAGGTTTTGGATCCAGAATGGTTCCTTTTTCCTAAACTAGTTGACAATCAATGCTAAAGACGCTTGTCACCTTGACATGGTTACCATGTCAATAATTTTAACTCTGAAGAGGATTTGCCTGCCTCCTGGCCAGCAGGTTTTGGATCCAGAATGGTTCTTTTTTCCTAAACTAGTTGACAATCAATGCTAAAGAGGCTTGTCACCTTGACATGGTTACCATGTCAATAATTTTAACTCTGAAGAGGATTTGCCTGCCTCGTGGCCAGCAGGTTTTGGATCCAGAATGGTTCTTTTTTCCTAAACTAGTTGACAATCAATGCTAAAGAGGCTTGTCACCTTGACATGGTTACCATGTCAATAATTTTAACTCTGAAGAGGATTTGCCTGCCTCCTGGCCAGCAGGTTTTGGATCCAGAATGGTTCTTTTTTCCTAAACTAGTTGACAATCAATGCTGAAGAGGCTGGTCACCTTGACATGGTTACCATGTCAAAAATTTTAACTCTGAAGAGGATTTGCCTGCCTCGTGGCCAGCAGGTTTGGAATCCAGAATTGTTCTTTTTTCCTAAACTAGTTGACAATCAATGCTAAAGTGGCTTGTCACCTTGACATGGTTACCATGTCAATAATTTTAACTCTGAAGAGGATTTGCCTGCCTCGTGGCCAGCAGGTTTTGGGTCCAGAATGGTTCTTTTTTCCTAAACTAGTTGACAATCAATGCTAAAGAGGCTTGTCACCTTGACATGTTTACCATGTCAATAATTTTAACTCTGAAGAGGATTTGCCTGCCTCCTGGCCAGCAGGTTTTGGATCCAGAATGGTTCTTTTTTCCTAAACTAGTTGACAATCAATGCTAAAGAGGCTGGTCACCTTGACATGGTTACCATGTCAATAATTCTAACTCTGAAGAGGATTTGCCTGCCTCGTGGCCAGCAGGTTTTGGATCCAGAATGGTTCTTTTTTCCTAAACTATTTGACAATCAATGCTAAAGAGGCTTGTCACCTTGACATGGTTACCATATCAATAATTATAACTCTGAAGAGGATTTGCCTGCCTCGTGGCAAGCAGGTTTTGGATCCAGAATGGTTCTTTTTTCCTAAACTAGTTGACAATCAATGCTAAAGAGGCTTGTCACCTTGACATGGTTACCATGTCAATAATTTTAACTCTGAAGAGGATTTGCCTGCCTCGTGGCCAGCAGGTTTTGGATCCAGAATTGTTCTTTTTTCCTAATCTAGTTGACAATCAATGCTAAAGAGGCTTGTCACCTTGACATGGTTACCATGACAATAATTTCAACTCTGAAGAGGATTTGCCTGCCTCGTGGCCAGCAGGTTTTGGATCCAGAATTGTTCTTTTTTCCTAAAGTAGTTGACAATCAATGCTAAAGAGGCTTGTCACCTTGACATGGTTACCATATCAATAATTTTAACTCTGAAGAGGATTTGCCTGCCTCGTGGCCAGCAGGTTTTGGATCCAGAATGGTTCTTTTTTCCTAAACTAGTTGACAATCAATGCTAAAGATGCTTGTCACCTTGACATGGTTACCATATCAATAATTTTAACTCTGAAGAGGATTTGCCTGCCTCGTGGCCAGCAGGTTTTTGATGCAGAATTGTTCTTTTTTCCTAAACTAGTTCACAATCAATGCTAAAGAGGCTTGTCACCTTGACATGGTTACCATATCAATAATTTTAACTCTGAAGAGGATTTGCCTGCCTCGTGGCCAGCAGGTTTTGGATCCAGAATTGTTCTTTTTTCCTAAACTAGTTGACAATCAATGCTAACGAGGCTTGTCACCTTGACATGGTTACCATGTCAATAATTTTAACTCTGAAGAGGATTTGCCTGCCTCGTGGCCAGCAGGTTTTGGATCCAGAATTGTTCTTTTTTCCTAAACTAGTTGACAATCAATTCTAAAGAGTCTTGTCACCTTGACATGCTTACCATATCAATAATTTTAACTCTGAAGAGGATTTGCCTGCCTCGTGGCAAGCAGGTTTTGGATCCAGAATGATTCTTTTTTCCTAAACTAGTTGACAATCAATGCTAAAGAGTCTTGTCACCTTGACATCGTTACCATGTCAATAATTTTAACTCTGAAGAGGATTTGCCTGCCTCGTGGCCAGCAGGTTTTGGATCCAGAATGGTTCTTTTTTCCTAAACTAGTTGACAATCAATGCTAAAGAGGCTTGTCACCTTGACATGGTTACCATGTCAATAATTTTGACTCTGAAGAGGATTTTCCTGCCTCGTGGCCAGCAGGTTTTGGATCCAGAATTGTTCTTTTTTCCTAAACTAGTTGACAATCAATGCTAAAGAGGCTTGTCACCTTGACATGGTTACCATGTCAATAATTTTAACTCTGAAGAGGATTTGCCTGCCTCGTGGCCAGCAGGTTTTGGATCCAGAATGGTTCTTTTTTCCTAAACTAGTTGACAATCAATGCTAAAGAGGCTTGTCACCTTGACATGGTTACCATATCAATAATTTTAACTCTGAAGAGGATTTGCCTGCCTCGTGGCCAGCAGGTTTTGGATCCAGAATGGTTCTTTTTTCCTAAACTAGTTGACAATCAATGCTAAAGGGGCTTGTCACCTTGTCATGGTTACCATATCAATAAGTTTTACTCCGAAGAGGATTTGCCTGCCTCGTGGCCAGCAGGTTTTGGATCCAGAATGGTTCTTTTTTCCTAAACTAGTTGACAATCAATGCTAAAGAGGCTTGTCACCTTGACATGGTTACCATGTCAATAATTTTAACTCTGAAGAGGATTTGCCTGCCTCGTGGCCAGCAGGTTTTGGATCCAGAATTGTTCTTTTTTCCTAAACTAGTTGACAATCAATGCTAAAGAGGCTTGTCACCTTGACATGGTTACCATATCAATAATTTTAACTCTGAAGAGGATTTGCCTGCCTCCTGGCCAGCAGGTTTTGGATCCAGAATGGTTCTTTTTTCCAAAACTAGTTGACAATCAATGCTAAAGAGGCTTGTCACCTTGACATGGTTACCATGTCAATAATTTTGAACTCTGAAGAGGATTTGCCTGCCTCGTGGCCAGCAGGTTTTGGATCCAGAATGGTTCTTTTTTCCTAAACTAGTTGACAATCAATGCTAAAGAGGCTTGTCACCTTGACATGGTTACCATGTCAATAATTTTGACTCTGAAGAGGATTTTCCTGCCTCGTGGCCAGCAGGTTTTGGATCCAGAATTGTTCTTTTTTCCTAAACTAGTTGACAATCAATGCTAAAGAGGCTTGTCACCTTGACATGGTTACCATGTCAATAATTTTAACTCTGAAGAGGATTTGCCTGCCTCGTGGCCAGCAGGTTTTGGATCCAGAATGGTTCTTTTTTCCTAAACTAGTTGACAATCAATGCTAAAGAGGCTTGTCAACTTGACATGGTTACCATATCAATAATTTTAACTCTGAAGAGGATTTGCCTGCCTCGTGGCCAGCAGGTTTTGGATCCAGAATGGTTCTTTTTTCCTAAACTAGTTGACAATCAATGCTAAAGGGGCTTGTCACCTTGTCATGGTTACCATATCAATAAGTTTTACTCCGAAGAGGATTTGCCTGCCTCGTGGCCAGCAGGTTTTGGATCCAGAATGGTTCTTTTTTCCTAAACTAGTTGACAATCAATGCTAAAGAGGCTTGTCACCTTGACATGGTTACCATGTCAATAATTTTAACTCTGAAGAGGATTTGCCTGCCTCGTGGCCAGCAGGTTTTGGATCCAGAATTGTTCTTTTTTCCTAAACTAGTTGACAATCAATGCTAAAGAGGCTTGTCACCTTGACATGGTTACCATATCAATAATTTTAACTCTGAAGAGGATTTGCCTGCCTCCTGGCCAGCAGGTTTTGGATCCAGAATGGTTCTTTTTTCCAAAACTAGTTGACAATCAATGCTAAAGAGGCTTGTCACCTTGACATGGTTACCATGTCAATAATTTTGAACTCTGAAGAGGATTTGCCTGCCTCGTGGCCAGCAGGTTTTGGATCCAGAATGGTTCTTTTTTCCTAAACTAGTTGACAATCAATGCTAAAGTGGCTTGTCACCTTGACATGGTTACCATATCAATAATTTTAACTCTGAAGAGGATTTGCCTGCCTCGTGGCCAGCAGGTTTTTGATGCAGAATTGTTCTTTTTTCCTAAACTAGTTGACAATCAATGCTAAAGAGGCTTGTCACCTTGACATGGTTACCATATCAATAATTTTAACTCTGAAGAGGATTTGCCTGCCTCGTGGCCAGCAGGTTTTGGATCCAGAATTGTTCTTTTTTCCTAAACTAGTTGACAATCAATGCTAACGAGGCTTGTCACCTTGACATGGTTACCATGTCAATAATTTTAACTCTGAAGAGGATTTGCCTGCCTCGTGGCCAGCAGGTTTTGGATCCAGAATGGTTCTTTTTTCCTAAACTAGTTGACAATCAATGCTAAAGTGGCTTGTCACCTTGACATGTTTACCATGTCAATAATTTTAACTCTGAAGAGGATTTGCCTGCCTCGTGGCCAGCAGGTTTTGGATCCAGAATGGTTCTTTTTTCCTAAACTAGTTGACAATCAATGCTAAAGAGGCTTGTCACCTTGACATGGTTACCATGTCAATAATTTTAACTCTGAAGAGGATTTGCCTGCCTCGTGGCCAGCAGGTTTTGGATCCAGAATTGTTCTTTTTTCCTAAACTAGTTGACAATCAATGCTAACGAGGCTTGTCACCTTGACATGGTTACCATGTCAATAATTTTAACTCTGAAGAGGATTTGCCTGCCTCGTGGCCAGCAGGTTTTGGATCCAGAATTGTTCTTTTTTCCTAAACTAGTTGACAATCAATTCTAAAGAGGCTTGTCACCTTGACATGGTTACCATATCAATAATTTTAACTCTGAAGAGGATTTGCCTGCCTCGTGGCCATCAGGTTTTGGATCCAGAATGATTCTTTTTTCCTAAACTAGTTGACAATCAATGCTAAAGAGTCTTGTCACCTTGACATGGTTACCATGTCAATAATTTTAACTCTGAAGAGGATTTGCCTGCCTCGTGGCCAGCAGGTTTTGGATCCAGAATTGTTCTTTTTTCCTAAACTAGTTGACAATCAATGCTAAAGAGGCTTGTCACCTTGACATGGTTACCATGTCAATAATTTTAACTCTGAAGAGGATTTGCCTGCCTCGTGGCCAGCAGGTTTTGGATCCAGAATGGTTCTTTTTTCCTAAACTAGTTTACAATCAATGCTAAAGAGGCTTGTCACCTTGACATGGTTACCATGTCAATAATTTTAACTCTGAAGAGGATTTGCCTGCCTCGTGGCCAGCAGGTTTTGGATCCAGAATTGTTCTTTTTTCCTAAACTAGTTGACAATCAATGCTAAAGAGGCTTGTCACCTTGACATGTTTACCATGTCAATAATTTTAACTCTGAAGAGGATTTGCCTGCCTCGTGGCCAGCAGGTTTTGGATCCAGAATGGTTCTTTTTTCCTAAACTAGTTGACAATCAATGCTAAAGAGGCTTGTCACCTTGACATGGTTACCATGTCAATAATTTTAACTCTGAAGAGGATTTGCCTGCCTCGTGGCCAGCAGGTTTTGGATCCAGAATTGTTCTTTTTTCCTAAACTTGTTGACAATCAATGCTAAAGAGGCTTGTCACCTTGACATGGTTACCATGTCAATAATTTTAACTTTGAAGAGGATTTGCCTGCCTCGTGGCCAGCAGGTTTTGGATCCAGAATGGTTCTTTTTTCCTAAACTAGTTGACAATCAATGCTAAAGAGGCTTGTCACCTTGACATGGTTACCATGTCAATAATTTTGACTCTGAAGAGGATTTTCCTGCCTCGTGGCCAGCAGGTTTCGGATCCAGAATTGTTCTTTTTTCCTAAACTAGTTGACAATCAATGCTAAAGAGGCTTGTCACCTTGACATGGTTACCATGTCAATAATTTTAACTCTGAAGAGGATTTGCCTGCCTCGTGGCCAGCAGGTTTTGGATCCAGAATGGTTCTTTTTTCCTAAACTAGTTTACAATCAATGCTAAAGAGGCTTGTCACCTTGACATGGTTACCATGTCAATAATTTTAACTCTGAAGAGGATTTGCCTGCCTCGTGGCCAGCAGGTTTTGGATCCAGAATTGTTCTTTTTTCCTAAACTAGTTGACAATCAATGCTAAAGAGGCTTGTCACCTTGACATGTTTACCATGTCAATAATTTTAACTCTGAAGAGGATTTGCCTGCCTCGTGGCCAGCAGGTTTTGGATCCAGAATGGTTCTTTTTTCCTAAACTAGTTGACAATCAATGCTAAAGAGGCTTGTCACCTTGACATGGTTACCATGTCAATAATTTTAACTCTGAAGAGGATTTGCCTGCCTCGTGGCCAGCAGGTTTTGGATCCAGAATTGTTCTTTTTTCCTAAACTTGTTGACAATCAATGCTAAAGAGGCTTGTCACCTTGACATGGTTACCATGTCAATAATTTTAACTTTGAAGAGGATTTGCCTGCCTCGTGGCCAGCAGGTTTTGGATCCAGAATGGTTCTTTTTTCCTAAACTAGTTGACAATCAATGCTAAAGAGGCTTGTCACCTTGACATGGTTACCATGTCAATAATTTTGACTCTGAAGAGGATTTTCCTGCCTCGTGGCCAGCAGGTTTCGGATCCAGAATTGTTCTTTTTTCCTAAACTAGTTGACAATCAATGCTAAAGAGGCTTGTCACCTTGACATGGTTACCATGTCAATAATTTTAACTCTGAAGAGGATTTGCCTGCCTCGTGGCCAGCAGGTTTTGGATCCAGAATGGTTCTTTTTTCCTAAACTAGTTGACAATCAATGCTAAAGAGGCTTGTCACCTTGACATGGTTACCATATCAATAATTTTAACTCTGAAGAGGATTTGCCTGCCTCGTGGCCAGCAGGTTTTGGATCCAGAATGGTTCTTTTTTCCTAAACTAGTTTACAATCAATGCTAAAGAGGCTTGTCACCTTGACATGGTTACCATGTCAATAATTTTAACTCTGAAGAGGATTTGCCTGCCTCGTGGCCAGCAGGTTTTGGATCCAGAATTGTTCTTTTTTCCTAAACTAGTTGACAATCAATGCTAAAGAAGCTTGTCACCTTGACATGGTTACCATATCAATAATTTTAACTCTGAAGAGGATTTGCCTGCCTCCTGGCCAGCAGGTTTTGGATCCAGAATGGTTCTTTTTTCCAAAACTAGTTGACAATCAATGCTAAAGAGGCTTGTCACCTTGACATGGTTACCATGTCAATAATTTTAACTCTGAAGAGGATTTGCCTGCCTCGTGGCCAGCAGGTTTTGGATCCAGAATGGTTCTTTTTTCCTAAACTAGTTGACAATCAATGCTAAAGAGGCTTGTCACCTTGACATGGTTACCATATCAATAATTTTAACTCTGAAGAGGGTTTGCCTGCCTCGTGGCCAGCAGGTTTTTGATGCAGAATTGTTCTTTTTTCCTAAACTAGTTGACAATCAATGCTAAAGAGGCTTGTCACCTTGACATGGTTACCATATCAATAATTTTAACTCTGAAGAGGATTTGCCTGCCTCGTGGCCAGCAGGTTTTGGATCCAGAATTGTTCTTTTTTCCTAAACTAGTTGACAATCAATGCTAACGAGGCTTGTCACCTTGACATGGTTACCATGTCAATAATTTTAACTCTGAAGAGGATTTGCCTGCCTCGTGGCCAGCAGGTTTTGGATCCAGAATTGTTCTTTTTTCCTAAACTAGTTGACAATCAATTCTAAAGAGGCTTGTCACCTTGACATGGTTACCATATCAATAATTTTAACTCTGAAGAGGATTTGCCTGCCTCGTGGCCATCAGGTTTTGGATCCAGAATGATTCTTTTTTCCTAAACTAGTTGACAATCAATGCTAAAGAGTCTTGTCACCTTGACATGGTTACCATGTCAATAATTTTAACTCTGAAGAGGATTTGCCTGCCTCGTGGCCAGCAGGTTTTGGATCCAGAATGGTTCTTTTTTCCTAAACTAGTTGACAATCAATGCTAAAGAGGCTTGTCACCTTGACATGGTTACCATATCAATAATTTTAACTCTGAAGAGGATTTGCCTGCCTCGTGGCCAGCAGGTTTTGGATCCAGAATTGTTCTTTTTTCCTAAACTAGTTGACAATCAATGCTAAAGAGGCTTGTCACCTTGACATGGTTACCATATCAATAATTTTAACTCTGAAGAGGATTTGCCTGCCTCGTGGCCAGCAGGTTTTGGATCCAGAATGGTTCTTTTTTCCTAAACTAGTTTACAATCAATGCTAAAGAGGCTTGTCACCTTGACATGGTTACCATGTCAATAATTTTAACTCTGAAGAGGATTTGCCTGCCTCGTGGCCAGCAGGTTTTGGATCCAGAATTGTTCTTTTTTCCTAAACTAGTTGACAATCAATGCTAAAGAGTCTTGTCACCTTGACATGGTTACCATATCAATAATTTTAACTCTGAAGAGGATTTGCCTGCCTCCTGGCCAGCAGGTTTTGGATCCAGAATGGTTCTTTTTTCCTAAACTAGTTGACAATCAATGCTAAAGAGGCTTGTCACCTTGACATGGTTACCATGTCAATAATTTTAACTCTGAAGAGGATTTGCCTGCCTCGTGGCCAGCAGGTTTTGGATCCAGAATTGTTCTTTTTTCCTAAACTAGTTGACAATCAATGCTAAAGAGGCTTGTCACCTTGACATGGTTACCATATCAATAATTTTAACTCTGAAGAGGATTTGCCTGCCTCGTGGCCAGCAGGTGTTGGATCCAGAATTGTTCTTTCTTCCTAGACAGGTTGACAATCAATACTAAAGAGGCTTGCATGCTCGCTATGGTTTCCATATCAAGTAAGTTTGCTCTAGATTGAAGTTGCTCATCTCGCGATGAACAGGTTTGGATCCTGAATTATCCTTCTCTGTAAAATGATATTCATAATTATGTCTTTGCATAACTTCTTTCTCAGACGTTTCACCTGTTAAGTTTTTGTACAGATCAATTCTGTATCGAGTAAATAATAGCATTTTTATATCTTTATATTTACTCAAATTACACTCGCCTATTTATTTACTCGGCTTAGTTGGGTTGCCTTCGGAAAGTTGACGGACTTTACAGGCTGTTTAACGGAAATGTACGGGCAGTTATCGCTCCTTAGTACCAAGCCTCCTGAATTAGTCTGTCGGTAGGCCCTTGTGCTACCTAATCGCCTTCAATTATTGTGTTGAAACGGGTCTGTGATCTTTACTATGGCTTGTCACTTCAAGCAACGAGATAAAGGGTAATCTTTCTAGCTCCAGTATTATCTTTCCTGGAACAGTCTCATTTGAATTGGGGTAAATAAAAATACAATATATAATCAAATAAACAACATTGACAGCGGTTTGATAAGACAGGCCAACCTTCGCCTTTAATCGTCTGAGAGAATTCGTGTGCCATATATCAGCATGACTGATGCTAACCTCCAGGTGTGTGACTCATTGTACCTTATCAGGCTTACGTTTTTCGCTCACGTGAGGTGTAAATATCATATTGAATTAATTGCTAGTTCTGCTGCCAAGAAAGCTGCTTCAATGTGTCGTGCTAGGACAATTTTTTTACGCCAGAATCTATCTTACATATTTATAAGTCTACTATTCATCCATACTTGGAATATTGCAGTAAATTATTGTCTGGTGCTACTGCTATATATTTAGAGAGGCCTGATAAAATCCAAAGAAGTATCTGCAATGCTATCGGTCTTGCATTGGCATCACGTCTTCAGTCACATTCCTACCGCCGTAACGTAGCTTCCCTGAGCCATTTTCTATAAATATTTTCATGTTAATTGTTCTGATGAGCTTTCCGTTTTGACCCCACCACCGAGTTTATGAATTTAAGGGCAGTATTAGATTAGCAGCTCATTGGCATCTTTTTTACAATTTAAATTGCTAGGTGTAACCGTGAGTTCTATGTTAACAGGTTCTTCTCGCTTGTGGAACTCAATCACGGCACCTTGTTTTCCAGTTAACTTTGATCTTCAGAAATTCAATGTCAACTCTTATTTTATGTCTTCTTAATATTCTTTTTTTTAGCTCCGATTCTTTCACGCTCAATCGCCATTTGCGTCTTAGTGGCTATATTGGCTTTCTTGGGGGGGGGATTATTAAAAATAAATTAGTAGCAGACGAAAAGAAAGAACGTCCCCTATTCAAAACAACTAATCATATATTAGTAAAATATATTTAGTCAATTTTTATTCTTGTGTTTTGTCAGCAATGTGAGGGAGAAAATACAAAAGATTTTAAGGATGTTAAATCCCTTCATTGAAATGTTTCAAAGTGTTTGAATATATTTTAGAGTATTGTTAAGACTTGTTGTCTCGCTAGTGTTCGACACGGAAAAGAGAATTGTTTGGGAGTAGCACCGCTTATAACTTTCCGCCAGTGGCGATAATCTACAAGGCATCATATTTTACGTGCCATGACGTTTTTGGCGTACATTATTCAGACCGACCAGAGGTTACTGGAGTGTCTACGCATTTCAAGGCCGGATGAATGTCCATTTAAGCTTATGAGATCAAGGATAATTAATAGAAAATCAAGAGCCTGACCAGGCATCTCGACTTCAGTCACTTTCACACCGAAGTGACATGGCTTCCTTCTGTCTTTTCTACAAATATTTTCATGGCTACTACTGTGACAAGCTTTTACCCTGGTTCCCCGACTACTAGATTGACAACTAGGTCTCACCTTTTTACTCTTGAAATAAATAAATACAACAGCCATTTCAACTCCAACAGTTTCTTTTCTCGCACTTCCAACCTGTGTAACTCCCTTCCGTTTACATGCTTCCCTGATCATTACAATCTTCAAATATTTAAATGCAACGTCAATCGCCATCTTCTATCTTCTTGAATCCTGTTCATCTTTTGTCCTTTCCTCAATCCTCCCTATACTCAGACTTTTCTATCAATTTCACTCCCTTTAACCCTCTGCGTATTAGTGGCATTCCCACCTTGCGTAGGGTGAAATGATTAACATAATGTAAATGCAACATCAATCGCCATCTTCTATCTTCTTGAGTCCCGTTCATCTTTTGTTCTTTCCTCAATCCTCCGTCACCTTCGCCGTACTAGTGGCATCCTCGCCTTGCTTGGGGTGAAATGATTAAAAGGTTATGAAAAACAATTGGTGAAAAAAAACCTTCAATAAGAATTGCCTGGTTATTTCCAAAACGCCTCTCGGTCATTTGCTCTTTTTATCAACAGACCTCATCATATTTCGCACTTCTTACCTTTGGGACTCCCTTCCGTTTACTTGCCTCCCGAATAACTAGAATCTTCAGAAATTCAAATGCAACATCAATGTTGAATCTCGTTCATCTTCTGTCCATTCCTCTCTATTCTCAGTCGTCTCTTTCGCTTTCACTGATTGCATCCCCCTCCGTACTAGTGGCATCCTCGCCTTACATGGGATGAATGGTTTGGTTTGCCTTAGATTGGTTTCTTTTATTTTGTTTTACGGCATATCGACGTCAATGGGTTATTTAATACCGACAACATTTTTAGGATAGATTCGTATGAATAGAATATGTATTTTTTGGCTTAGATTGGTTTGGTTTGTTTTGTTTTACGGCATATCAACCTCAATGGGTTATTTAATACCGACAACATTTTTAGGATAGATTCGTATGAGTAGAATATGTATTCTTTGGTTTAGATTGGTTTCGTTTATTTTGTTTTACGGCATATCAACCTCAATGGGTCATTTAATGCCGACAAAATTTTTTATTGCTGATAATATTTTGTTTTGTCAAAAATCCATTTCTGGTAATATTTTCCCTTCAAAATTGTATTGCTGGTAATAATTTTTTTCAAAAAAGTATTGCTAGTAATAATGAACTATTTGCTCATAGTTGGGACCCTAACAGGTGCTACCACCCTGGGTCAGGGTGGACCTGGGAACACCAGCAATTAAGAGGTGGTTCCACGCTCCTCAAAACCTCCTGATTAGAGGCCTTGCTGCTGGATGTCGTTTAACGTCTTACCCTGGACGGTAGGATGAAATGATAAAAAAATTACGAAAAACAATTCGTGAACACATCACCTCAAAATCTTTAATAAGAATTAAATTAAAATAATTCGGTCATTTACTCTTTTCATCGACAGGCTCTATTCAATAATTAAGTGCAGTTGCTGTTTGAAACTTGATTTTTTTTTTTTTTGTAATGGCGCTATTTTCAACATACAGTGCTCCAGTTATCACTGGTACTACAATTACTTTCATTAATAATCAATTATTATTATTATTATTATTATTATTATTATTATTATTATTATTATTATTATTATTCACTCACTACTGAAGGTTTATACCGAAGACGCGAGTCTTCTTAATACTCCAGAAATATTCTCAGTATCCACGCAGCTTTCAACGATGTCGTCTGGTTAGTCACAACATTTTCCTGATTTCCTTTCTATTAATCTCTTTTGGCATCGTTCCCAGCGCTCCCATATTGATTAGTATGACTGTCACCTTCCCGTTCTACAATTTCCTCGTCACTTCGGCAAGGCAAAGATACTTATCTGTTTTTTAACTTTCTTTCAGATCTACTCCATTGTCTACCAGGACAGCGTAATCCAGTCTCTGGCACGTTTTTCATCTTTTTTTTTCCCTTTATTAATAGAAGATCCGTTCATCTCGTCTGAAATTGGTGATTCGCTTGAAAAAAAATTACAGAGGATTTTATGCATTTGATACTCACGGACAGATTCTGACCTCTGTATTATTATTATTATTATCATTATTATTATTATTTTCTTTCGTAGGGTTTTCGTTTTCAACCAGAGATATTGCATTATGAGTGTTCTATATGAAGTCGCATGACCTCAGATAGAAAGCAACTTTCGCGGAATATTTAGAGCTCCAAGCAATGCAATAGTAGGCTTTATCCTGATTTTCTTCTCAATGTAAATATTAATTTCGTCGGTATAGACTCTAAATTCCCAAAGATAACCGGGACAATAATGGTCTGAATATTCCCTGACAATATAAATCCGGATGTTGTTCCAACTGGATATGACGATAAACGACATCCGCTTCCTGGGTATGACGATAAACTACATCCGGCAGCATGGCCTCTGATCAGGAGGTTTTAAGGATCGTGGAACCACCGCTTAATTGCTGGTCTCTCCAGGTCCACCCTGACCCGGGGTGGTAGCACCAGTTAGGTTCCCAGCTATGGGCAAATAGTTAACTTAGGTCAAAACACTATGAAAGTGTAAAAATAGGTTTTAATACCAGAAATACTTTGTAAAAACATTATTACCAGTAATGCATTTTTGAAAAGAAATATTACCAGCAATAAATTTTTTAAAGAAAAGAAAGAAAATATTACAAGCCTTACATTTTTTGAAAAAAATATTCCCAGCAAAAGAAAATTATTACCAGAAATAGAATTCTGAAGCAAAAAATATTACCAGAAATGGTTTTTTTGAAGGAAGGAAAATTACCAGAAATAGATTTTTGGAAAAAAAAATATTACTAACAATGAAATTTGTGTCAGCATTAAATGACCCAGTGAGGTTGATATGTCGTAAAAGAAACCAAAACAAACCGGATGTTGTTGTATTTCTGAAGTGTATCGATTTATTTCATCTTATTTTTCTTGTTCTTCTCCTTTTTCTTTTTCTAATTATTATTATTATTATTATTATTATTATTATTATTATTATTATTATTATTATTATTATTTCTTTTGATTTCTGTTGTATACACATTTCATTCCGGGTTCCAACCAGAGACCTAAGGTCAGAAATGGCTTCAGGACATTTCCCGCTGATCATTTTTATAAAATGAAAAAACATTAGGATCACACACATTTTACGTAGATGCTCTTCGCAATCTGTGGGCTGTACTTGTGAGTACAATTTTTTTTTTTTTTTTTTTTTGCATTTCCTTAAGGAGTGGGCTACAGGGAGCCCTTCAATGAGTCTATCGGAACCTTTTCTAATCAATCCGACAACAAATGAAATGTCCACATGTGCCACATTTTTGAGATTTTCACTTATCCTTGTATTTTGATAGTTTTTCTTTAAAGATCTTCAAAGTTACATTGCAATATTCAGTGACACATCCATGTCTATAAGACGGCATATTCTGTTTTTGTGGTCGTTGATCACGATATCTGGACAATTAACTTTGATGGTTCTGTCTGTGTGTATTGTAAAGTTCCATAAGATTGTTACAGTTCCTATCTCTGTAACCGTATCTGGGTGATGTTCATTCCTGTTTCGTACAGTTCCCTTCCCGTAAAAGTTGCAGATTTTCCAGTGCAGATATTGGCCCACTCTATCATGCCGAGGTTTATTTTCAGTCGCTGCGAACACTGTGCAACCTGATACAAGACATCTGTCTATATTTCTAAGATGAGGTACTCTAACTATTTACACTATTTACATCGTTCTAACTGTTATCTTCTCCGGCCTTCTTTAGGGTATGCGGACAAGGTGATAAAATAGATGGTTGCCCTAACTCAGTGACTTGACCCAAACATTAAAAATAATCATTAACTTGGCGGTCAAGGTTAAAACGCAAATTTCTAACAATTTCAACGAATACGAATGAAATTTCATACCGGATCGTTCGTCACCCGGGTCAACAAGGACCGCGTCCCTCAGACAGGAACCAGTCTGAGGACGAAAAATCTGTTTCTGGAACAAACTCCTCCACGAACGAAGAGACACTAGGTCACCAAAACCGGATTATTGCCAACATTGGACCAAGTGACTCAATACCAAATCGACTAATAAAAAGAAAACGAACGAAATGAACCCGCGAAGAGTATCGACAAGTCATGACATCTTTCTTCACTGCACTCGAAAACCCAGCAAAGAACACCACCAATCAAACATAAGACTGCAATGTATCTTTGAAGATATTCGAAAAACTGTCAAAATACAAGGACCATGAAATAGAAATCTCAAAAATGTGGCACATGGGAACATCAACAATCCCTGTTATAGTTGGAGCCCTTGGACTGGTTGGAAAAGATTCCAGTATGCTGATCGAAGGGATCCCTGGAAGTCCGTGCCTCAAAGAGATACAAAATATTGTTCTGACAAGTACAGCCCACACTTTACGAAGGGCTTTATCTATGTAATCATTTTTTTATTTATTTTTTTATTCTTTCTTTGCAGTGGAAAGTGTCATGGTGCCATTTCTAACCTTAGGTCCCTGGGCGGGACCCGGAAAGAAATGTGTAGTCGCCAAATATCAAAGAAAATAAAAATAATAATAAAGCAATTACTCATCTTATATTATTACACTATTTACATTGATAGGAGTGTTGTCCTCGTCTTTGTTGTCATATTCACTGCGTTTCAGCCTTTGTACGCTCCGGCCTTCTTCAAGCGATTGGAATTTAGAACCGAACTCGTACACCGGGTTAGATTGTTCTAGTTCCACGTACCAGGCCTCCTCTCTGGATATCTTAGTTTCAGTTATCTCCCTTTAGTACTTCAACTCTCCAACGTTTTGTTCACCTCTGCTGTGGCCAGGAATTGAACGCACAAATGCGTTTAAATATCTGGCTACAGCAGAGTGGAACTAGAACAATCTACCCCCGTGTACGAGTTCGGTTCTAAATTCCAATCACCTGAAGAAGGCCGGAGCGTACAACAGCTGAAATGCCGTGACTATGACAACAAAGATGAGAACAACAGCCCGGACAATGTAAACAGTCTAAACTGATATAAAATGATTAATTACATTATTATTATTATTATTATTATTATTATTATTATTATTATTATTATTATTATTATTATTATTATTTCCTTTGATTTCTGGCGTTTACACATTTCTTTCCGGGTCACCTAAAGTTAGAAATGGCATCATGACACTTCCCACTGACAAAAAGAATTACATAGATAAGGCCCTTCGTAAAGTGTGGGCTGTACTTGTCAGAATAATTTTTGTATCTCTTTGAGGCATGGACTTCCAGGAGTCCCCTCAATTAGTCTACTGGAATCTTTTTCAACCAATCCTAGGGCTCCAACTACAACAGGGATTGTTGATGTTCCCATGTGCCACATTTTTGAGATTTCTATTTCACGGTCCTTGTATTTTGACAGTTTTTCGAATATCTTCAAAGATACATTGCAGTCTGCAGGGGCTGCCATATCAATGAGGAGGCACTTATTTTGTTTGTGGTCTTTAATAACAATGTCTGGGCGGTTGGCTTTGATTGTTCTGTCAGTGTGTATTGTGTAGTCCCATAGAATTGTAACAGGTCCTATCTCCGTAACCGGGTCAGGGTGGTGTTCGTACCAGTTTCTTTCAGTTTCCTTCCCGTAGAAGTTGCAAATTTTCCAGTGCAGATATTGGCCCACTCTGTGATCAATCGTTTCTGAATCACAAAATCTGCATTTTGGGCTAACACAGTATTTTAGTATACGTGCTTGATAATTCCTAGTTAACAAGAATTGGTCCTGTGCAGCAATAATAAAACCTTCAGTTTCAGCTTTCAACCCTGCACTACGTAGCCACTGATGGGTACGGTTTTTGTATACGTCAGCTTGTTTGGTACAGGCAGAGTATTGGTCATGAAGCGGTTTATCTTGCCATTGTTTCTGTATCTGGTCGGTTGCATCTTTGCTTTCTTTTTTAAGTATTTTGCAGCTTCAGCCGGTTTACCGTGCTGTACTTGTATTTCTGCGCCCATTTGAAACTCCTTATTTTTATTATTATTATTATTATTATTATTATTATTATTATTATTATTATTATTATCTCAAAGTTAAAGATTATTTTTAGGACATTTATTCAAATAGATTTAATTGTTCAGTTAATTATTGATCGTTGGTATTACCTAACATGCCATTCAATATTTTATCTCAGACGAGATAATGCCACCATTTTGTTAGCCGGGTAAATGGTCTTGAAAGGGTGAAAAGTTAGATGCGAATACCATAGATTAAAAGAAAAAAATCAGGATAATAAAATATAAAGATCAATGTAAACTGATTAAATCAACGGAGAGAACTAATTATGGATAAGAATACATGTCGATAAATGTGGGGCTGTATATGTTCGTATAGTGGCATATATGTATGGACGTGTAAATGTATATATATTATGTATGAAGATATGTACACATATAAGTGTGTTGGACAGCATGATTTATTCTATTGGTTTCTCGGGTATTACCCACAATCTATAAATCTATAATTCAACTAATTTACATTAATCTTAACGGAAAACACACTTGGGGTTCGTATAAAAATCGCCACATAGTAAGAACATATATTAAACTACAAACAACGAAAGGTTCTAACTATAAATAAACTCCAACCCCAGACCCATTCCCCCGTGATAAGATACCTTACACCCCATTCTTATTAACAAGGCATCTGCCAGAGGAGGACTGACATTGAAAATAAATTTAAAACAATGCTCAGACGTGATAAAGTCACCATTTTGTTAGCCGGGTAAATGGTCTTCAAAGGGTGCAAAGTTAGACGCGAATACCATAGATTAACTTACCGTTCAAAGTTACAATTTTTTCAATAGACACTTATTTTTATATTGAAACCCAGAGCACGTTTCTCTAAAAAGAGAAATTATCTTTCATTGGCAGCTGCGTCCCACGAAAGACTGATTTTATTTCTCGGTCGCTTACTATCATTTGTTTAGTTTCGTGTTGATAAAGAAAGAAAAACGTAATGATTTGAGCGGCGAAAAACAAGAACAAGGAGGAGATAAAGAAGAGAATTCTGGGATGAGTTAAAGAAAATGAAAAACAAAAGAAGTAAAAAAATTTGGTGGGGGTGCAGAAAAGACAAAACGTAGAGATGGAAAAAAACGAAAACCCGAATAATTAATCATTGGAAAGAGAATAAAAAAAACGGAATTTTATGATGAAAAAAGCGAAAGTGATAAAATAAATTAAATGGCTTCAGAGGTTTACATATATGATTTCATATGTGATAGGTATGGAAAGACTGAGATAGATAGATAGATAGATAGATAGATAGATAGATAGATAGATAGATAGATAGATAGATATGAACAGCCTCTGATAGACAGATAGATAGATAGATAGATAGATAGATAGATAGATAGATAGATAGATAGATATGAACAGCCTCTGATAGATAGATAGATAGATAGATAGATAGATAGATAGATAGATAGATAGATAGATATGAACAGCCTCTGATAGATAGATAGATAGATAGATAGATAGATAGATAGATAGATAGATAGATAGATAGATATGAACAGCCTCTGATAGATAGATAGATAGATAGATAGATAGATAGATAGATAGATAGATAGATAGATAGATATGAACAGCCTCTGATAGATAGATAGATAGATAGATAGATAGATAGATAGATAGATAGATAGATAGATAGATAGATATGAACAGCCTCTGATAGATAGATAGATAGATAGATAGATATGAACAGCCTCTGATAGATAGATAGATAGATAGATAGATAGATAGATAGATAGATATGAACAGCCTCTGATAGATAGATAGATAGATAGATAGATAGATAGATAGATAGATATGAACAGCCTCTGATAGATAGATAGATAGATAGATAGATAGATAGATAGATAGATAGATAGATAGATAGATAGATATGAACAGCCTCTGATAGATAGATAGATAGATAGATAGATAGATAGATAGATAGATAGATAGATAGATAGATAGATAGATACGCGCACAAGTATATATTTGTTCAGGTATATATGAATATACGCATATATGTATATATGCTTCTCGTCTAGATATGACTAATACATATTATCAGCGGAAAAGTGGATTCCTTTCTCGACTCTGTTTTTCTTTCTCTCCGTTTCTCTCTATTTGCCATTTTTTATATAATTCCTCTCTATCTCTCTCTAGTCTTCTTTCATTTCCGCTTGTCTATCACTCTCTCTTTCTCAGTCTCCTCCTCCTCCTCCTCTCTCTCTCTCTCTCCTTATCTCTTTCTCTTCTTTATGTCAGATTTCTATCTATCTTTATCTTATTTTTCTCACGTCTTTATTTCCTACGCAAATGCGATAACCTTATGAGTTATGTTTTTTTCTTTCTGTTTTTGTTTTTTTTTTCTTTTTCTTTTTTTCGGGCGGCCATTTTAACAATTTGCTTTGCAGTCAGTCACTCCTTGGCTTTTATTTGTTTATTTGCGAAATAAGATTTTTTTCTTTTTTAATGTGAAAACAAAAAACGGACCAGACGAATTTAAACAAAGACGGGGAAGAACAGATAACTTTTATCGGCTGTCATCATCACCATCATTAACATCGTTTTTTTATCGGCTGTCATTATCATCATCAACATCATCTTCACGATTATCCATGAATCGATATTTTATTAGCATGAATTTTCATAACCTCTACAAAACTTTTGCGAACAATTCGAAGGAGAAGTTAAAAGCGAAAGCGTAGACTCTGAAAAAAAAAGAAGGAAACTATGTAGAAAAATTTAATACGACAACGAAGAAGAAGAAGAAGAAGAAGAAGAAGAAGAAGAAGAAGAAGAAGAAGAAGAAGAAGAAGAAGAAGAAGATGATGATGATGATGATGATGATGATGATTATGACGACGAATGAAAAGTGAAGGTTGGGAAAAGAAGAAAAAGGAATATTACAAGGAAATAAAAGATAAAGAAAGTAAAGAAAATTGAAGAAAAAAGGAAGAAAATGAAGCGAGAAAACCAAAACAGATGAAAATCAAAGAAGAAGAATGAGAAGAATGAAAAAGTGAAAATGGCGAAAAGAAGAAAAAGAAATGTTGCAAGGAAAGAAAAACGAACTAAATGAAGCGGGAAAACCCAAATAAATGAAAATCAAAAACGAAGAAGAATGAATGAGAAGAAGAAAACGAAAACAAGTCCTGAGAATAAGAACAAGAATTGTTATAAGACCGGAAAACGAGACAAAAAAAAAAGACGTGAAGGCGAGGAAGACAAAGAAAAATAAGCAGAAAGAATAATGGCAAAGAAAAAAATCATCACAGGAACGTGAAAAATCAAGATGAACTCTTGTAAGTGAAATCTTTTTTTAAATGTACTTTCAGAATATGATCCAGGTGATCATGGCTCTCCATAACTTCCTTTTCTTAATTATCTGTGTATTGCCATGCCTTACTGGGAAAGATATTGTAATGGCTCCTCATTGACTCCAGCACGGTTTAGAATTCGAAATAATGAATGCGGATATTTGTTGGAAAGGTCTGAACTGGTGACACGAATGTTATGTCATTGTGCTCATTGAATATTTGGAATAGAATTTGAGATAGAGTGTTACTAGCCTTGCGACATTGCGTCTATCGAAAAAGGGTTTTAGGGTGGAAAATAAGTCATCCCCAAAAAGGCTGCGTAAATGATTTAGAACTGTTAATGTTTGCATTGGGCAGCTCCAGCCAGAATATGACGGCAATACTCCATTTTTAGTCTGAAAGGCAAATCAATAGGATGTATTTCGTGGTAAGTTGAAGCAAAATGATTTTTAATGTATTTTTTGGCAAATGAAGGGGATATAGGATATCGAACAAATTTTGTATTATCATTGAAAACATGTTGATTTTTAAAAAATTAGTTCACTCCAAGCAAGACCAAACTGAAAACCCAATCCCAAACAGGAAACATGGGATAAAGCTCTACTTCAGTTCAAAAGACCGGTATGGCGTATGGATCTGACAATACCAAACCTATCTACTCGTATTGACCTAATAAATATATAAATAGTAAATAAATTTTTTAGGCGGAGACATTGAAAGTATAGAGTTTTTTGTAGACATAAGAAGGAGGAGGAACTCCTAAAAAGGAAACAAAGAATAAGCCCCTACTCCAGTTCAAAATACCAGTATGATTTATGGGTCTGATGATACTCAAATATCTACTCGTATTGAGCTAATAAATACAGCGTTGAACAAAATAATTGGAACAGGTGCAAATTCCACTCCTATATTTCAAAGACCTATTATATTAAGAACTTTAACTAAAACTTCGTAATTGCAGGTTATATCTATTGTAAATACGTGTATTTATCTAATTTACTGTATTTGTCTTATTTATTTTTAGAATTTAGTAAAATTTAAGCTAAATGTATGACCTCTCCAAGTTTGAAAAAGGGCAAATTGTTGAAGCTCGCATGGCAGGAGTTTCGATCACTAATGTTGCTAAACTGTTTGATTTTTCAAGAGCTACCATATCAAAAACTATGACGCTATTCGAGAAACAAGCATAGCAATTTGGGCCAGACTTGCAAACTTACTGACAAGAACCGATGTGCATTGAAACACAATGTGGCAAAAAATCATCAGACTACAGCGGTCAAAGTGACTGCTGAGTTGAATAATCATCTGAATAGTCCAGTTTCTACTAAAGCTGTTCGTCGTGAGCTCCATAAAGCTGCATATCATGGAAGGGCCGCTGTAAGGAATACTCTTCTCTCCACCCGCAACATTCAGAAGTGGTTGAAGTCGTGCAGAGATCACAATGCCTGGCCTGCAGACCAATGGAAGCAAATCATATTCTCAGACGGGTCCAGTTCTTCTCTTTTTCCAACTTCAGGGCGAGTTTATGTGTGGAGGCAGCCCAAAGAATCTTACAACCCTGACTGCCTTCTTCCAAAATTGAAGCATGGAGGTGGATTAGTGATAGTTTGGGCTGCCATATCATATAAATGTCTCGGTTCAATAGTTGCCCTACATGGTAGAGTCAACAGCAAAGATTATCTGAACATTTTGGGAGATTATATTCATCCAATGGCCCAGACTTTATTCCCTGATAATGACTGCATCTTCCAAGACGATAATGCTCCAATACATTATGCTCGAGTGGTTAAGAATTGGTATGAAGAGCATGAAAGTGAGCTAAAACACATGGAGTGGCCTTCTCAATCTTTACAGTCCAATATCTTTGAACATTTGTGGTGCATTTTGGAGCGACACGTTTTCTAGCCGCTATTCTCCACCGTCGTGTCTTAAAGAGCTGGAGCAGGTGTTGATGGAAGAATGACTGAAAATTCCTCTGGATGAAGTCAGGAAGTTTCCATTCCTAGACGTATTAAAGCTGTATGTGAGGCTAAAGGAGGACCAACTCCATATTAAATAAATTTTCTTTGAATTTAACAAGTGTTTCAATTATTTTGTCCAACCCATGTATAGTAAATAAAATTTTTAGGCGGAGACATTGAAAGTATAGAGTTGAAGTAGACGTAAGAAGGAAGCGGAACTCCTAAGTAGCAAACCAGGGATAAGCCTCTACTTCAGCTCAAAAGGCCAGGAGGAGTGTGAAACAGGCGCACTAGGCAGTTACGGAGAGCCATAATCGCCCACGTACTGAAAGAATACGGTACATAGAAGTTTATGTCAAAGTAGCAAAGGTACTAATTCTTAAAAAACAATCTCTTTTTTATACAACTTTCCTTAATACGACTAATCGAATACTGCGATTAAGCTTTTTATTTAATTTTTCGTGTGTTCACATAATTTTTTTTTCTTTTCTGGACATAAAGTGTGGTGTAACAGAAGAAAGAAGGACAGGAAAGCCTAAAGGTGAAGATGGGGATTAAAATTTAACAGAGAAACGTTTTAAAACTTCTCTCTGTTAAATTTTAATCTCCACCTTCAACTTATATATATATATATATATATATATATATATATATATATATATATATATATATATATATAACAGCAAGAAACAAAAATTGCCTCAACATAGGATAGTCTATTTCAAGCCGTTCTGAATGCGGCTATCATCAGACCCTAAGTGTCTGTCTCGAAGCATTGGTTTAAATGTATATTCAATTTCAGTCCTTTTCTGGTAGATGCCTTGTTAATAAGAATAGGATTGTGTTATAGACTGATGGGGCGTAAGGTATCTTATCTCGGAGGAAGCGGTCTGGGCTTGGAGTTTATTTATGGCGAGAGCATTTCGTTGTTTGTAGTTTAATAAAATATTTTGTGGCGTTAAATCACCTGCAAAAAGGTTGATAAACCGTAAAAACAGATCAAACACCTCATCCTTCCTTTACTCTGTCCTATAACCATCAAATTCTACAAGTTTTCCTTCCTTTTTTATGTGTACGAGAATTTTCAATTGTCTCCTTCTTATTGTAAGTGTAGATTTTCTTTTGGTATTCCCGTTTCACTTAAGATTACCTTGATGTTCTCATGCTAAAACGATAATAATTTCAAGTAGGTGAACCAATATATCTCTCCACATTATCCCTTCCTTGGTAGGTCTAAATATAGTTTCTGCATATACGAGCCCTTTCGTCTTCTGCATGCGAAGATCACATTACCTTTTAATCCCTGGAAGGGGGGATTTACGAGGGCAAGAGCCCTGCGTTGTGTTTGCGGAGATGACTAATTAGCCCGATATTCTCTCTGAAAAATCTGCTGCAGATGTGACATGAGATGCTGGGGGCTGAACCAGGCCGGAAGGCGGTTGTCTCTGATTCTTTTCTCTTCAAAATCAGACATACGGATTTTAAAATGGAACGCCAGACAGCACGGTCCTCTGTAGACTCTTCCCAGGTGGAATGGGGAATGCCACAGTGCTCGAGAGACTCCTTCAGTATGACTTTGTAATGTTTCTTTGATCTGCCGAGTGAGCTCTTGCCTGTGGATAGAGCGATCTCTTTGAGAAGCGACACTCCACTGAATCTGAGGTATTATGTACACTATTTACATTATTCGGACTATTGTCCTCATCTATGTCGCCATATTTATTACAACGTTTCGGCCTTTCAGAATCTGTCTATATTTCCGAGATGAGGTATTATGTACACTATTTACATTATTCGGACTATTGTCCTCATCTTTGTCGCCATATTTATTACAACATTTCGGCCTTCCACTATCTGTCTATATTTCTGAGATGAGGTATTATGTACACTATTTACATTATTCAGACTATTGTCCTCATCTTTGTCGCCATATTTATTACAACGTTTCGACCTTTCAGTATCTGTCTATATTTCTGAGATGAGGTATTATGTACACTATTTACATTATTCAGACTATTGTCCTCATCTTTGTCGCCATATTTATTACAACGTTTCTGCCTTTCAGTATCTGTCTATATTTCTGAGATGAGGTATTATGTACACTATTTACATTATTCAGACTATTGTCCTCATCTTTGTCGCCATATTTATTACAACGTTTCTGCCTTTCAGTATCTGTCTATATTTCTGAGATGAGGTATTATGTACATTATTTACATTATCTTTGTCGCCATATTTATTACAACCCTTCCTCAAGGACACATGGCACGGTGGATAAAGGCGTTGGTTAGATCCAGTGACAGGTCCCAAAGCGTGTGAGTTCAATACCCGGTTAAGGCAGTGGAGAACTTTCAGAGTGAAAAATTAACAGGATATAACTGATATCTGACATTCATTAAATATGGCAGGTGTAACTAGAACAGTCTACCCCAGTGAGCGAAATAAAGGGTTCAGTTCGACATTCCAACCACCTAAAGAAGGACGGAGCGTATAAAGGCCGAAACGTTGTAATAAATATGGCGACAGAGATGAGGACAATAGTCCGAATAATGTAAATAATGTACATAATACCTCATCTCAGAAATATTGTCAGATAGAGATTATCTAGTCACCATATACTGAACAAGCGTACCCGAGTACCAGCGTCCAGCCATTGTTACTATGCCCATCAGCTTGTGCATACGAAAAAAATTACTAAAGAAAATGTGTTCTCCGTCGGGGATCACAGTGGGGGGGGGGGGGTAGATGGTTTGATGCCTGCCGGAGAACACAATTTTTTTACTAAGCTTTCTCGAAAGCACGAGCCGATAGACGTAATACACACGGTTTAATAAATAAAAATGGGGCGTCTATTTTCAAATTTCACCTTAATATCGTTTGAAGAAAAAAAATGTGATTAATATGTTTATCATTGATATGTTTATTGTGTATATGATTATTATTAATATGTTTATTATATTTATTATGCATGTTTATTATTGATATGTTTATTATTAATATGTTTATTATGGATGTTTATTATTTATTTATTTATTTATTGTGTATATGATTATTATTATGTTTTTTATTATATTTATTATGCATGTTTATTATTGATATGTTTATTATTAATATGTTTAATAGGGATGTTTATTATTGATATGTTTATTATTATGTTTATTATGGATGTTTATTATTTATATGTTTATTACTTCAGAAGCAAACATTTATATAAACATATCCATTGAAAATAAAAGACAAATTATTTAGTAAGTTTTGGCTTAAACATGTAAACTCAGACGGAAATGTATTAAGGTAAAGTTCTTTTATACGTTTTCACCTGAGTTGATGAACTTAATTCGACAGCAGGAGGAACTGACTGAGAGCTTTTATAGATATCCTTTGTCCTATTTACTACACACGCATTTTTCTCTCTCTCCTTCTCTCTCTCTCAAGTTCTCTCTCTCTCTATCCCTCCCCCTCTCTCACACTCTCTCCCCCTTTCTCTCTTCCACTCCCTCTCGAACCCTTTCCATCTCTCTCTCCACTTCTCCTTCTTCCTCTTCCTCTTTCTTCCCCAATCTTACTATTTCTCGCTCTCTCCCCCCTCTCCTCTTCTCTTTGCCTTTTCCCTCTCTCTCTATCTCTCCCACACTCTCACCTCTCTCACGCTCTCAATCTTCCTCTCACTTACCCTTTCTCATTCTTCTCCCCCTTCATCCTCCCACCCCAATCTCACTCTCTCTCTCTCTCTCTCTCTCTCTTCTTCTCTCTCTCTTCTTCTCTCTCTCTCTATCTATCCCTCCCTCACTCTGACACTCTCTCACTCCCTCTCTTAAATTCCACTAGCAAATCTGTTTATTTTTCCATTTTGCGTATAGGTTGTTAGAAGAGAGTATCATATTGAAGAAAAAATGTCCAAAGTTCGTAATGTTTTTTTTTTATTATTATTTTATTAGCTTCCTCCTGGAATGCCAGTTAATAAAATCTTTCCTCTATGGCGCTGGCAACATTAAACCTTCCTAATAATGAGGCGAGAATAAGTACATTTTGAACTTTCGACAATTTCCCCTGATATTTGATCCGCGCATATGCAGCAACTTGAAACAAGGAAAATCGCATTAAAATTAAACAGACCTTGTCGCTGGAATTTAATAAAACTTGTTTATAAACAGTGACGGTTCAAAAGTAGGTATACAGTTATAAAAAAAGACAAAACGAGCCCGCAAAACGTATTGCATTGATTATACAAGCATAGCAATAATAAACATATATCAATAATGAATATATTAATAATAAACATATCAATAATAAACATCCACAATAAACATATTAATAATAAACATATCAACAATAAACATGCATAATAAACATAATAAACATATTAATAATAATCATATCCAAAATAAACATATCAATAATAAATATATGAATAATAAAGATATTAATAATAAACGTATCAGTAATAAACATCCATAATAAAGATATTAATAATAAATATATCAATAATAATCATGCATAATAAACATATTAATAATAAACATGTCAATAATAAACATATCAATAATAAATATATCCATAATAAAGATATTAATAATAAGCATATCAATAATAAACATCCATAATAAAGATATTAATAATAAACTTATCAATAATAAATATATCAATAATAAAGATATTAATAATAAACTTATCAATAATAAACATGCATAATAAACATAATAATAAATATATTAATAATAATCATATCCATAATAAACATATTAATGGTAAACTTACTAATAATAAAGATATTAATAATAAAGATATTAATAATAGACATATCCATAATGAACATATAATAATCATATCAATAATAAACATATTTGCACCAGTCATTTACAAACTTCTCTTTACCTGCAAACTATTTCTCATTATTATTATTTATTAAAAATCAAAAATTATAATAAATGTATTATAATAAAAATTATAATAAAGTTATTAAAAATTCTTTTAATGAATTAAATGTCTTCTAGCATTAAATAAATCCTACAAGCACTATTATAATACTGGTGATACTGGTATAATACTTACTGTATCCCGAGTTTTACAGCCCCCTGTTAATTGTTAAAGTTCTTTGTGAGTGTCACTTGTATGTTTTTAACTTAGAATTTGACAGACAGCATGAATTACCAATAATATGCAATTTTCGAGATTAACCTGAGATATAGGTTCCTGGAGGCTATTTTTTCTCAAACATATTTTACTTCATCTTATATGGGCTTCAAATATGACAGGCTGTGTGATTTTGGTAAGACCTGTATATATTTGTCATCCATACAAAGAAATGAAAATATGTCATTTCCAATAGAATTTTCATAAGATAGTTCATTTGAATGACGGAGCGCTCATATTTTTAATACGAATTCTTGGTTATTTACGCCAGTGAATGAAAATAAATAAATATAGTATTCACTAAATAAACTCTACTCAAATACAGGTATCCGCTAAAAATAACGTTTAAGTAATAAAATCTATCGATTTCATAAATAAAAATGCAAGTTCCGTGTTAAGATAAAACATTACTTAATTACAAAGGCAAATAAATAATTAACAAGAACAAATAAGTAAAAGTCAACCAAAGATAATTAACCATTTCACTGAATTCCTTGTTAGTTGCGCGGGTCGGCTTAATGTTTGGAAAATCAAAAAAAAAAACAAATCATCGACGCGCACACTAATTCGACTGGATAGTTCCACTTAATAGTTTCTCAGTAATCACTGCAGTCAGTAGCCTGACACCGCTATTTATACACCTGGTGGAAAACATATATTAAGTCTAGAGTGTCACGCTCGAACCTCATTTTCTTCCTATATGACAGTTTAATAAATACAGTAAGTTCAATGAACGACGATTGGCTGAACAAAAAATTAAATTAAAGAATTTTATTAATAAATTGCTCTGATTACGTTAGGATGCGAATCACAGCATATATGTATATCTCGAGAGTCAAAGAACCTTTTGCGTTTAAAGGCACTATTCACCAATGTACTTTGTGGTCGGGAGTTTTAAAGCTGAGCTGACGACGGTTTCCCCCCTGACCAGGGGTACGCATCTTCGAATAATGTCGGATACTTCATATTTCTTTAATAAAATTTCTCGAGTATCCAGGCTGAGAGATATATAGAAATATACTGTTTAGTAAAAACAAAGAGCGTCTTCTCAAATATATATGATTATAGAGGTGAAGGCTTTGTACAGAACCAACCACACTTTTTGAAGGGCCGAATATAGAGACTACGTGCCACAAGTTCCTCAAATGACCCTACCCAGATTTTGAATATAGAGTTGTCCTTCCCCTAGGTCAGTTGCCATCCAAGGCTATAGAACCCAGTCTGTTCTGTTACTTACCCATAGCTGGAGGGAGAAGAAGAGGTTAATAAATTTCCCAAGGATATTAGCACTTAAGTGAATATAATGGATTCGACTAAAATTCGAACTCGGCTCTCCGACTCCTAATCCGAGAAGATATATATATATATATATATATATATATATATATATATATATATATATATATATATATATATATATAAAATAGTATAATAAAACTATGTAAAATAATTTAATAAAACTTGTTGATATATATATATATATATCTCTGTGTGTGTGTGCGTATGTGTGTGTATGTCAGAAAGAGAGAGAGAGAGACTAATAACAGTAAATATACAATATTTGTAAAGGGAGTTTTCAAACCGCACCTGAAGATTGTCTCGTGCATTAACGTTGTATTAAACGGTGAGGAAAAAATTCGTTAATCATTAGTAAAAATGCCAATTTTGTTATCATACATCGAGCACTGTTTTATTACTACCAGCACTCACTATGCGATACTGCGATACTTTATATATATAAAAATAAAATATTATTTATATATATATATATGTATGTGTGTATGTACGTATATATATATATATATATATATATATATATATATATATATATATATACATATATATATATATATATATATAAATTAATATTTATATATAAATTAATTCGCGTGCTTTAAACGCATTGTGAATATATAACAGCATATATATATATATATATATATATATATATATATATATATATATTGGTGTCTGTGTGTGATCACATTGCGTTTAATGTATGTGAATTAATTTATTGTTGGTATATTATTTTCTGGAAGTTCTGGTTGACACCGTGTTAATTGGTGCGGAGTGTATATATATATATATATATATATATATATATATATATATATATATATATATATATATATACACACATATATATATATATATATATATATATATATATATATATAACATTTTGTTTGTCTATACATTTCTTTTGATCTTATATTGTTTGTAACTTGATGTGGTAATTTCGGTTGTCTCACTTGACTGCATCGCTTTTTCATGAGTCATTCAATAACGATAATTGTAATATTAGTCGTTTCCTTACAAGTAAACTTTCGGCATTCATTGGTCGAACATTTAGTGTTACTGTCGATTGAAATTTTAAAAAAACAATTTTTCATGAAAATAGATTTTCCCAAGTCGATTAACTCATTGCTCTTTCTAATATTGATGGCGGTTACCTTCCTAAAATTTTCTTTAAGGCAATTTGGAAAGTCAACATCATGTCATTATTTTCCCTTCTAGCTACATTTGCTATCCATTTCCGTTTCTGTCGCTATTGGAAGTTTTCTAGTGATGTGTTTCTTGTTATTTTTGGTAAAGTTCTTTGTAATTGTACAAGATGTGATAAAGAAAATCCTTGTTTAAGACCGACATGTTTCATTCTCTTGAAGCCATGTTTCATCATTGATCCACGAAGACGGTTGAATGTAGCTGATAGTTTAGACATTTCCGCCATCTATGGCATCCATAAACATTTTAAGTTTACTTGATTTTTCAATCGATTTTTAATCATTGTTTATAGCACGCATGTTCAAATTCCGGCCCGGCGCCCAATTACGGCCCGCGGTCAAATTTCATATGACTAACATCATCTTTCATAGAATGTATGACTTAAGGCCCGCCAGTATTGTCAATGAGATTATGTAAAGTACGCACGTAAGAAATACAATTTTATGTTTTATCCCCTGCCACCACCACCACCACCACCACCAAATGGCAGCAGCACTGTGCCGTCGCCCTCTGACGGTGTGATCCTGACCATGGCCTTTTCCAGCAAATTTCTAAAATCACTGCTTTTGAAGATATCAATTATAAACATACTAATAAATAAACATATCAATAATAATCATATCCATGATAAACATATATAAACAAATATAATCTTGCATAATAAACATATTTATAATAAACGGACTAATTATAATCATATCTATAATAAACATGTCAATAATAAGTATATTAATAAGAAACATATCAATAAGAAACATCCATAATAAATATATTAATATTAATAATATCAATAATAAATATATTAATAATAAACATATCAATAATAAACATGTACAATAAAAATATTAATAATAATCTTGCATAATAAACATATTAATAATAAACGTGCTAATAATAATCATATCTATAATAAACATATCAATAATAAACATATCAATAATAAACATATTAATAATAAACATATCAATAATAATTATATTAATAATAAACATATCAATAATAAACATCCATAATAAACATATTAATATTAATAATATCAATAATAAATATATTAATAATAAACATATCAATAATAAAATATCAATAATAAATATATTAATAATACATGTATTAATAATAAACATATCAATAATTAACATGCATAATAAACATATTAATAATAATCTTATCCATCATAAACATATCAATAATAATCTTGCATAATAAACATATTTATAATAAAGGGACTAATAATAATCTTATCTATAATAAACATGTCAATAATAAACATATTAATAAACATATCAATAATAAACATATTAATAAGAAACATCTCAATAATAAACATATTAATAATAAACATATTAATAAAGATATCAATAATAAACATATCAATAATAAACATATCAATAATAAATATATTAATAAACATATCAATAATAAACATATTAATAATAAACATATTAATAATAAACATATTAATAAACATCAATAATAAACATATCAATAATAAACATATCAATAATAAACATCCATAATAAGCATATTAAACAGCCTTTGAATCAGACCAGTGCAGTTCAGATCTAAATATCTCCCTTCACATTAATGCAGGCAAGTTATTTTTTTGGTCATTTGAGATGAATAAATTCTAAAATTTTAGTGAATTAAATTTGTTTTGTGGTGGTCAAAATCAGTTATAAATCTATTTGGACACTGGGACTTGTGTCACTTTATGTTTTCTCTTTCTTAATAATTTGAATGTTGCTCTTATGTTTCTATTCATAGGTTCTTACCTTCAAAGTTGACAGACAGTATGAATTAACCAATAATATGTAATGTTTAAGATTAACCTGAGATATAGATTCCTGGAAGTTCCTTTTTCTCAGACATATTTTACTTCCTCTTATACAGGCTTCAGATATGGCAGGCTGAGTGATTTTGGTAAGACCTGTATATATTTATTTGACATCCACACAAAGAAACGAAAATATGTCAGTTGCAATAAATTTTTCATAAGATAGTTCATTTGAATTTAATATTAATGGTTCAAAGAATTCCAAAGAATTGTTGGCCTCCATGCATATTCATCTCAACAAATCTGGCACTCTTTGGAAAAAGTTTGAACACCCCTGATTTATTGGATTGGTGGTCTATCTACTTGTAGTTGTCGCTATTATTTTGTTACATTTTCTAATAAGTTTATTTTCTTATTCGTTTTTTTAACCTTGACAGGATTCTTCTTTTGTATGTTTCCTTGTATCTTATTTAATTCACTTTCTGCTCACCTTAGCCCCATCAGCAGTAAATGTCCGAATTGTTACAGGACCTGACAAGAGCAAGTCAATATTGAATATGCAGGCACTCAAAGGGATTCCTCTTCGGATCACAATTTATACTTGTCCTCTTAGATGATAAATGTAAACGGAGAGAAAAGGATATCAAAGTTTCTAAGTTGACATTTTTTTAAATCATTTCCCACAAACATTGCCAAAAAAAACACAAAGTCGATTTCGGTTGGTTGGTTATTTTGTTTTATGGCATAACAAACCACAGTGGGTCATTTAATGCCAACAAAATTTTTTAAATAGATTCATAGCGATAGTTTGGAAAAAAGGTGTGTAAGTATACATATATATTTGAAACAATTTTCAATTACTCATATTTTTGAGTACAATCCAACTTCTTAAGAATGTTCATCTGTTTATATTACTGGTATTTTTAAGTATTGCTGATGAAAATTTTTCCTTCAAAAATTATTGCGAGTAATAATTTTTTCTTACAATGTATTTCTGATATTAAAACCTATTTTTACAAAAGTTTGGGTGTTAACTATTTGCCCATAGCTGGGACCCTAACGGGTGCTACCACAACAGCAATTAAAAGGTGGTTCCACGCTCCTTGAACCCTCCTGATCTGAGGCCTTGCTATTGGACGTAATTTATCGTCTTACCCAGGACGCGGATGTAGTTTATCGTCTTACCCAGGACGCGGATGTAGTTTATCGTCTTACCCAGGCCGCGAATGTAGTTTATCGTCTTACCCAGGACGCGGATGTAGTTTATCGTCATACCCAGGCCGCGGATGTAGTTTATCGTCTTACCCAGGACGCGGATGTAGTTTATCATCATGCCCAGGACGTGAATGTAGTTTATCGTCTTACCCAGGACGCGGATGTAGTTTATCGTCTTACCCAGGCCGCGGATGTAGTTTATCGTCTTACCCAGGCCGCAGATGTAGTTTATCGTCATACACAGGACGCGGATGTAGTTTATCGTCTTACCCAGGACGCGGATGTAGTTTATCGTCTTACCCAGGACGCGAATGTAGTTTATCGTCTTACCCAGGACGCGGATGTAGTTTATCGTCATACCCAGGACGCGGATATAGTTTATCGTCTTACCCAGGCCGCGGATGTAGTTTATCGTCTTACCCAGGACGCGGATGTAGTTTATCATCATGCCCAGGACGTGAATGTAGTTTATCGTCTTACCCAGGACGCGGATGTAGTTTATCGTCTGACCCAGGCCGCGGATGTAGTTTATCGTCTTACCCAGGCCGCAGATGTAGTTTATCGTCATACACAGGACGCGGATGTAGTTTATCGTCCTACCCAGGACGCGGATGTAGTTTATCGTCTTACCCAGGACGTGAATGTAGTTTATCGTCTTACCCAGGCCGCGGATGTAGTTTATCGTCTTACCCAGGACGCGGATGTAGTTTATCGTCTTACCCAGGACGCGAATGTAGTTTATCGTCATACCCAGGCCGCGGATGTAGTTTATCGTCATACCCAGGACGCGGATGTAGTTTATCGTCTTACCCAGGACGCGGATGTAGTTTATCGTCTTACCCAGGCCGCGGATGTAGTTTATCGTCTTACCCAGGCCGCGGATGTAGTTTATCGTCATACACAGGACGCGGATGTAGTTTATCGTCTTACCCAGGACGCGGATGTAGTTTATCGTCTTACCCAGGACGTGAATGTAGTTTATCGTCTTACCCAGGCCGCGGATGTAGTTTATCGTCTTACCCAGGACGCGGATGTAGTTTATCGTCTTACCCAGGACGCGGATGTAGTTTATCGTCATACCCAGGCCGCGGATGTAGTTTATCGTCTTACCCAGGACGCGGATGTAGTTTATCGTCTTACCCAGGACGCGGATGTAGTTTATCATCATGCCCAGGACGTGAATGTAGTTTATCGTCTTACCCAGGACGCGGATGTAGTTTATCGTCTTACCCAGGCCGCGGATGTAGTTTATCGTCTTACCCAGGCCGCAGATGTAGTTTATCGTCATACACAGGACGCGGATGTAGTTTATCGTCTTACCCAGGACGCGGATGTAGTTTATCGTCTTACCCAGGACGTGAATGTAGTTTATCGTCTTACCCAGGCCGCGGATGTAGTTTATCGTCTTACCCAGGACGCGGATGTAGTTTATCGTCTTACCCAGGCCGCGGATGTAGTTTATCGTCATACCCAGGCCGCGGATGTAGTTTATCGTCATACCCAGGACGCGGATGTAGTTTATCGTCTTACCCAGGACGCGGATGTAGTTTATCGTCTTACCCAGGACGCGGATGTAGTTTATCGTCTTACCCAGGCCGCGGATGTAGTTTATCGTCATACACAGGACGCGGATGTAGTTTATCGTCTTACCCAGGACGCGGATGTAGTTTATCGTCTTACCCAGGACGTGAATGTAGTTTATCGTCTTACCCGGGCCGCGGATGTAGTTTATCGTCTTACCCAGGACGCGGATGTAGTTTATCGTCTTACCCAGGCCGCGGATGTAGTTTATCGTCTTACCCAGGACGGACACTAAGGGTTACATGAAAACTGATGTCACAGCAGTAAACATTTGTTGATGAATATATCTACATTGGATGGATCTGATGGCTAGGCTCGAGGCCAGAATCTTCTTGGAAACTAATTTTAACACGACATGTTAATTAACACGACATAGTAAACAATAGGACAATGGCGCTAATAATGGTGGCAATAAAATTGCAGGTCTCTTCAAAGTTGATGACGGCGTCAATCCAAGGAATTATTCTACGTGCTTTTGCATTTTTGAGTGGTACAGATCACATCCAAAAAAAGCGTATAGATCATAAAGTTTCATACTGTATATGTCTATAAGTAAAAGAGAATAAATTCTCTTTGATTCCAAATGATCTGTTTTTGTTACCCAAAAGAGTGGAATCATTATTATGTGTTAGAATAGGTATATGAGAACATAAAAAAGATTTAGCAACTAATCCGTGAAAAAGGTCAGAGTTCAAGCTCAGATAAATGTCAGAATATTGAATACACGTAAACTCGCTATACTTTGAATAATGGCGTATGTCTCTCGTGTCCGTTTCCCCATTGGACTTTTTGCTATAATAAACAAAAAACGAGTAAATACTTTTCAAATACTTAAAGCTTAACTAATATTGGAATGGATATGCGAGGAATGTAATGGGTCTCATGAAGAAAAGTAGGCGGGTCTGGCTCGTTTCTTCACTTTCACACAAAAACCTTTACTAAAACTATGAATTTATCATTTCTCCTTATCTAGCTATGAGTTAAATAGTAAGAATAACTGATATCTCTTTCCTTGAATTGAAAATTAGTCACGAAGAAAAGCAATAATTTAAAACCAGGATGGAAATGGATGGACTCTGCCAGGGTATCTTACTCAAAACACACAATGGCTGCAGTACAAGTGATGCTCCTATGTCTCTAATGGGTAACAGGACTCATAACGTAAAGAATAGTAGTTTACCGACCTCTAATGTGATTATTACAGTACAAGTGATGCTCCTATATCTCTAATGGGTTACAGGACTCGTAACGTGAGGAATAGTAGATTACCCACCTCTAATGTGATGGCTGCAGTACAAGTGATGCTCCTATATCTCTAATGGGTTACAGGACTCGTAACGTAAGGAATAGTAGATTACCCCCCCGCTACTGTTATGACTGCACTACAAGTGATGCTCCTATGTCTCTAATGGGTTACAGTACTCGTAACGTAAGGAATAGTAGATTACCCCAGTTTACTGCTATGACTGTAGTACAAGTGATGCTCCTATATCTCTAATGGGTTACAGGACTCAAAACGTAAAGAATAGTAGATTACCGACCTATAATGTGATTACTGCAGTACAAGTGATGCTCCTATATCTCTAATGGGTTACAGGACTCGTAACGTGAGGAATAGTAGATTACCCACCTCTAATGTGATGGCTGCAGTACAAGTGATGCTCCTATATCTCTAATGGGTTACAGGACTCATAACGTAAAGAATAGTAGATACCGACCTCTAATGTGATTACTGCAGTACAAGTAATGCTCCTATATCTCTAATGGGTTACAGGACTCGTAACGTGAGGAATAGTAGATTACCCCCCACTACTGTTATGACTGCACCACAAGTGATACTCCTATGTCTCTAATGGGTTACAGGACTCGTAACGTAAGGAATAGTAGATTACCCCCCACTACTGTTATGACTGCACTACAAGTGATGTTCCTATGTCTCTAATGGGTTACAGGACTATTAACGTAAGGAATAGTAGATTACCCACCTCTAATGTGATGGCTGCAGTACAAGTGATGCTCCTATATCTCTAATGGGTTACAGGACTCGTAACGTAAGGAATAGTAGATTACCCCCCACTACTGTTATGACTCCACTACAAGTGATGCTCCTATGTCTGTAATGGGTTACAGGACTCGTAACGTAAGGAATAGTAGATTACCCCCCACTACTGTTATGACTGCACTACAAGTGATGCTCCTATGTCTGTAATGGGTTACAGGACTCGTAACGTAAGGAATAGTAGATTACCCCAGTTTACTGCTATGACTGTAGTAGAAGTGATGCTCCTATATCTCTAATGGTTTACAGGACTCGTAACGTAAGGAATAGTAGATTACCCCCCGCTACTGTTATGACTACATCACAAGTGATGCTCCTATGTCTGTAATGGGTTACAGGACTCGTAACGTAAGGAATAGTAGATTACCCCAGTTTACTGCTATGACTGTAGTACAAGTGATGCTCCTATATCTCTAATGGGTTACAGGATTCGTAACGTGCGGAATAGTAGATTACCCCCCACTACTGTTATGACTGCACCACAAGTGATGCTCCTATGTCTGTAATGGGTTACAGGACTCGTAACGTAAGGAATAGTAGATTACCCCCCACTACTATTATGACTGCACCACAAGTGATGCTCCTATGTCTCTAATGGGTTACAGGCCTCGTAACGTAAGGAATAGTAGATTACCCCCCATTACTATTATGACTGCACCACAAGTGATGCTCCTATGTCTCTAATGTGTTACAGGACTCGTAACGTGAGGAATAGTAGATTACCGACCTCTAATGTGATGACTGTAGTACAAGCGATGCTCCTATATCTCTAATGGGTTACAGGACTCGTAACGTGAGGAATAGTAGATTACCGACCTCTAATGTGATGACTGTAGTACAAGTGATGCTCCTATGTCTCTAATGGGTTACAGGACTCGTAACGTAAGGAATAGTAGATTACCCCAGTTTACTGCTATGACTGTAGTACAAGTGATGCTCCTATATCTCTAATGGGTTACAGGATTCGTAACGTGAGGAATAGTAGATTACCCCCCACTACTGTTATGACTGCACCACAAGTGATGCTCCTATGTCTCTAATGGGTTACAGGCCTCGTCACGTAAGGAATAGTTGATTACCCCCCGCTACTGTTATGACTACACCACAAGTGATGCTCCTATGTCTGTAATGGGTTACAGGACTCGTAACGTAAGGAATAGTAGATTACCCCAGTTTACTGCTATGACTGTAGTACAAGTGATGCTCCTATATCTCTGATGGGTTACAGGATTCGTAACGTAAGGAATAGTAGATTACCCCCCACTACTGTTATGACTGCACCACAAGTGATGCTCCTATGTCTCTAATGGGGTACAGGACTCGTAACGTAAGGAATAGTAGATTACCCCCCATTACTATTATGACTGCACCACAAGTGATGCTCCTATGTCTCTAATGGGTTACAGGACTCGTAACGTGAGGAATAGTAGATTACCGACCTCTAATGTGATGACTGTAGTACAAGCGATGCTCCTATATCTCTAATGGGTTACAGGACTCGTAACGTGAGGAATAGTAGATTACCGACCTCTAATGTGATGACTGTAGTACAAGTGATGCTCCTATGTCTCTAATGGGTTACAGGACTCGTAACGTAAGGAATAGTAGATTACCCAAGTTTACTGCTATGACTGTAGTACAAGTGATGCTCCTATGTCTCTAATGGGTTACGGGACTCGTAACGTAAGGAATAGTAGATTACCCACCTCTAATGTGATGGCTGCAGTACAAGTGATGCTTCTATATCTCTAATGGGTTACAGGACTCGTAACGTAAGGAATAGTAGATTACTCCCCGTTACTGTTATGACTGCACTACAAGTGATGCTCCTATGTCTCCAATGGGTTACAGGACTCGTAACGTAAGGAATAGTAGATTACCCCCTCTACAGTTATGACTGCACTACAAGTGATGTTCCTATGTCTCTAATTGGTTACAGGACTATTACCGTAAGGAATAGCAGATTACCCACCTCTAATGTGATGGCTGCAGTACAAGTGATGCTCCTATATCTCTAATGGGTTACAGGACTCGTAACGTAAGGAATAGTAGATTACCCCCCACTATTGTTATGACTCCACTACAAGTGATGCTCCTATGTCTGTAATGGGTTACAGGACTCGTAACGTAAAGAATAGTAGATTGCCCCCACTACTGTTATGACTGCACCGCAAGTGATGCTCCTATGTCTGTAATGGGTTACAGGACTCGTAACGTAAGGAATAGTAGATTACCCCCCACTACTGTTATGACTGCACAACAAGTGATGCTCCCATGTCTATAATGCGTTACAGGACTCGTAACGTAAGGAATAGTAGATTACCCCAGTTTACTGCTATGACTGTAGTACAAGTGATGCTCCTATATCTCTAATGGGTTACAGGACTCGTAACGTAAGGAGTAGTAGATTACCCCCCGCTACTGTTATGACTGCACCACAAGTGATGCTCCTATGTCTGTAATGGGTTACAAAGCTCGTAACGTAAGGAATAGTAGATTGCCCCAGTTTACTGCTATGACAGTAGTACAAGTGATGCTCCTATATCTGTAATGGGTTACAGGACTCGTAACGTGAGGAATAGTAGATTACCACCAACTAATGTTATGACTGCACCACAAGTGATGCTCCTATGTCTGTAATGGGTTACAGGACTCGTAACGTAAGGAATAGTAGATTACCCTCCACTACTGTTATGACTGCACCACAAGTGATGCTCCTATGTCTGTAATGGGTTACAGGACTCGTAACGTAAGGAATAGTAGATTACTCCCCACTACTGTTATGACTGCACCACAAGTGATGCTCCTATGTCTCTAATGGGTTACAGGACTCGTAACGTAAGGAATAGTAGATTACCCGAGTTTACTGCTTTGACTGTAGTACAAGTAATGCTCCTATATCTCTAATGGGTTACAGGACTCGTAACGTGAGGAATAGTAGATTACCCCCACTACTGTTATGACTGCACCACATGTGATGCTCCTATGTCTGTAATGGGTTACAGGACTCGTAACGTAAGGAATAGTAGATTACCCTAGTTTACTGCTATGACTGTAGTACAAGTGATGCTCCTATATCTCTAATGAGTTACAGGACTCGTAACGTGAGGAATAGTAGATTACCGACCTCTAATGTGATGACTGTAGTACAAGTGATGCTCCTATATCTCTAATGGGTTACAGGACTCGTAACGTGAGGAATAGTAGATTACCGACCTCTAATGTGATGACTGTAGTACAAGTAATGCTCCTATGTCTCTAATGGGTTACAGGACTCGTAACGTAAGGAATAGTAGATTACACAAGTTTACTGCTATGACTGCACTACAAGTGATGCTCCTATGTCTCTAATGGGTTACAGGACTCCTAACGTAAAGAATAGTAGATTACCGACCTCTAATGTGATTACTGCAGTACAAGTGATGCTACTATATCTCTAATAGGTTACAGGAATCGTAACGTGAGGAATAGTAGATTACCCCCCGGTACTCTTATGACTGCACTACAAGTGATGCTCCTATGTCTGTAATGGGTTACAGGACTCGTAACTTAAGGAATAGTAGATTACCCCAGTTTACTGCTATGACTGTAGTACAAGTGATGCTCCTATATCTCTAATGGGTTACAGGACTCGTAACGTAAGGAGTAGTAGATTACCCCCCGCTACTGTTATGACTGCACCACAAGTGATGCTCCTATGTCTGTAATGGGTTACAGGACTCGTAACGTGAGGAATAGTAGATTACCCCAGTTTACTGCTATGACAGTAGTACAAGTGATGCTCCTATATCTCTAATGGGTTACAGGACTCGTAACGTGACGAATAGTAGATTACCACCAACTACTTTTATGACTGCACCACAAGTGATGCTCCTATGTCTGTAATGGGTTACAGGACTCGTAACGTAAGGAATAGTAGATTACCCCCCACTACTGTTATGACTGCACCACAAGTGATGCTCCTATGTCTGTAATGGGTTACAGGACTCGTAACGTAAGGAATAGTAGATTACTCCCCACTACTGTTATGACTGCACCACAAGTGATGCTCCTATGTCTCTAATGGGTTACAGGACTCGTAACGTAAGGAATAGTAGATTACCCGAGTTTACTGCTTTGACTGTAGTACAATTAATGCTCCTATATCTCTAATGGGTTACAGGACTCGTAACGTGAGGAATAGTAGATTACCCCCCACTACTGTTATGACTGCACCACATGTGATGCTCCTATGTCTGTAATGGGTTACAGGACTCGTAACGTAAGGAATAGTAGATTACCCTAGTTACTGCTATGACTGTAGTACAAGTGATGCTCCTATATCTCTAATGAGTTACAGGACTCGTAAGGTGAGGAATAGTAGATTACCGACCTCTAATGTGATGACTGTAGTACAAGTGATGCTCCTATATCTCTAATGGGTTACAGGACTCGTAACGTGAGGAATAGTAGATTACCGACCTCTAATGTGATGACTGTAGTAAAAGTAATGCTCCTATGTCTCTAATGGGTTACAGGACTCGTAACGTAAGGAATAGTAGATTACCCAAGTTTACTGCTATGACTGTAGTACAAGTGATGCTCCTATGTCTCTAACGGGTTAGGGGACTCGTAACGTAAGGAATAGTAGATTACCCACCTCTAATGTGATGGCTGCAGTACAAGTGATGCTCCTATATCTCTAATGGGTTACAGGACTCGTAACGTAAGGAATTGTAGATTACCCCCCATTACTGTTATGACTGCACTACAAGTGATGCTCCTATGTCTCTAATGGGTTACAGGACTCGTAACGTAAAGAATAGTAGATTACCGACCTCTAATGTGATTACTGCAGTACAAGTGATGCTCCTATATCTCTAATAGGTTACAGGAATAGTAACGTGAGGAATAGTAGATTACCCCCCGGTACTCTTATGACTGCACTACAAGTGATGCTCCTATGTCTCTAATGTGTTACAGGATTCATAACGTAAGGAATAGTAGATTACCGACTTCTAATGTGATTACTGCAGTACAAGTGATGCTCCTATATCTCTAATGGATTACAGGACTCGTAACGTAAGGAATAGTAGATTACGCCCCACTACTGTTATGACTGCTCTACAAGTGATGCTCCTATGTCTGTAATGGGTTACAGGACTCGTAACTTAAGGAATAGTAGATTACCCCAGTTTACTGCTATGACTGTAGTACAAGTGATGCTCCTATATCTCTAAAGGGTTACAGGACTCGTAACGTAAGGAGTAGTAGATTACCCCCCGCTACTCTTATGACTGCACCACAAGTGATGCTCCTATGTCTGTAATGGGTTACAGGACTCGTAACGTGAAGAATAGTAGATTACCCCAGTTTACTGCTATGACAGTAGTACAAGCGATGCTCCTATATCTCTAATGGGTTACAGGACTCGTAACGTGAGGAATAGTAGATTACCACCCACTACTGTTATGACTGCACCACAAGTGATGCTCCTATGTCTGTAATCGGTTACAGGACTCGTAACGTAAGGAATAGTAGATTACCCCCCACTACTGTTATGACTGCACTACAAGTGATGCTCCTATATCTCTAATGGGTTACAGGACTCGTAACGTGAGGAATAGTAGATTACCACCCACTACTGTTATGACTGCACCACAAGTGATGCTCCTATATCTCTAATGGGTTACAGGACTCGTAACAGGAAAAATAGTAGATTACCCACCTCTAATGTGATGGCTGCAGTACAAGTGATGCTCCTATATCTCTAATGGGTTACAGGACTCGTAACGTAAGGAATAGTAGATTACCCCCCACTACTGTTATGACTGCACTACAAGTGATGCTTCTATGTCTCTAATGGGTTACAGGAGTCGTAACGTAAAGAATAGTAGATTACCGACCTCTAATGTGATTACTGCAGTACAAGTGATGCTCCTATATCTCTAATAAGTTACAAAACTCGTAACGTGAGGAATAGTAGATTACCGCCCGTTACTCTTATCACTGCACTAAAAGAGATGCTCCTATGTCTCTAATGTGTTACAGGACTCATAACGTAAAGAATAGTAGATTACCGACCTCTAAGGTGATTACTGCCGTACAAGTGATGCTCCTATATCTCTAATGGGTTACAGGACTCGTAACGTAAGGAATAGTAGATTACCCCATTTTACTGCCATGACTCTAGTACAAGTGATGCTCCTATGTCTCTAGTGGGTTACAGGACTCGTAACGTAAGGAATAGTAGATTACCGACCTCTAATGTGATTACTGCATTACAAGTGATGCTCCTATATCTCTAATGTGTTACAGGACTCGTAACGTGAGGAATAGTAGATTACCCACCTCTAATGTGATGGCTGCAGTACAAGTGATGCTCCTATATCTCTAATAAGTTACAAAACTCGTAACGTGAGGAATAGTAGATTACCGCCCGTTACTCTTATCACTGCCCTAAAAGAGATGCTCCTATGTCTCTAATGTGTTACAGGACTCATAACGTAAAGAATAGTAGATTACCGACCTCTAAGGTGATTACTGCAGTACAAGTGATGCTCCTATATCTCTAATGGGTTACAGGACTCGTAACGTAAGGAATAGTAGATTACCCCATTTTACTGCCATGACTCTAGTACAAGTGATGCTCCTATGTCTCTAGTGGGTTACAGGACTCGTAACGTAAGGAATAGTAGATTAACCACCTCTAATGTGATGGCTGCAGTACAAGTGATGCTCCTATATCTCTAATGGGTTACAGGACTCGTATCGTGAGGAATAGTAGATTACCGACCTCTAATGTGATGACTGTAGTACAAGTAATGCTCCTATATCTCTAATGGGTTACAGGACTCGTAACGTGAGGAATAGTAGATTAACCCCCGCTACTGTTATGACTACACCACAAGTGATTCTCCTATGTCTCTAATGGGTTTCAGGACTCGTAACGTAAGGAATAGTAGATTACCCCAGTTTACTGCTATGACTGTAGTACAAGTGATGCTCCTATGTCTCTAATGGGTTACAGGACTCGTAACGTAAGGAATAGTAGATTACCGACCTCTAATGTGATGGCTGCAGTACAAGTGATGCTCCTATATCTCCAATGGGTTACAGGACTCGTAACATGAGGAATAGTAGATTACCGACCTCTAATGTGATGACTGTAGTACAAGTGATGCTCCTATATCTCTAATGGGTTACAGGACTCGTAACGTGAGGAATAGTAGATTACCCCCCACTACTGTTATGACTACACTACAAGTGATGCTCCTATATCTCTAATTGGTTACAGGACTCGTAACGTAAGTAATAGTAGATTACCCCCCGCTACTGTTATGACTGCACCACAAGTGATTCTCCTATGTCTCTAATGGGTTACAGGACTCGTAACGTGAGGAATAGTAGATTACCCACCTCTAATGTGATGGCTGCAGTACAAGTGATGCTCCTATATCTCTAATGGGTTACAGGACTCGTAACGTAAGGAATAGTAGATTACCCCCTCTACTGTTATGTCTGCACTACAAGTGATGTTCCTATGTCTCTAATGGGTTACAGGACTATTAACGTAAGGAATAGTAGATTACCCCACTTTACTGCTATGACTGTAGTACTAGTGATGCTCCTATGTCTCTAATGTGTTACAGGACTCATAAAGTAAAGAATAGTAGATTACCGACCTCTAATGTGATTACTGCAGTACAAGTGATGCTCCTATATCTCTAATGGGTTACAGGACTCGTAACGTGAGGAATAGTAGATTACCCACCTCTAATGTGATGGCTGCAGTACAAATGATGCTCCTATATCTCTAATGGGTTACAGGACTCGTAACGTAAGGAATAGTAGATTACCCCCCGCTACTCTTATGACTTCACTACAAGTGATTCTCCTATGTCTCTAATGGGTTACAGGACTCGTAACCATAAGCAATAGTAGATTACCCCAGTTTACTGCTATGACTGTATTACAAGTTATGCTCCTATATCTCTAATGTGTTACAGGACTCGTAACATTAGGAATAGTAGATTACCCACCTCTAATGTGATGGCTGCAGTACAAGTGATGCTCCTATATTTGTAATGGGTTACAGGACTCGTAACGTAAGGAATAGTAGATTACCCCCCACTACTGTTATGACTGCACTACAAGTGATGCTCATATGTCTCTAATGGGTTACAGGACTCGTAACGTAAGGAATAGTAGATTACCCCCTATACTGTTATGACTGCACTACAAGTGATGTTCCTATGTCTCTAATGGGTTACAGGACTATTAATGTAAGGAATAGTAGATTACCCCACTTTACTGCTATGACTGTAGTACAAGTGATGCTCCTATGTCTCTAATGTGTTACAGGACTCATAACGTAAAGAATAGTAGATTACCGACCTCTAATGTGATTACTGCATTACAAGTGATGCTCCTATATCTCTAATGTGTTACAGGACTCGTAACGTGAGGAATAGTAGATTACCCACCTCTAATGTGATGGCTGCAGTACAAGTGATGCTCCTATATCTCTAATGGGTTACGGGACTCGTAACGTATGGAATAGTAGATTACCCCCCACTACTGTTATGACTGCACTACAAGTGATGCTCCTATGTCTCTAATGGGTTACAGGACTATTAACGTAAGGAATAGTAGATTACCCCCTCTACTGTTATGACTGTACTACAAGTGATGTTCCTATGTCTCTAATGGGTTATAGGACTATTAACGTAAGGAATGGTAGATTACCCCACTTTACTGCTATGACTGTAGTACAAGTGATGCTCCTATATCTCTAATGGGTTACAGGATTCGTAACGTGCGGAATAGTAGATTACCCCCCACTATTGTTATGACTGCACCACAAGTGATTCTCCTATGTCTCTAATGGGTTACAGGACTCGTAACGTGAGGAATAGTAGATTACCCACCTCTAATGTGATGGCTGCAGTACAAGTGATGCTCCTATATCTCTAATGGGTTACAGGACTCGTAACGTAAGGAATAGTAGATTACCCCCTCTACTGTTATGTCTGCACTACAAGTGATGTTCCTATGTCTCTAATGGGTTACAGGACTATTAACGTAAGGAATAGTAGATTACCCCACTTTACTGCTATGACTGTAGTACTAGTGATGCTCCTATGTCTCTAATGTGTTACAGGACTCATAACGTAAAGAATAGTAGATTACCGACCTCTAATGTGATTACTGCAGTACAAGTGATGCTCCTATATCTCTAATGGGTTACAGGACTCGTAACGTGAGGAATAGTAGATTACCCACCTCTAATGTGATGGCTGCAGTACAAATGATGCTCCTATATCTCTAATGGGTTACAGGACTCGTAACGTAAGGAATAGTAGATTACCCCCCGCTACTCTTATGACTTCACTACAAGTGATTCTCCTATGTCTCTAATGGGTTACAGGACTCGTAACCATAAGCAATAGTAGATTACCCCAGTTTACTGCTATGACTGTATTACAAGTTATGCTCCTATATCTCTAATGTGTTACAGGACTCGTAACATTAGGAATAGTAGATTACCCACCTCTAATGTGATGGCTGCAGTACAAGTGATGCTCCTATATTTGTAATGGGTTACAGGACTCGTAACGTAAGGAATAGTAGATTACCCCCCACTACTGTTATGACTGCACTACAAGTGATGCTCATATGTCTCTAATGGGTTACAGGACTCGTAACGTAAGGAATAGTAGATTACCCCCTATACTGTTATGACTGCACTACAAGTGATGTTCCTATGTCTCTAATGGGTTACAGGACTATTAATGTAAGGAATAGTAGATTACCCCACTTTACTGCTATGACTGTAGTACAAGTGATGCTCCTATGTCTCTAATGTGTTACAGGACTCATAACGTAAAGAATAGTAGATTACCGACCTCTAATGTGATTACTGCATTACAAGTGATGCTCCTATATCTCTAATGTGTTACAGGACTCGTAACGTGAGGAATAGTAGATTACCCACCTCTAATGTGATGGCTGCAGTACAAGTGATGCTCCTATATCTCTAATGGGTTACGGGACTCGTAACGTATCGAATAGTAGATTACCCCCCACTACTGTTATGACTGCACTACAAGTGATGCTCCTATGTCTCTAATGGGTTACAGGACTATTAACGTAAGGAATAGTAGATTACCCCCTCTACTGTTATGACTGTACTACAAGTGATGTTCCTATGTCTCTAATGGGTTATAGGACTATTAACGTAAGGAATGGTAGATTACCCCACTTTACTGCTATGACTGTAGTACAAGTGATGCTCCTATATCTCTAATGGGTTACCGGACTCATAACGTAAAAAATAGTAGATTACCGACCTCTAATGTGATTACCGCAGTACAAGTGATGCTCCTATATCTCTAATGGCTTACAGGACTCGTAACGTGAGGAATAGTAGATTACCCACCTCTAATGTGATGGCTGCAGTACAAGTGATGCTCCTATATCTCTAATGGGTTACAGGACTCGTAACGTAAGGAATAGTAGATTACCCCCCGCTACTGTTATGACTGTAGTACAAGTGATCTCCTATGTCTCTAATGGGTTACAGGACTCGTAACGTAAGGAATAGTAGATTACCCCACTTTACTGCTATGACTGTAGTACAAGTGATGCTCCTATATCTCTAATGGGTTACAGGACTCGTAACATGAGGAATAGTAGATTACCGACCTCTAATGTGATGACTGCAGTACAAGTGACACTCCTATGTCTCTGATGGGTTACAGGACTTGTAACGTAAGGAATCGTAGATTACCCCCTTGTACGTATCTCGTTCTCAACATATTTTCGACATATAAGGATCACCATTTTCACAATCTGTTCCAATAGATTCCACATTCTCAAATATGAATATTTTTAAAATTTTTCCCGGCGCAAAAATAAGATTGCACAGCTGTGAAGAAAAAGAAACTGGTAGTCGCAGCTGATGTTTGCAGAAAAGAAAAAAAAATGAAAATTTTCTTTAGGATATACCACAACAAGAATGCATATATCTTCTTTTTTTTTTTTTTGATAGGGAACATAATTAGAATATTTTCAGCTGATTTACTTTTTCTCCTCTCTGCATATGAGGAATGCCGATTTGCCGTTGGGTAGATTGCAAAGTTGCTGTCAGAGAAAACTGGTTCCAATCATTCCAGATCGACACGAATATATTTACCATGCTCGACTTAGCACAGTGACCATAGTAGAGAGTAATTCATACAAAGCCACCATTGGTTAACCGTGAAGATTGGAATATATTATATTCAGCATAGCAGTTGCTGATAATGGCACAAAGTCAAAATTAGGGACACGGGAAGATTTGAACTTGCTTTAATGACTAATGTTCTGGCAAGGTCGTTTACTTGCCATCTCTCAAAACTCAACATCCGAAGTATTTCGTAACTATGTTAAAATTTGCAATCATAGAATACTAAATGATCTGATATACTTGCTTAGTAAATATTAAACTCTTACTTTCAATTAGTTTACTCTCCTGGGTATGACGATAAACTACATCCGGCAACAAGGTCAATGATCGGAAGGGTAGAGTTTTGGGGAAACGTGGAAACACCTCTTAAACTGTTGTTGGTCTCAGTTCCACCCTGACCCGGATTGGTAGCACCTGTTAATGAATAGTGAACCCTCAAACAAATATAAAATGCTATGAAAGTATAAAAATACATTTTATGGGAAAAATACAAGAAATCCGTTTTTATATAGGAAAATTACCAACGACACCTATTGATAATATGACCAACAATACATTTTTAAAGCAAAGTGACGAACAATATATTTTTATAGTAGAATGACCAACAATACATTTTAACAAAATGAGCAGCAATCCATTTTATAGTGAAATGACTAACAATACATTTTATAGCAAAATGACCAAAAATACATATTAGCAAAATGACCAAAATATATTTTATGGCAAAATGATCAACATTACATTTTATAGTAAAATAACCAACAATACATTTAAGCAAAATGACCAACAATACATTTTAGCAAAATGACCAACAATAAATCTTATAGTAAAATGACCAGCATTACATTTTATAGTAAAATGACGAACAATAAATTTTTGCAAAATGATCAACTATACATTTTATAGCAAAATAACAAACATTACTTTTTACAGTAAAATGACGAACAATACATTTTAGCAAAATGACCAACAATACATTTTATAGCAAAATGACTAACAATTCATTTTAGCAAAATGACCAACAATAAATTTTATAGGAAAATGACCAACAGTACATTTTAGCAAAATGACCACCAGTACATTTTATAGTAAAATGACAAAAAATAGATTTTATAGTAAAATGACCAACAATACATTTTACAGAAAAATGACCAACATTACATTTTATAGTAAAATGATAAACAATACATTTTAGCAAAATGACCAACAATATGTTTTATAGCAAAATAACCAATAGAACATTTTAGCAAAATGACCACAATATATTTTATAGTAAAATGACAACAATACATTTTATAGCAAAATGACCAACATTACATTTTATAGTAAAATGACCAACAATACGCTTTAGCATAATGACCAACAAAACATTTTATAGCAAAATGGCCAACAATTCATTTTAGCAAAATGACCACCAGTACATTTTATAGTAAAATGACAAAAAATAGATTTTATAGTAAAATGACCAACACTACATTTTATAGAAAATGTCCATTACATTTTATAGTAAAATGACCAAAAATACATTTTAGCAAAATGACCAACAATACATTTTATCACAAAATGACCAACATTACATTTTATAGTAAAATGACCAACAATACGTTATAGGAAAATGACCAACAATATATTTTATAGCAAAATGAAAAACGATACATTTTAGCAAAATGACCAACAATATATTTTATAGCAAAATGAAAAATATTTTATGGCAAAATGACCAACAATACATTATATAGTAAAATGACCAACAATACATTTTATTGCAAAATGACCAAGACTACATTTTATTGCAAAATGACCAAGACTACATTTTATAGTAAAATGCCCAACAATACATTTTTTAGCAATATGACCAACACTATATTTTATAGTAAAATGACCAACAATAGATTTTATACAAAATGACCAACACTACATTTTATAGTTGCATATTTCCACCACCTGAGTAATATCCTGGTCCATGTTTTTCCAATATACATAGCTTCGTATCAGCGATTTCATTCTATTTTTTCCTGGATGGCCCCTGTGGAAATCCCTTAGGATTCGCTTTTGTAGTGTTTTGGGAATTACAACCCTTTCGTTATAAAGTAGCACATTATCGCATAAAGAAAAGCTGTCCGATATTGCTTATTTTTTTCTGATATTTTTGCTTTTGTTTCTTTTATGAATTCATCTTTTATAGCTTCATTTTTTATCTCTTGTAGTGTGACGGGGAGGTTTCGAACTGTACAACATAGTACTGTCCTGATATCTTCTTCATGTCGTAGGGCTGCGATTACAGAATCTTCCAATGGCTGTTTTTGTTGATATAAGTCTCGACAGACCATCCGCATGCCCGATTTTTTTCGTTGGTAGATACTCCAATGTGAAATTGTAGTTCAGAAGAATTATACCCCATCTTTGTAACCTATTTGCAGTGTAAACCGGTAGACATTTTTCGAACCAAATATTGTTACTAACGGCTTGTGATCCGTCTGTAGAGTAAAAAATCTACCATAGATATATTTATGAAATCTCTATTTGTGAGTAATTTTTCTCTGCTGGTAGTAAGGTTCTAGAAGCATGTGCGATGGGTTTTATTGTCCCATCCGGCATTTTATGCAGTATACACGCCCGGTCTCCATAGGCGCTCGCGTCACTTGCTACAATTATTTATAATTTAGGATCGTAGTGTGCCAAAAATAAATCCGATGTTAACGTATTAATTATTTTGTCAAACGTTTTCTGGCATTCATCTGCCCACTCCCAAACTTTTTCTTTCTTCAGAAGTTCGTTCAGTGGTGCGCGGAGTTTATGCATGTGAGCAATGAATTCCTGGTAGTAACCTACTAAGCCTAGAAAACTTTGTAATTTTGTTATGTTCTTAGAAAAAGGCATTTTTTTTATTGCCGTTGCTCTTTCAGGGTCTGGTCGTCTTCCTTCTTGATCGATGATATGGCCAAGGTATTTTATTTCCTTCATAAAAAAATCGTAATTGTTTTCTTTTACCTTGAAACCATAGCTTTGTATTCTCTTAAACACCTCTTGTACGTGTTCCCAGTGTTGTTAAACACTTTCGCTATTTATCAATACGTCATCCAGGTATGCAATCGGGTACTCTAGTCCGGCGAGCATAGTATCCATTGTCTGTTGGAATATAGCCGGCGCGACCTAAATCCCAAATGGTAATCTTTGGTATTTGTACAATCCTTTGTGTGTGTCTATGCACAGTAATTCTGAACTTTCCTCATCGACTGGAATTTGCAGGTACGCTTCACTTAAATCTATTTTTGAAAAAAAATTTCCGCCATTTAATTTTGTGAATACTTCTTCTGGACTGGGTAGAGGATAGTGGTAATCTTTTATCGCTGCGTTCAAACCCGTTGAGAAATCAGCGCATACTCGAATCTCCCCTGATTTCTTTTTAACGTAAACCTTAGGTGCGGCCCATTGACTGTATTCTACTTTTGTCAATATGCCAGTGTTTTCGAGTCTAGCCAATTCTTGGTCTATTTTTTCTATTGACGCAAACGGTACGCTCCTTTTTTTCTTGAAGATAGGTTGAACGTTTTCTTTTATTTCGATATTTGCTGCCATTTTTTTACATCTTCCGAGACCTGCTGAAAATACTTCGGGGAAACTCTTTTTTAATTTCTCTTTTAATTTTTCTGCGTCGGTTGATAAACTTTTTACATTTTGGCAGTACGTACTTATTGATAAATCCCAAAGTTCAAATATTTGCATCCAGTCCGTTCCGAATAAGTTTTCTGTATTTCTTAACACATACATTTTTAATTTTTTTGCCATTCTATTAAATGTCACGTTTGTAATCACTTCACCCTCAAATTTTATTTTTGTCCCCGTTACCGATCTCGCAATTTTATCCGTTTTTAACATGGCAGGTTTGTTCAGTTTTCTCCATGTTTGTACGTTAATAATAGTTAAGTCCGAGCCGGAATCCAACTGTCGTCTGATTTTTCTGTTTTGCATTTCTACTTGTACGTATTTTCTTATGTTAATCTCATCTACTTGGTCAGTCCTCGTAATTCTTATTCTGCTTTTGCTTTATCTTCTAGTCTAGTCTTCTAGTCCAACAATGAGAACTTTTATGTCATATTTCTTGCATGATAGACAAATTCTAAAACGGTATGGACAGTCTTTATACCAATGCCAAGTCCCACAGCGATAGCATGGTCTGGGTGGTAGTTTTTTCTGATATTGACTTTTAGAAGTAGAAAAATTTGTTTTACCTGTTTTTGAGGAGGGAAAATTGGTTTGGTTTGTTTCGGAAGAAGGAAAGTTGGTTTGTCTTCGTATTTTACGTATGTGCGCGATGCCAGCTTCTATATCTTTTGAGTCTTTCTTCACACTAATGCATCTCTGGCAGTCTTCGGCCAGTTTTTGAAATGTCAAATCTTGTTCACTCTCCAATTTTGTAAGGATTCTGCGTCTCATTTCCGCGTCTTTGGTTGAAACCAGGCCTTGGACGTATATTAAACACTTGAAATTGTCCGCGCTGAGTTCCGATAGTTTAAAGTCATCACAATATTTATTTACAATCGAAGCGAACGTTATGTAATCTTCGCTGACCTTTTTTGTTAGGTTCAGACATTTCCATCTTTTGTGGAACAGTGAGGTATTATGGCTGAAAAGTTCTGTTAACAGTTTTATGGCTTCGTTGAAAGTTAACTTATTTGTTTTCCTCAGTAGGATATAATCGACGAATTTGGTATATTCGCATGTGCCTAATTTTCTTAGTAATTGATGTACTTTTCTTGCGTCTGACCAATCTCTGCAGTCAAATTCATATAGATCTTCGTACCTTCGGAAGTAAGTTGCAAAGGTTTTGTCTTCGTTGGGTGCATACGTGAAATCTTCGATAGTTCTCCAAATAGCGTCTTGTGAGAGAACTGTTTAATTCTCGGAATTTTGCTCTTTATTTGACACGTAGCAATAATTCTTATAATTCAAGATGTTTCTGTTCGTTGTTTGCTGCTGTTCAAATTAGGTTTTGATAAGTTCCACAATGGTTGACTTAAAATCTTCCATGTTAACGTAATTTTGTGCAAGTATTTTACCTTAGTGTAACCTGATATTCTGAAACCTGTGTACGCAAAAACAAATTTGTTGCCAAGAAAATTCTTCTTTTTTTATGTGTTCGCGTAGAACTTGTTTTTTTAGAAATCTCCACGTAGAACTAGTTTTTTAGGATTTACTCGACGACCACTGTTATGTGAGACGGATAGCAAAAAAAAGGTATGTCCTCCGCGTAGAAAGTTCGTTTTTTCTTGGGGTTTCCTCCTCGCCACTTTTTATGGTCCAAGTACCTTGTACCACGGTGATGGTCCAAGGTAACCAATGAAGAATAACTCGAACACAGGTATGGAATAACACAGATATATTACAAACAGAAATATATACAAAGAAGTAGAAGTATTAGTAATGGCTATCAGATTTGGTTAGAGTGAACTATGTTGTCTCGACAAGTATCACTATTCCATTGTTCTTACAATAATCCTCTCTGCTCCCTCTTGAGGCGCAGTATTTATAATGTCCGGAATAGTCCATTATTATTATGGGTAAATTCCCATAACAATAGTAAAACGATACATTTTAGCAAAATGACCAACAATACATTTTATAGCAAAATGACCAGCATTACATTTCATAGTAAAATGACCAACAATACATTTTAGCAAAATGACCAACAATACATTTTACAGCAAAATGAGCAACAATTTATTTTAGCAAAATGAACAACAATAAATTTTATAGGAAAATGACAAATAATAGATTTTATAGTAAAATGACCAACAATATATTTTATAGCAAAAGAACCAACAATACATTTTATAGAAAAATGACCAACATTGAATTTTATAGTAAAATGACCAACCATACATTTAGGAAAATGACCAACATTAAATTGTATAGCAAAATGACCAACAGTACATTTTAGCAAAATGGCCAACTATACGTTTTATAGCAAAATGACCAACAGTACATTTTCGCAAAATGACTAACAATAAATTTTATAACAAAATGACCAACAGTACATTTTAGCAAAATCACCAACAATACATTTTATAGTAAAATGACCAACAATACATTATATAAAAATGCCCAACAATACATTTTATAGCAAAATGACCAACAGTACATTTTAGCAAAATTACCAACACTACATTTTATAGTAATATGACCAACAATACTGTTGAAGGCGTATATTTGCACTCAAAATGTATTTAGTCGAAGTTTCAAAATATTTATATTTTAGCATTAATTAACCCATAGCAGCTGATAGTCCACTAAATCGTTATTGACTAATAGTGTGATACTTTAAAAAGCTCTTTTCTTTCTTTATTTCTTTTTCTGGTTTTTGTTGTTTTGTTTTTTATTGTTTTTTTTTTATATTTTATTGTTACGTCGGACTCTCCTTCTTCCATATATCATTTCCTTCCGGACATATTGGACTGTGGCTCTCCACAACTTCCTATCATTTGTATCTTTTAACGATATTTGACTTTATACTATCCCTCCCAGTCTCTGTTCTGACATCCATTTAACAAGCTAGTTACCCTCTGTCCCTCTTGCCTTCAATATGTCTTGCGAGTGTCAAATTTCCCAAGCATGCTTTCCTCACTATATATCGTGGATATTTCAACTGTCCCTTTTTATTCTAAGTATAAGTGATCCTTTTGTTTCGGTTTTCCTAAAACCTCCTAGATACTCATATGTTTCGTCCTCTGATGAATGTAATTAAAAAGGTGGGGGGGTCATCTGCCATATCAGCGAATACATTTTTTAAGTTTCTCAGAATTGGCGTATTTCTGTTAATAGATATTAATAGAAAAGATAGAACAATGTAAGATTTTTTTTCCTATTTACTTCGGAACGGTTTCAACTTGAAAGTACACTGTCAATCGGAGCTATTTGTTATCATTGCCTAGTATAACCGTCTCTCCTCGGACACATTCGTGTTTCTTTAACAGCTATAGAGCAAAACTGTGGCTTATACTACAACTATATTGAGGGGACCTTAGTTACAGTTTAAATACGCGCCCCAAGAGGGTCACATTCGGTTTTGAATTCAGAGTTATCCTATTCATATACTGGTGGATAGCTATGGCTAGAAACTTCAGTCTGGCCTGCTATTTAAGCCATATACGCCATTAAAAGGTGCCGTCAGTAATAAAATTGCTCTACAAACTGTGTAAACTCGATGAAATTAATAGCGATTCAGTAAATTCATCACTTCAAACAAATAAATATCTTACAACGTTGGATATGAACAACAGTATTAAAATATAGCAATGAAGCGTTGAAAATCCTTTGCGCCGTCATGGTTATGTTATTTGTTTAATCCTTTCACCCCATGGAAGTGTTCATGGGATTACTGGCAGTGAAAAAGAATGAGAATACTATATCTGTCTATATTTCTAAGATGAGGTATTATGTACACTATTTACATTATTCGGACTATTGTCCTCATCTTTGTCGCCATATTTATGGCAACGATTTGGCCTTTCAGTATCTTTTAATATCGGACAATAGTCCGAATAATGTAAATAGTGTACATAATACCTCATCTCAGAAATATAGACAGATACTGAAAGGCCGAAACGTTGTGATAAATATGGCGACAAAGATGAAGACAATAGTCCGAATAACGTAAATAGTGTACATAATACCTCATCTCAGAAATATAGACAGATACTGAAAAGCCGAAACGTTGTGATAAATATGGCAACAAAGATGAGGACAATAGTCCGAATAATGTAAATAGTGTACATAATACCTCATCTCAGAAATATAGACAGATACTGAAAGGCCGAAACGTTGTGATAAATATGGCGACAAAGATGAAGACAATAGTCCGAATAATGTAAATAGTGTACATAATACCTCATCTCAGAAATATAGACAAATACTGAAAAGCCGAAACTTTGTAATAAATATGGCAACAAAGATGAGAACAATAGTCCGAATAATGTAAATAGTGTACATAATACCTCAACTCAGAAATATAGACAGATACTGAAAAGCCGAAACGTTGTGATAAATATGGCGACAAAGATGAAGACAATAGTCTGAATAATGTAAATAGTGAGAATACTGTAGTGAGAAAAGGTTCAGGAAAACAGAAGATGGCCATTGACGTTTTATATAAATGTTTGAAGATTGTAAGTGCCTGGGAAGCAAGAAATCGTAAAAGAAAATAAACTGTTAGCATATAAGATACGGTTGCATCTAGCTAGTTCAACAGAGAAATCGGTGAGACCAAATTGCCAATCGAGTTGTACGCTTAAATGCATTATAAGGCAGGAAGGAAAAATTGTTGCCATGAAAATATTTGTAGAAAGACAGAGGGAAACCATGCCAGGATTGTGAGAAAGTGACTGCATTCGAGATGCCAGTTCTGGGTAGATTACATTACAGAAATGTTGTCAAGAAACTCAAGATATATGGTAGGAGCACCAGACTAGATATGGCAGCACGAACGAATTGTAGATTTATAAATGGGAAAAATGGATTGACAAAAAATTGCCCTAATGTGTTACTTCTACATATGTTAAGCTAAAAACACTTACTGGAATGTAGTTCACTGTGCAAAGAAGAATCTGCAATGTTATTGATAATGACCTGGCATCTCGCACTTTCCCACTGCCGTAATGTGGCTTCCCTGCGCCTTTTCTATAAATATTTTCATAGTAATTGTTTGGATGAACTTTCCTCTGTAATACCTAAACCTTATGAATTTAAGTGCACTACTAAACTGGCAGCGAGACCTCATCCTTTTTACATTTAAAAGGGTTAGATGTAACCGTAAGTTTTATGCTAACAGTTTCTTCTCTCACACTCCTTACTTGTGGAACTCTTTTCCAGCTTCTTGATTCCTAATCAACTTTGATCTTTAAATTTTTAAATGCAATGTTGTAATAGACGTGACAGTGACTTACCAGGAACAAAATGAATTCGCTGCCTCGTGTGTTGAACCATTTTCTGAGAGTTGGTCGCGCGTGCGCATGCCTACTGCCATTTTTATGCGGCAGGCTTATTTGCATAAGAGAACAACGTTACCTGCTAAAAAAACGAGGCGAGTGGTCGTGGGGACGATTGTTCTTCTACGCTCCGGCGAGACTAGACGTATTGCTGTAAGAAAGCGACATCAATTTCTGGACAAGCGACAAGCTATTTCGGCGGATATGGACGGCCGGATTGATTTAAAAATTATTCCTGAGTTTGACGGGACTGGATCTGTGGTTGAATGGCTCGAGAAGTTGGAATTGGTGTGCGACCTATCGGGAGTGAAGCGGCGTGATCGTGTCATCCCTCTTCGCCTAACCGGGGGAGCATTCGCGGTTTACCAGCACCTATCTGCGGAAGAGAAATCGGACGTGGCTCGAATCAAGGGAGCATTGATGACAGCATTTGCCCTTTATAAATTCACGGCGTACGAACAATTCGAGGCACGTGTATTGCGTCCGGGTGAGACCGTGGATGTATATTTGGCAGATCTACGGAAGCTGTCCGTCCTTTTTGGAGGAGTACCAGACAATCATTATCTTATGTCTTCTTAATTCCTCTTCTTTTATTGTTCTCTTTCTTTAATAGCTTTCTCTCATACACTCTAACGTTCAGAAATCTCTTGTATTGTAGTGGCTTTATTGCCTTTCATGGCGTGAAATTATTAAAAATACTATTTATTGATTCCATGTCCTATTTTGGGGCGTTCGTTCAAACAAATTTAGATGGGCGACCAAATTTTATATTTTGCAATAAAGTGAAACTTATATGACTATCCCAACATTAACCGGAACAAAGGTCTGTTTTTATCCAAATGCTGTGTGTATGGTGGTACTCGAAGAGTGTACTATGAGAATATTCCAAATAACCAAACGTTTTATTTGAACGGGTCTGACACGCAATCTTTATTTTTTATGGAATCGTTACCCTACAACAATCCAGTGTTGCACACAGAGCATTGCCCGGGGTGTTAAGATTTCAATGTCGTTAAGTGTGAATTTTCAATATTGGATCAAACTAGAAGATGCTCCATAGTTTGTGATTGCCCGCAGTTGGGATCATCATCAGTGGCATATCCCCATTTCTGAAGGTTGACTCTGCAGCGACCAACAGCTGTTCGGAGGCGATTCGGGCAAGGGCGAACATCACTGGAGCCAAGGAGAGGAATTTTGTAGGGTTGAGAGAGAGAGAGAGAGAGAGCTCTACGTTGTTGAGGTGGCTGCATTAATGTAGAAATCTGTGTCTTAATTTGAGCCTCTGTCACTGGTCCATAGCCGTGAAGCAGGTGACGAGGGTCAGTTTCCTGCTTCAACTTCTTAAGTTGGGAATAGACTGTCTTTCCGATGTAAGGAGAAGAAATGCTACTAAGCAAGTAGAGGTTATCTACTTAGGTTGACTTGAGACACGCATTGATTGATCTACAAGGCATGATCGGTTTTCTTTGCATGTAATGATCTGCTCCACACCAGTGAGATATATTCTGCTGTGGAGTAGAAAATGGCTTGGTTGCGGATGTAGTGACACTAGCACTCCATTTGGTGTTGCAGATCTTAGTTACAATCCAAGTATACACCCCCACTCCAGCTTCTTTATGATGTTGTTTCTTGACCCCCACCTTGGATTTAATCTATGCGACTGTATATAAGGGACTGGTCTATTGTGACAACACAGTAGAGAGCCCTGGAAGTGTACTCGAACCGTTTTCCTAGACCAATTGTGCTGTTGGTTAGCTTCCCTATTCCATAGGTGGATGACATTGATTGAGATTAAAGTTAACTCATTTAAAAAAAAAACGGTGTTCATTATTTACCTTATTCTGACTATTGTCCTCATCTTTGTCGCCATATTTATTACAACGTTTCGGCCGTTGTACGCTCCGGCCTTCTTAAGGTGGTTGAAATGTCGAACTGAACCCTTTTTTAGAAATATGAAAGGGAGACAGGCCGCCCCCTTAAGTTAAGGCTTCAAGAACACCGGAAAGCTGTAACACGAGGGGAAGTGGAAAAATCAGGCGCGGCTGGCCACATATGGAGAGAGAAAGGAGATCACCGACCTCTGTCAGATCAGGTTGAGATCATAGACAAAGAACACCATTGGAAAATTAGTAAACTTAAGGAATCAGCACATATGCTAGGCCACAAAAATCTCCTGAGCCGACCAAGCATAGAAATGAATACAATATGGGAACCAGTATTAAGAAGTGCCAGAGAAAAGCGATAATAGCAACAAAAATTGCAATATGAGATCTGATAAAAACATGTAATGATAACAGCAAAAATTGCAATATGAGCACTGGAAAAAAAATATTTGCTGAAGACATTAGGTTTATAATACCCAGAAATTCATACACAGACGTACACATGGCACAATGGATAAAGGCGTTAGTTAGATCCAATGACAGGATCCAAAGAGTGTGAGCTCAATACCCGGCTAAGGCTGTGGAGAATTTTCAGAGATTAACAGGAGATAACTGATAACTGACATCCATTAAACATGGCACGTGGAACTAGAAAAGTCTACCCCAATGAAGGGTTCCATCCACCTAAAGAAGGCCGGAACGTACAACGGCTGAAACGTTGTAATAAATATGCCGACAAAGATGAGGACAATAGTTAGAATAATGTAAATAATGTACATAATACCTCATCTCTGAAATACAGTGTTGTTTATTTACAAAAATGAATTGCTGGTAATATTTTTGTTTATTTACAAGAATACATTTTAACAAAAATATTGCTGGTAATATTTTTTCCAAAGAGTATTTTTACAATTAAAATTTATTTTTATACTTTCATAGTGTTTTAACCCCAGTTTGCGGGTTAACTATTTGCCCATAACTGCGACCCTAACAGTTTGTATCACCCCAAATCAGATTGGACCTGGGAACATTAGTAATTAAGAGGAGGTTCTACGTTCCCCAATACCTTCAATCTTCCGACCAGAGGCCTTGCTGCAGGATATAGTTTATCGTCATATCCAGGAAGTAGTAGCAGAAGTAGTAGTAACTCTTCCAGTGCTCGCATCAGCAATAAACTTTTAGATCTCATCAATATTTTAACACTTTTCTTATATGCAAGTAATTTTCAATCATGCCATCGTCTGATTGGCTCTAAGTCGTCACATGTTTTCCATTTCTTACAGATATTTTCTTCAGGAATATCCCCTGCATCGAAGACCTGTACATCTATGTCTTTCATATTGATCAATATTCTCACTCCGCTGGCAACTTCGGAATAATTTTCTATCTTTTTTTTTTTTCTTTTTTTTCAAATCAAACTTGTGGTCTGCCGGAACATCGAAACCGACTGTCTGATATGTTTTTTTATTTCTTTCTGGGCTAATCTGTTAGATTCGCTGATTATGTGGTTTACTGTGTTATCTTTATTTCCAGGCAGCCATGCCTGCTATTTTTACTCGGTTCTATCATTATTGGCTTGTATACGTTTATATTTATGGTGTTGTTTGGGACCATAATCAAGAGCGACTCATTTTATATCTCAAAGTTTCCTCTACGTATCCATGCCCGTTGTTGATTTATCTGCAATTAAGAGTGTTCTCAATTATCTAGAATTGTCTCCCAAGTCGCTTTGCCTGCCTCATCCTTCCAACACAAAAGTAAGCAACCATCTCGACACACAGACATGACGCCCCACCACTACACGAGCTCATGAAAATTTACTTTGCCCATCTTCGTAAGCCAAGGTAAATCTTGTACATTTTTAAACCTCAAATTAATTAATATCAGAACCTCAGTGTCCCACGCCTGGTAAAGTATCAGAGCAATTATTATTTTTATCATCATCATTATTATTATTATTATTATTGTTATTATTATTATTATTAACATTTAAAGAAGAGTGCGATTTAAGAAAAGAAATGCCATATTCACAACGTTTCGGCCGTTGTACGCCCGGCCTTCTTCACGTGATTGGAATTTCGAATCGAACCTTTTATTTCGTCCACCGGGGTAGATGAAGCTCTCCGTATCGTGTGTGCTATACTTGTGAGTAAAAATTTTTTATATTTCTTTAAGGCATGGGATACCAGGAATCCCTTCAATTAGTCTTTTTGAAACTTTTCCAATCAATCCGAGGGCTCCAACTACAATTGGAATTATTGATGTCCTTATGTGCCACATTTTTTTAGATTTCCACCTCAAGATCCTTGTATTTTGATAGTTTCTTGAGTCTACAGGAACTGCCATGTTAATAGAAAAGTACATTCTGATTTTATGATCTTTGATGTCTGGCCGATTACATTTGATTTTTCTGTCTGTGTGTATTCTTATGTCCTGTCTATGTAACCGAGTCTGGGTGATGGTCATACCAGTTTCTTGCAGTTTCCTTCCCGAGTTTTATATTCAGCTGGTGCTAAAACTGTGCACTCTGATACTAGATGGTCAATTGTTTCTGGATGTGTATTCGTGGTCAACACAATTTTTCAGTGTCTAGTTAGCAGGCATTGGTTCTGTGCAGCAAGAATAAAAACCTTCGGATTCAGCTTTTAAACCTTCATTACCTAACCACTGATGGATACGCGATTTGTTTACCTCAGCTTGTTTGGCACTTTTTTATCATTATTATTATTATTATCTTTTCATTATTGGTATAGGCGGGTAATGTTTGTCATTGATGTAAAACTATTTATTTAAATGTGCAATTAATAAAACAGTCAACAGAGAAGAAATAAAATATTGCAACAAATATTTTCACATAATTTAATTAAAAAGTCAGCATCGGATTCAAGAAATATGAACAGAATTTTTTTTTCTTATTTTTTCCTTTCATTCTTTTCAAATTGGAACATTAATGATAAATGCCCAATCAGTTTATTTTTAGACTCACTGTTTTCTTAATTTCCCTCAAACCAAATTGAACATCGCTATAATTAGCTATAATTTAATTGAACTTTTATGTTTAGCGATTTAAAAAATAATTTTATTCGAATGCAAGCAATAGTTTTCCTCACTGACCTTGCAGAAGCTTTAATTATTTAGTGATTGTTCAAGACATTAAAATGCAGAGAAAAGAATTTCCTGGACAGTGCATCACAATTTGTGTTGTTTTTTTTTTTTTGCATACGCTTTTGTTGTTTTTTTCAACATGTGTCTTCTTTCAGTCATTCGCAGAAGTGGAGTGGAGTAATGGATAGCGGCTCGGATTGAGGAATCGGAGAGCCGAGTTCGAATTCCAGTTCAATTACATTCACTTATGTGCTAATACCCTTGGGAAAGGTATGAATCCACTTCTCCCTCCATCTATGAGTAAATAGCAGGACACACCAGGTTTTATAGTCTTGGACGGCAGCTGGTTGAGGAGAAGCACAACTCTGAATTCAAAACCTGTAGAGGGTTGTTTGGGAATCTTGATGCTATGTGTTAATTTGTTATTCATTAGAATAGCGACTCGGATTGAGGAATCGGAGAGCCGAGTTCAAATTCCAGTCGAATCCATTACATTCACTTACGTGCTAATACCCTAAGGTATAAATCCTCTTCTTCTCCCCCCAGTTATGGGTTAATAGTAGGACAGACCGGGTTCTATAGCCTTGGATGGCAACTGGTCTACCGCAGAAAGAAACGGCAACCTACTGCGGGAAGAAAATCTGCCTCGTCAGTCATGTATTGAGAGATAAATGAACACATAAGCGTGTATCACGCGTGACACATAATTAAAAAAAGATACATGATCCCTTAAGCGTGTATCACGCATGGCAGATAATTAAAAGAAAGATTAATTAAATCGAAATGTCATTCTTTATTATTATTAGATTATTCTTCAAGTTTTCCCATCAGTTGTAACTGGTGCCGAGAAGGGAAGTTAAGTGACAGCAAGACTTCTCAAGACTATAGCAAGCGTCTCGGTATTTTAACTTTTTTTATCTTCAAGACACAGTCGTCTGAATTCTTCCAACTTCTAATTTTCGATTCTTTAATGCATTTCCAATTCTTCTATCCTTCTTTCAGGGCTCTTCGAAACTAGTTCCAGTACTTGCAGGACTACTGTCACGGCTATTACATTCGTATTCCACAACATCCTCAGCTCTTTTCGTTTTTTATTTTCAGATCAGCTTGTTACATCTACAAAGGATCTCTTTTCTTCCTCCATACAACATTACTTATTTCTTCATAGAGGGAAATGTGATGAGAGCCGCTCGAGTTGAAACATCTGAGTACCGAGTTCGAATTCCAGTCCGTCAGTTTTGTCACTTACGCTCATATAGCTTTGGAAAAGTTATCAACCCATCTCCTGTTCCCATCTATGGGTTAAATATTTGGTCTTGTCTTTGGAAAAACATTGTTATTCTCAAATAAATGCAACATTCACTCGAAAAAAGGTATCATTATTATTAAAAAGGTCACACAAATACAGAAAGAAAGAAGGATTAAAGTATTGCAAAGGAAAAGTCATACAAAGAAAGAAAGAATAAAGTACTAGAAAGAAAGAAAGAATAAGTATTGAAAAGAAAAAGAAGACACAAAGAATGAAAGAATAAAATACTGCAAAGAAAGAAAGCAAAAGAAAGAAAGAAAGAGAGAAAGAAAGAAAGAAAGAAAGAAAGAAAGAAAGAAAGAAAGAAAGCGCAAGATGAAGACAGAATGAGAGTGAATGAGACGGCGGGAGGCAAATATGAAAGGTTAAATAGAGAGGTGTGAGTAGTCAGAAGGCAACAGGCATAGGGAGTGGGTAGAGTTGGAAAGAGCAACCAATCGAAAACAATTTTAATTAAGTGAATTAATTTGACTATTTTAATTTAATTAACTTAATCATTTTCATGACGAGCCTCGACAGCAATTATTTTTATTTCATCTTTTGTCTCAAGAGCGCCACTCAAATTACAGAAACACGAACCATTTTGGCGTCTACTAAAATCGACAGAACACGCAGGCTACGCTGGCTGAATAAAAAAAAGCTTTCATATAACCCAATAAACGTAAAAAACTCACAAACCGGTTACTTATCCCCAAGTTCCGAGAAGAGCTTGCAAATCTGATCCCGGGAATACACAGTAAATCGTTAACAGTAATGGACAAAGATCAAGTGGCCTCGACTTTAACGTCCCTTTTACTTCTATTAATAGGGAACTATTTTTTCTGAATTCGAAATATATTATGCTCAACTCTCGAAGCTTCAACCTGTGTCTGATGATAAATCCAGTGACTTTCGAGCCAAATTGAATGATTTGGCTCATTCTTATGCTAGTTCTCCTATTTCTTTTTCTGAATGGAAATGGACAAGCGAACACCATAAGGTTATTAAATCTCTCAAGAGCAACCAGTCGTTGGTTATTACGAAACCGGATAAAGGATCTGGTATTGTCCTCATGGACCTCCATGATTACATTAGAAAAATGTTAAATATACTTAACGACCCTTCCAAGTTTCAACGTCTTGGTTCCATTGACACTCATGACTCCACGCTGACTTCGGAAATTCGATTTCAGAAACGTCTTGTCAAATGGGTAAAAAGTGGTGTTCTTCCTTCTGAAATGGCGGAGCAATTGAGACCGTCTGGCTCGATTCGTCCCCGTCTGTATGGATTACCCAAGATTCATAAGGATGGTGTCCCGTTGAGACCCATATTATCGATGATTGGGTCTTCACAGCATAAAGTTGCAAAGTGGCTGGCTATAATGTTGCAACTAGTTTTGCAGCGTTATAGTACCTTCTGTATTAAAGATTCGTTTACTTTTCCCCAATTCATTCGGAATTGTGATGCCACTGATGCATTTATGTGTTCGTTTGACATCTGCAGCCTCTTAACATGTGTTCCTTTGCCGGAGATTATTAATATTTGCAGTGATATGTTATATCGCAGTAATTTAACTCCTCCGACTATACCTGAAGATGTTTTCGTTGAACTCATGAAATTTGCCACTATGTCTGTGGATTTCAGTTTTGACAATATTATGTATCGTCAGACTGACGGCGTGGCGATGGGTTCTCCTTTGGGTCCTGTTTTGGCAAACATTTTTGTAGGTTTTTATAAGGAAAGCCTTCTGTCAGGTTCTTTCCGACCCAAAGTTTACTTTCGTTATGTTGATGACACCTTTTGTGTGTTTTCCCATGAATTGGAAGTTGATCACTTTTTCTCCCTACTCAACGGTGTTCATCCTGCCCTTAAATTTACGGTAGATAGGGAGGTCAATGGTTCATTGCCTTTGCTAGATGTGTTGGTTTACAGAACTCCGTCCGTGTTCATTACTTCTGTTTATAGGAAGCCTAGTTTTACAGGTCTTTATACCCGATGGGACTCTTTTTGTCCTAAACGACAAAAGATCAATTTGATTAGGACTTTGACCTATAGGGCGTTAATGATCTTCTCGGATAACACCTTGAAAGATTAAATTAGTTGTCTAACTGGTATCTTTGTGAATAATGGCTATCCGTTGGACATTGTTCAATCGGTTATTCGGGATAAGACTGCCAGGTTTAATAAAATTAAGCCTGCTACGGTTGGTAAATGTCCGGTCTATCTCCGTTTACTGTGGTTGGGTAGGATTAGTGAGTCCTTCGCCAAGCTTGATTTCACGTAGTTCACGTGAATGTTATTTTGCAGCGAACGTCCGTGTTGTTTTTCAAACCAGGTCTGTCCTTCATCTGTGTGTAAAGATGTTCTACCCCCTCCCACCATATTAATTCTGTTATTTATTATTTCAAATGTAGTTGTGGATGCGACTACATAGGTAGAACGACACAGCGTTTGGACGCTAGAATTAAATAGCACGTGCCTGTTGAAAATATTGAATAAAAATGTTTCGTTGGGTGATTCCATTCGGAATACGTATAGGTCGTCGATTGCGGATCATTTCATAAATAATCCTACTTGTGCGTTGGATTTCAGTGTGACCTGGTTTTGGTGAACTTGTTCGGAGTGAAAATTACTGTTTTTTGGCTCGGAATACCCCCGGGCGGTTGTTATTTTTCAGACCTTTTTTTGACGGGTGAACGTGTTATTGACTTTTGGTCTTTTAAGTTAAGTTATTTTTTAAGTTTTTATTTTCATTTGTTTCATTTGAATATATTTTTTCTTTCTTGGCTTCGGCCAACATTTTTTATTTTTAGTTCGCTAAGACAAAGTCTTACCGGCTTTTTTTATTTTCTGTTGTTGTTACATTTGAAGAAAAGAAAAAAGAAAAAGTTTTGTTTTAATTTATCCTCCTTTTCGTTTTTACCCTCCCCCGTTTTATTTAGCGACTTCGGTCGCAATCCTTTAATTTTTTAAGTTTCAGCTTTTGGTTTTAATTTATTTCTTTAGCGGCTTCGGCCGCAAACCTTTATTTTTTAGTTTGGTTTGACTAGTGTCAAACCAGACATTTTTATTTCTTTTCTTTTTCTGTTGTTTAATTGGAGAAAAAAAAAGTAGGAGTTTATTTATTGTTTTTTCTTTTGTTTCGGCTGCCTTCGGGCGCCATTTTTATTTTATTTTTTTAAAGTCTTACGAGACTATTTAGTTTATAGTTTTTCTTTTCTTTTTCTAGAACTTTTAGTTTTCCAAGTTTATTTATTTTATAGCCTTTGATTTAAAGTTTATTGTTAATTTGTTTTAATTTACTTTTGTGGTACTTTAACTTTAACTACTTTTGTTTTGCCTTTTATTTTTTTTTTTTTTTTTTTTTTTTTTTTTTTTTTTTTTTTCATTTTTTCTTTCTCCCTATCTCAACTCCTCACAATTGGGCAAGTGTTTCTGCCTGAACTTTTAAATGGCCGACGAAATGAGTCGGTCAGGGGTCAAGAAAGACCTCTTTGGGGCGGCTGCTAAAGCCGACCCCCCGGATAAAGATAAATCCAAATCTAAAAAACGGGGTAAGGTTTCCCCAATCAAACCTGACAAGGCAAACGCAAATGACAAGGAGGAGGCCATGCAGGTCTCCAACTCAAATGAAAAGGTGCCGAAAGTGGCTCAGTCCAAGTCTACAGCCGAGGAATCGCCCTCTTGCTGGAAGTCCCCCCCCGAGTTGTATTGTGAACATCGCGGAGTTCCTGGAAAAGGCAAAGGATTTTGCCCATCTTGTAAATAAAGATGGCATCCTTAAAGACGTCCAGGAACTTCAGAAGTTCGAACAAAGAATGGTGACCGTCTTCGCGGTTGACAGGCGTACGCGCAAAATCTGTCGATCCACGAAAGACACAGTGATCAAATCACTTATGTCCCTGGGGATAAAACCCCAAAGAGTAATCAAGGGAGTGAAATTCTTCATGTGGGACGTACTGCTGCCCACGCCAGAGGATTGCCTGGAAATGGCAAAAAGGGAGTTGATAACAAAGGACCTGATTCTCCGTACCGAATACATGGGTAGGCGAAGGACCAGGGTGGCAGTGTTTGAGGTTCCTCCTCAAATTTCCGGAGAGCTCCTGGCTGCATTCTTTATGCAGTACGGCCAAATTTTAGGGGCTCTCTCGGACAATTTGAACGGGGGGTGGACTTTTGACATCATGATTGATGAGGTGGCCTTCAAGTCCATCCCCAACTGTCTGGATTTTGGCAACCGGAGATTGCCAGTCATTGTGACTGGCAGAAAACCAGTATGCTGGAGGTGTGGAGTGACTGGTCATCTCTCCTCCTCCTGCCCAGGGAAGAAGGCCCCTGGAGCTCCGGTTGCTGGCGACCCAAATCCCCCTTTGGCCGACACTGATAAAACCGCGGCGCCTGTAATGGGCCTACCTACTAAGCGGACCGGTGTGGAAAATCCCTCGGTTGGGTCTTTGCCCCCATTGCCCCTCAAACCAACGCCTTCCACAAGTGTGGATAAGGAGAAGGATGAGGGGGGATGGCGTGTAGTAGGTAGGGCCAAAGGGAAGGTCCAGACAGCGGGACCTCTGTCTCAGCATGACTCCGGGGACAAAACCACCTACAGCCCCATTCCCTCTACTAGCTCGGAGGGCGACGCCTCGGCCTCTTATGAGGAGACTGCGACTCCTGCTCAGAAACTTAATGAGCCAAGCTGGCAGAAGATCTTAGACCTCAAAAAGTTGAAGCAGAAGCTGGAGGAGAAAAAGGCAAAGAAACAGAAGCCGCTGGGGGTTCCCTGCCCCTCATCCTCTGCCCCGTCTTCCCCTCCATCATTTGCTAAACCTCCAGCGCCAAAATCCTTATCAAATTCTCCTGCGAAACATAAAAAACCTATTTCAAACAAGCCTTCCCCCATCAAGACCCCATCTGGAATGACTCCATCACACACACCAGCTTGTACACCTACCCCAACACCTACACAGACACCACATAAAAAACGCAACAGAAGTCCAGACGCTCAGGTCGTGGGGGAAAAGGGGAAGAAAAAGCTGAAGCCTCCATATAACTTAGGGGAAGACGTCTGCCGCGTATCCCGGGTCCATGTGGAGAATGTGTTGGGGATAACCAAGAACCCCAGGCCCTTGAAAGTCCTATTCAACTTTCAAAAGTTGAGTGGACTGGACATTGAGGACCCGAAAAATTTTGAAAAAGCAAAAAGACTCCTAACAGTTGTGCGATCGGGCCCGGGTACGCGGGAGATTTGGGGCATGATTGAGGAGGCAAACTCATCTTTGAAATTAGTGCCCCCAGCGGCGGTATTTGAGCCCAATTTGGATCCTTCTAAAACGTGCAGAGGGAGGGTCCCTGTTTTTGTTCACCCTTCCCTGTATAGGGCGCTTAAATTAACATTTCCAGCGGACATCGGTGGCCTGTCTCATGGTGATACCGTCGAAAATGAGATGGCGTCAGGTTCAATGGGACAGGCTGTCGGTGTCCTCACCCCAGCAATGTTCTACTCGGATGGGCGACCCTAGTCGATTTGATAATGGCACTCTGGTTAGCTAGTGTGAATGTCCGAGGCCTGAGGTCGGAGTCTCGAAGGGTGAGACTCGTTCGCGACCTTCAGAGCCTCGGTGTGAATATATGTTGTGTACAAGAGACCCGTTTTTCTTCTCGCGATCATGAAGACATTCTGTCTAGGGAGTTTACTCTTTATTCAGCATGTTTTGATGGACACTCGAGGGGTGTCTCTTGGCTGGTGAGCAAGACTTTGAAGGCTGCGTGTGCTCTTGTCTTCGCAGATCCGGCGGGCAGGCTTTGCGTGCTGGATGCTACCATAAAGGATAAGGCTTTGCGTCTCATTGGGGTTTATGGGCCCAATACCCAGGCTGAGCGACCTGCTTTGTTTCGGCAGATCGAGCCGTTTATGACGACATCACGTCGGTTAATTTTAGCGGGGGATTGGAATGCCGTCCTTGACCCCGATATAGATCGTATAGGGTCCAAATATAAAGCGGGTACTAAAAACTGGGGAGTGGAACATTTTCGGGGCTTTGTCGATGGGTTTGATCTCATCGACAAGTACCGGAATGAACACCCTCAGCGGGTAGTGTGGACTTGGACAAATAGTGGCAGCTCGGCTGTAGGTGTGCTTGCGAGCTACCTCGACCGAGTTTTAGTTAGGAGAGTCGATGTAGGACTCTTAGGGTGTCCAAGTTTTCATTATATAGTTTATTCGGATCATAGGCTTGTCCGGGTCCGTGTAAACTTAGATAAGCCTAATGTTAGGATGACTGGCTACTGGAAATTCAACTGCTCGTTATTTGGCGAGCAGCATTTCCGGGACCAGTTTTTACTAACCTTACAAAGGGAACTGACGGGGGCTGTGGTGGGAAATGCCTGGTGGGACAAACTTAAATCTAAAATTCGAACGTTTGCTGCCGATTTTAGTCGTCGACTCAATGTAGATAGATTAGCGGCGCAAACGGCTTTAGAACAAAGAGTTGATCGGGCTGTGAAATCCCGTGATAGTGGGGAAGTAGTCCTAGCTAAGGCAGAGTTGTCCTCCTTGCTTAGCAAGAAGGATCAAGCTCTGGTAGTTAGGGCTAGGTTAAAAAGAATGTCCTCTGAGGCGACGAATATGGCCGCGGAACTGCGTGCAGAGGAAAGTAGGAATGCTTCAAGAAGGCATATCGCGAGCGTCACATTGCCGGACGGGCGGACAGTGACTACAAACTCGGGCATATGCGAGGCTTTTCGGGATTACTTTCGGGAGCTTTTTACCAGGGAGCCCGGTCTGAGCTCTGCTCGGTTCGACACCTATTTAGCTGACTTTCCCTGCCTTGAGGCAGCTGAAGCGGCTGGGTGCGAGGGTCCCATCACTGAGTCGGAAATCTGGGAAGCGCTGAAACAGGTTGGCCTGGATAAGTCTCCGGGATTAGATGGTCTTCCTTACGAAGTGTACTTGAGGCAGTCGCCCGTTTTTGTTCCTTTGCTGGAGCTGGTCTTTAACAACTGGATGAAGCAGGGGTCTATACCTCAACGCTTCACCAGGGGTGTGATCAAGCTGCTGCGTAAGGACAAAAGCGGTGGGGATGGGATAGGTAACTTTCGCCCTTTAACGATGTTAAATACAGAGTTAAAGATTTTGGCTAAGGTCTTGGCTAACCGTTTGCAGCTTGTCCTGTCTAGTCTGATTGGCTCCGAGCAGACTTGTTCTGTGAAGGGCCGGACTATTCAGGACAACCTTCACATGGTGCGCCTGATCATCGAGAAAGTCGACAGTGAAGCCGCGCTGATCAATTTAGATCAGTCCAAGGCCTTTGATAGGGTTGACCATCGATTCTTGGAGGCTGTTCTTTCGGCTGCCGGTTTCGGGCCGTACTTTCGCTCCTGGATCCGGCTTATGTATGCGACCCCCGGTGCGCTGGTGGAAGTGAACGGGGTAAGATCGGAACCTTTCGTATTGTCTCGATCTATTCGTCAGGGTTGTCCGCTTTCGCCTATGCTTTACGTTCTTGCGTTGGAACCCTTCCTTCGCAAGTTAAAGGCGAATCCGGTCCTACGCGGAATCTCTTTACCTGGTGCTACCACCTCGGCCAGGTATTCTGCCTATGCTGACGACGTTTCGGTTCTTGTGTCGAGCAGAGCCGAGATTAACGAAGTCAGCAGAGAAATCGGTGGGTATGAGATGGTGACAGGGGCCAAGATCAACCGCGATAAGTCTGTTGGCTTGCGGTTGGGTGCGTGGAAGGGGGTTTCTCTTCCCGGACCATTCAGCTGGACGGATGGGCCGATCAAGATACTCGGCGTCTGGTTCGGTCCTGATATCCAGTTGGATATGAATTGGTCGGAGGTACGAGAGAAGGCCGAGAGCGCAATTAATTTGTGGTCTCGGAGGAGGCTTTCCTTGAAGGGGAGGGCGGAGGTATGTGTTTCACATATCTACCCGATTCTCCTTTACCGACTCTCGGTACTTCCACTTCCGTCTACCACAGTGCTTTCATTAGTACAGCTCTTGTTCTCTTTCTTGTGGAGAGGCAGAGCTCCTAGGGTATGTCGGGAGATCTGTTGCCTTCATCCTACTGAAGGCGGTCTAGGTATGCCTAGCATTGAGATTCGTCTCGATATGCTTCGCATCGGGTTCCTGGATCGTTTGTGTCGCGATTCGGATGACGGGGGCGCCTTCTGGAAGGAAGACGCCCGTAGATCCTTCCCATCCTTGAGAAGTGTGCACTCGGGCGAGGAGGAGGCTGGCCGTTTGCCTCGTGCCGAGTGCTCCTTCTACCGTGAATGTCGTCTGGCTCTGAAACACCTCTTACGGGCGACGGTTGGCCTCCACAACGTCCAGGCGTTGTCTCGTAGGGCATTATATCGGGTGGTAGTCAGGGGGTCCGTTCATGATGATTTGATTGACGAGCTCGGTCTTACGAAGCAGGAGGCTCGCTCAATCTGGCCTTGGGCTTCCGGGTTGAAATGTCTCAACAACGATGAGGCATCCCTCACCTGGCTGGTGATACGTGGGGCCCTCTGGGTCGGCAAAAAACTTTGCGCAGCGGGTTTGGAGAAATATCCAAACTGCCGACGTTGTGAGGGGGAAGTCGAGACCCTTGGTCACGTCTTCTTTCATTGCAAGTCGGTAGCACCATTGTGTAAGTTTGTTGAAGGTCTCATGGTTCGCATGTTGCAGGGAAAGTTTTTCGTCCTTGAGGCCGCTTCTGTTTGTAGCAATGTGGCCCCGCCGCTAACGGAGTCTGAACTCTATGTGTTCCACTGCTTGCTAGGAGTTATGAGAGTCGTGATTTGGGTGACGCGTCAGAAGGGATTCTATGAAGGTGAGAAGTTCACTTCTTCCCTACTAATCTTGTACTTTAAGCATCAGCTTAAAGTCAAGATTAGGACGGAAAGGCGGCGACTCCCTTCATCAGAATTCGCCAAAAGGTGGGTAAATCTTGCGCGAATGTGTAGAGTGAGAGGAGCTGACTTGGAGTGGCACTTGGACCTCGGCTAGGTGCAGGATTTCGTCCCTCTTGGGTTCAACAGACGCAACCCGTCCCGATATTAGACTAGTATAGGTTTATTTTGAATTTTTAGTTTCTCGTTTCTGGTTAACTTAGCTAGAGTATGTATGCTCATTAGCCCCCCTTTTATTTCTGTCCCTAATTTTTCTTTAGTTTAATTCCCCATCCCCTCCCGCGTTAGGTGGCCAGTGACGTCAGTTCTCTGGTAGTTGCGGGATGGCTTTCGTTTCGTGTGTGTGGTTTTTCGTATTTGTTATTGTGTCTGAATGAGTGTGTGTCTGTGTGAGTGATTTTGGAAGGATGACTGTTTTTCATACTTTATAATCCCGCAATTTTTTCGTCCTGTTAACTGGTGTTACTGCCACATTTAGGTACTGTGGGGGGTTTTATTACTAATCTTATTTTGTTTTGTTTTCTTGTAAATAGTTCATTTGTTTTTGTAAATATACATTGGGGTTTTTTTTTTAAATTGTTATCCCCCCCACTGACTTTGTATTGTACATATGGGGACTATTTAGATTTTCATAGAGAATTTGAGGAATTATGGTGGATGTAGTAAGAAAGGTATGGAAGAATGTGTTGTTTTGGTGCTAGGACTATTGTTGGTATGTTTGGGTCAGTGGTTGCGACTAGCTAAGTTTTTAGTTTAAGACAGATGATGACCGTCCTTCCCCACCCCCCTTTTTAGGCCTTGTGCCACATTTTGTATATGTTTTTTTAATATATGCAAATAAATATTAGTGTGACCTGGTTTTCTGTTTTGGCCAGGTCACACTCAGTATTCCATCTTAAGGTGTTGGAGACGCTGTACATCACGTCCAGGCAACCGGCTCTTTGCAAACAAATGGACTGTTTCCTTGGCCTTGCTGTGCTGTGTCTGTAGCATCTTTGGTGGTATTACTTTTATTATATATATACACTTTTTGTTTAACTTCCTTGCCCATTTATTCATGTCATCCATTACAGACTTTGTTGTTCTTCATAATTTCTATTCCCCGTTAAGATTTCTTCTGATGAGAGGGGACGAAACCGGTTGACTGGTGTTTTTATTTTAAATCTATCATGGCCTTTAATAAATGTTTCTCATGCCTTAATACGCTTTTATACCGTTGCAAATATATTTAAATATATATATATATATATATATATATATATATATATATATATATATATATATATATATATATATGCATACATATATATATATACATATATATATATATATATATATATATATATATAAAATTTACACACACATATATATATATATATATATATATATATATATATATATATATAAATTTAAGATTCAAAAGTGAAGCGTATAGTTTCATATAGTGCTCAATATTAAAAATAGACCATTGATAATATTTCGTTCAATGTACAAAACGACTGCGGTGGTGTAATGGATAGCGGCTGGGATTGAGGAATCGGAGGGCCGCGTTCGGATTCCAGTCGAATTCATTGCATTCACCTGCGTGCTAATATCCTTGAGAAAGGTGTGAATTTTCTTCTTTCTCTAGCTATGGGTAAATCGACAGACTGTGTTCTAGAGCCTACTGCGGGAAAAATCAGCCTTGTCAGCCTATATACGTGATCGCCGACGCGTGTATCATGCATGTCACATAACTGCCTGAATTGTTTTTTTTTTAAAATAATATTTTTTATATATATATATATATATATATATATATATATATATATATATATATATATATATATATATATATATATAATCATTTGAATTATTAACAGGTTAATTCTACTCTAGAATAAACATTTCTCATAGACTTCAAACAAATTTCACATTTCTAGTATGGTAGAATCCATTAAGAACGTGACAGTATGTAAATATCCATTAGCGGAATAACATTTGCTGCAGGTATGTTTTTAAAAGGGCATTAAAAGTTGTATCTTCTCTTGCAAACTGAAACAGAAATAATAATATTGAATTGAAGACTTGTAATATTAGGAAAGTCTTCAAGCTGGAATTTGTTCCACAGAATAGCAGTTCTTGGGAAGAGGTTAAGTGAAACTACCTTTACACAAATGGAATACAAAGGAAACATAGCTGCTTCAACTCCATGACGAGTCCTAGCTGTAAACGTCTGAACTGGTAGGACCAAAGAGTTGAACTCATCTGAACATTTCCCATAGAAATATCAATAGATATGCGACAGGGTTGCAACTTTGAGTCTGTGAGGAAAGAGGCCGTAGGGTGGAAAATAACTCGTAGGAGACGCGTAAACGATTTTGATCAACGCTGGAAAGTGAGGACTGGTCAGCTCCAGCATACACATGCCAACGATACTTCACTTGGTCTACTCTAACGTTTATAAATTTTATTGTATCAGATGAAAGGATCAACAGTTTACACTATTTACATTGTTCAGTCTGTTGTCCCAATCTTCGTTTTCATATTCACGACGTTTCAGCCGTTGTACGCTGCGGATTTCTTCAGGTGACTGGAATCTCGAACCGAGCCCTTTATTTCGTCCATTGAGGTAGATTGTTCTAGTTCTACGTGACATGCCTCTTCCGGATAGCCCAGCTTTACAATTATTTCCCTTCTAGTAACTCAAGTCTCCAAGATTTACTTTTACTGTAGCCAGGTATTGAACTAAAAACTCTAGGTCAAGTCACTGGATTACTTCAACCAATTACTTTTATCCAATTACCTGACGAAAGCCGGAGGGTACAACGACTGAAAGGTCGTGAATATGACAACAAAGATGAGGACAACATTTCGAATAATGTAAATAGTTACAATATCTCATCTCAGAAATATAGACTGACCAACAGTTATTTCTGGCAACTTACAGACATCTACTTGTCTCACAAATATCGAAACACAATCAATCCGCACTGCACTGGAAGAATATGTATAAAATATTTTACATAATCTTATTATTATTATCGTTATTATTGTTATTCAATATTACCGTCGAAATATTCTTCAATATTACTGCCGAAATATTGTTCAATATTTTTGTCGAAATATTGTTCAATATTACTGTCGAAAAATTGTTAAATATTACTGTCGAAATATTGTTCAATATTACTGTCGAAATATTGTTAAATATTACTGTCGAAATATTGTTCAATATTACTGTCGAAATATTGTTCAATATTACTGTCGAAATATTGTTAATCATTGTTTATCAATGTTAACCATTGTGACTTTTCTTTTTCTTTTCTTAGATCCAGCTTCTCTAAGTGTATTATTATTATTATTAATATTATTATTATTATTATTATTACTATTATTATTATTGTTATATAAACATGCTAATTATTTTTTACTCACATTAAAATACTGTCTTCTATACTGAAAGATAATTATTCCATACGGTTTGCTTCGAGTAACTTGGATCTTTCTTTTGGAGTTTATAGACACAAATACGCGTCTTGCAGAAGGATTCCATGGAATGACCATTCCCTTTGAAGTCAGACTAGGTTCGACTTTATCTATTCTTACTTATAGTCTTCAAACAGTTCTGGGGAATTTTCCCTAAACATTTCACTCATCCCCAGTTCTACCCAGTTTGGACACTTCGACGTTGTGTCATGGATAAGCAAGCCTGCTTTGCTAAATCAGTTTACGACTGAGTAGTTAGTTCGATTCTCAATGTGTTCCCCATACTTCCGGCCTTGTACCACATCAATGATATGCTTACCATTTCTCTATCTAATTCTGCCTTCCTGATCCCAGTGACATCTCGTTGATCAATTTAAGTTATTGTTGGTTTGCCCCTTGACCTTTTCCCATAATTTGGATACCATGCTAGAAGTTGATAAATATTGTTTAGGATTGTTTAAATAATTGACTTGTCTTGTTGGTCGGTACATCTATGTTGTGCTTGAAGTTCCATCTTTCCTGGTGTGTGAGTTTCATTTTTGTGACATCTTATCGCTCTCAAACACCTCTTACCCACCTTTTTGTCTACGAATTGATCGAGGACAGTTCTTGATGGTCTATTTCTTTATCTGTTGCTATAATTTGGACCTCCATAGTATCAGCTGGTTCAAAATGTGTTTGTTAACGGCCATCCCCCGGGTCCTTAGCAATCAGCGCATGCGTCCAACAGGGGTTACCCCTCGGACCAACTTACTTTTTACTTAAATTGGCAGCTGATCTTTCCACCGATGTAGCTCGAACGTCTCAGTGGGGGAAAACTGTCTGGTTACATTCAATGCTTCGAAAGTTATACTAGTTACATTGCATCAGATTGGACTCTGAAGTAACACCAGCCATTAGATATGAATGTTCCCACGGGGAAGACCGGTGCCTTGAGCAACTATAGGGCATCAAACTCCTCCCAGACCTCAAATGCATACGATCCATCGATAAAGGTGCAGGGAAAATGGTTGGTCCCCTGTTCCCCTTCCACAAGTACCTGACTCTTCATTCTGTCCTCTGCCTTTACAAGAACCAAAATTTCCTGTAGCATTTGGACAGGAGCTCCCCAGTTCGTATTTTCCAGTCTTGACATAATCCAAAAGCGTCTTCGCGTCTTTTTGAGTGACAAATTATTTTCCACCCTGCAACTCCTCTCTCTCACAGACTAGATGTACCAAGTCTCTTACTAATCTGTCACTATTTCCATCGAAAGTACTCAGATTAACTACATTCCTTAGTTCTACCAGTTCACGGTTCGGACCCACCACGTTACCCACATTGTAGCAAACCACCCACATTCTCTCCGCATTCCACCCAAACAGCTTCTTCCCGCGAACCACTCCCCTGTAGAACAGACTCCCAAGGGGATATTTCCCCGATCATTACAATCTTAACCTGTCCAAGTCTAGAGTTAACCGTTATTTTCCCCACCTATCTGCATGAATTGTACCCCTTACTCTATAGCTCACTATCTCGAGTGGCTCCAGGCCTTGTACACGCCTTTTACAGATAGGGTCTGTCATCCTTTATAAGTCTTTTGATCATACTTAGTAGCTTACTTTTTTTTACGCATTTCACCGCAAGCAAGGCGGGAAGCCACTAGCACGCAGGGGGTTACAGAGGATTTGGAGCGAGAGCAGATAGGAGGGATAGAGGAAAGGATGAGGAGAAGGATAGTGGATAGATCAAGGCAACTGGAGATGTCGATTGACATTACATTTGAATAGTTGGAGATTATAGCTATCAGGGAAACAGGAATAGGGAGGGGAGTTCCACAGACGAGAGGTGCGAGATATGAAGCTATTGGAGTAGAAGAGACGGCTACATTTAACAGTTTCAACAGTGAAAGGGTGAGAGCGGGATGCCAGCCTCGTAGGACGCTTGAATTCATGAAGTCTGGGAACCAGCGAAAGCAGCTCATCGGAGCAATTACCGTGAAAGTATTTGTAAAAAAGACAGAGAGAGGCGACGGCACGTCTGTAAGAGAGCGACTGCAGACGAGATGCCAATTACATTACATATCCGTCTCTGGATCTTATCAAGAATCCCGAGGCAAACAGAAGGGGCTCCAGACCATATATGGCAGCAATACTCCATGCAAGAGCGAATGGTTGATTTGTAGATTTGAAGGATCGATTCCAGGGAGAAAAATTTCCTGGCGCGGCACAGGGAGACAACTTTCCTTGCGGTGGACGAGGCAATTGGTTGATTCTTCATTGGGAGATGTGGATTCCAGTTGACATTTAGTGATGCCCCTCTTTAATCTAGTGTACTTACCATATATTTTTGTTTGTTTTTTTTATTTGTTTTTTATTTGTGTTTGTTTCACTTGTTTTTGCTTTTGTTTTTTTTTTTTTTTTTGTGGGGGTCAGTGTTTGTTTTAATAAAACAGCTTGAGCATTTTGACAGAGAGGGATATTTCTGAATTTCCCCTAAAGGTATCTTATATCTTTTTTAGTTGACATTTTTCATTGTGGGCTTCCGAGGTGGTATTAATTTTTTTTTATGGCTCTATCCATGCCACTTCGGTTTTAACAACCGTGTATCTTTTGCGTGGAGTTCAATCAATCGGCTTATGAATATCTTACTTTTCCAATAAGTATTAATAATTAGAAAAGCCAATCCCTTCCTTTAGCAATATTTTGTATTTTATCCTTACTCAGTGCCCTATGACTAACGCCTTGTACCTTACTAAAATATACTTAATAAATATTCTAACTATACTAGTAAATTCGATAACTTTTCTTATAGCAGATTAGCTCAACTTCGGGAATAATCATAGTGATAACTCTATGTAAAACAATCTTTTAATAGTTGTATTTTTTTTTATTACGTAGTGATATTTTCGTAACGTTATATCTCACCCGTATCAGCTATCAGGCAATCAGGCGTGAGTCCAACGAAATGGCTAAAATGGCTAAAGATCTCATACGACAAATAAGGCATCATTTTCCAGCGGAATTCCGCCGTAGAATTTCGAAGAAAGAATGAAAAGGAATAAATGACGCTCGACAGGGTGTGCATTCACAATGAACCCTTATCGAGACGGAAATAGACATGTGAGATGATTTAGTCGGTCAGCCATCGGTTTTTGGGTTTTTTTTTCATTCTTTTTTTCTTAGCTTTTCTTTTCTTCCTTGCTGAACATAATAATTATTTCAAAAGATTTTTGGAATGCTTTGACAATGACAGACACAATCGATAAGACAGAACAAAGAGTCTGATATCCATTTCTCTTGTCTTCAATATTTCACTTATTGTATTAGATTTCTGGATTCTATGCAAAGATTCTACTCATCTAACTGCTATTATCATAAAATCACACACATACACACACACACACATATATATATATATATATATATATATATATATATATATATATATATATATATATATGTTTTGAACAATAAAAAATATTAAAAAATTAAAATCTTCAGAAATACTGGGTTGTAGATTAATATTCTTTCGTTTTTATTATTATTTCATTTAGATTCCTCGACTAGTTTCGGCTAACATGGCCATCATCAGGAGAAAAAATATTTCTGCTTGTTAGTAGCAGTGAACTACAGAAATGAATGTCTTGATGAAGAAAATGAACTTTTGTCTGTAGTTTTCATTTGTTGTTTTTGTTTTTTTTTAACATGAATTTTGGTCAGTCCTTGTGTTGGTCAAACAGTCTCTTTTAAGTTGTTATTTGACTTAAGAGCTGGATGGATTTAAATTTCTATTTACGACACGAACTCAGTCTATACCAGGGTTGAATAAGACTGACGAATTATATTTTATAAGTTTATTCCCTGTATCTGATGATATTGGATTTTATTTTTGATAAAGGCGTTGGTTAGATCCAGTGATTAGACCAAAAGAGTTGTGAGTTCAATACCAGGCTACAGCAGTGGTTAACCAAAAACTTGGAGGGTTGAGTTAAAGGGAAATAACTGAGACATCCGGAAGAGGCATGACACGTGGAACTAGAATAATCTACCCCGGTGGACGAAATGAAGGGATCGGTTCTAAGTTCCAATTGTCTGAAGAAGGCCGGGGCGTACAACAACCGAAACGTTGTTAATAAGGCAATGATAATGAGGATAACAGTCCGAATAATGTAATTAATGTAAGTAATATAATTTTTTTTTATAGATCGTGAACAGTTTTGAAAGAAAAGATGTAAATAAAAGTCCCCCGTCCCAATTCTCTTCACTTAGTCTGAGGTGTTAAAATCTTCAGTTGATAAAGTAGAATGTTTTGTTCGTAGATTCTCTTCCAATTCCACTCTTGGCACGTCTCGAGTATTTTTACCTGACTTTCCACTTAATACTGAGTTCCTGTCGAGTGATATACATATAACTTTCCCTGTTTTCTACGCTGGATTCCCGCCAAAGATTTGAACCTGGCGCCATTCCTGCAATAGTTTTTAAGAAATGTGCACTTGAACTATCTCTTGTTTTCTCTAAACTCTTTGATAAAATGTCCGGCTTCTCCTTGCTTTCTGGCTTGTTGGAAATCATTTTCTGTACTTATAGTTTTAAGAATTCAGTCAAACCGTCTGATCCTTTTAACTATTGGCCTATTAGCCTTCTGCCGTTTTTGGCAATGTACTAGAAGTCCTAATCAACTTTGAATTGTTGTTCATAATGTAGTCTTTGAGTATAGAATCCAGAGTTTGGCAGTGAATATTTCGAAGACAGTAGGGAAGCGTAGTTCAGGTTAGCAGTGGATATCTCAATTCAGTAGCAGAGCGTAGATCTTCCTTCTGTCCTGGTCATCTTTGGTTCTGACAGGTTCGCATTGGACATTTTATTTTTTGTTGGAATACAACAAATGTGGCACAAGGCCGAAAAGGGGAGGGGTAAAGGCTGGTCATAACTTACTATCCTATACCTAGCTAATCAGATTCGCGACCCATTCATACATTACAATTTACCCATTCACCACAAGAACTCATCCGTCGCCATTCAAACCTTCATCCACCATAATACCACATCCACACCAGGGGAACCTACAAAAACGCGCCCCACACCATAAAAATTTTGATGATAATAACATACATTAAAATTCTAATAATGAAAAGATGAAAGTAGGGAGGGAGATGAACCCAATAACAAACTAAAAACTCAACGAATATTTAAACTAAACATAATTCGTGTTAGTAGGGCCCGTCCAACCCTCAAAATAGAGAGGCCGCTGTATTCTGCCCAGAGGACAGAATCAAGAAACACTCTCGCTAAGGGAGTGGGAAAAAGATAAAATAACCCGGACATGGGGAAATAAAAGGCTGACCTAGTCGAGATGAAAGGTGGGGCCAAAACAAACTGGGGAGGTTGGGAATCTCGACTTGGATCATAACTAAAAAGATAGCCGGGAAACAGGCCGGGAACAACACTTACTCACATTAACTAGGTACACTTAAGCTTGTCTAACCTAACCAAGGGGAGGGTTCCACAGGAAACCACCCCGATGTGACTTTAGATTGACCTAGAAAAGAAAATCAAGGCTAGCCCCGTCCAAACGAACCAAGCTCGCCTCTTTTACCCACCTTTCGTTGAAGACTGTCGAATGCAATCGTTTCCTATCAGTTCTAATCTTCATCTTGAGCTGATGCTCAAAGAATCGGATTAGATCCTGATGCGAAAGACGATTGCCTCGCAAGACTTCCTGCATGCGCGTCGTCCATATCACCATTCGAGCCGTGGCTAGCAGCGACAGAAACACCATTCGTTTCACCCCGGAATACGGGGGCGACACATTGTCACACGCGTATGCGCGATCAATGGACACGAGTTCTTCGGGAGCGAGACGAGCCGTCAGCTCGCCGACATGGTCCCATAAGGGGCGGACCCGGGGGCAATGGTAGAAGGCGTGCGAAGCCGTTTCTTCTAAACCAAGACCACACCGTTCACAGTCTGGCAAATCCGCCAAGCCCCATATGAAAGCCTTGTCGTTGAGAGGCAGCCGATTCCGAGCCAATCGCCAGGTAAGCGAAAACTCAGGGTTACTGAGATAATCCGCCGCTGGCGCCCAAGACCAGTAGGAGCGATACTCCTCTTCCGAAAAGCAGAGCGTATCACGTAGGGAATCCTTCGCGCGCCCCTCCACTAATCCCCTATAGAAGACTTTCCTAGGCTGTGACAGGTCACTGGACCGCGGAATAGCCTTCAAGGCGAACCGACACTCGCGGAGGAAAAGCGATTGATCCCGGGGTTTACGACGGCGCTCAACCCTCGAGATGGGGGGACTGATAGTAAGGCCAGGGAACGCGTCCCTAACAATCCCCTCCAGAATCGGATCTCCTCTAGTCAATGCGCGGCGTAGGAAAGCCAACCGTGAGGCACGGATGTGACTCAGCAAGTGTGGCATTCCCAGCCCCCCATGACACGGACGTTTAGTGCAGACTCGTCTGTCGACCCTGTTACCGCGTCCCCTCCATAAAATGGAGGATAGCGATCGCTCGAGCGCCTTCCTGTGGGCCTTACAGAGAGGAAGTACTGACAATCGATAAAGAACCAGGGGGAAAATGTATGTAACACACACGTCCGCCCTGCCCTTCACAGACAACCTCCGTCGGTTCCAAGTCTTGCCGGCAGAACCGATCTTTGCTAGTACTTCTGACCAATTCTTCTCCAGCTGGAGGTCGGGTCCAAACCACACTCCAAGAATGCGGACAGGACCGTCCGTCCAACCGAAGCGGCCTGGAAGATCACGCCCCTTCCAGGCACCTAACCGCAAGCCGGACGACTTGTCGCGGTTTATCTTGGCCCCTGTCACCTTCTCGTACCGATCAAGCGCCTTCTGTACCGCTTCAATGTCGCCCCGGGACGACACGAAAGCAGATACGTCATCGGCGTACGCGGAAACCCTGGCTCGAGACCCTCCAGGAACGGCGATCCCGCGTAGGGCCGGACTGCACGTCTCGTCCTTCAGCCGGCGAAGGAGAGGCTCCAACGCCAAAGCATAAAGGAGAGGCGACAGCGGACAACCCTGACGAACCGACCTCGACAGCACAAAAGCGCCCGACAACTTTCCGTTCACCTGTACCACAGCACTGGGGGAGCGATACAGGAGGCTAATCCAGCGGCAGAAGTCGGGTGCGAATCCGGCGGCCTGCAGGACAGTAGCAAGGTAGCGATGGTCGACCCTATCAAATGCCTTGGACTGATCCAAATTGATCAGCGCGGCTTCCTCGTCGTCTTTTACTCCCTCTAGGATCGTGCGGATCAAATGCAGGTTGCTCTGAATTGTTCGGCCCCTCACAGAACAAGTCTGCTCGGGTCCCAACAGAGACTCGGCAACTGACTGCAAACGCTCCTGCAGGATCTTGGCCATAATCTTTAACTCTGTGTTTAGCAGAGTTATGGGCCTGTAATCGTCTAGTTTACCCCCAACACCCTTGCCCTTTTTCAACAGAGTGATCACACCCCTGGAAATGCGGTTGGGGATGGACCCCGACCGAAACCAGTTGTTGAACACTGCAGTCAAAATCGGAACAAAGATGTGCGACAGCCTCAAGTACAATTCATAAGGCAAACCATCCAGACCGGGCGACTTGCCTCTGCCGACCTTCTTCAATGCCTCGTAGACTTCGCCCTCCGTGATCTCTCCCTCGCAGCTAGCTGCTTCAGTCGGCTCAAGCCGAGGAAAGTCAGCCAAATAGCTGCGAAACTCCTCCTCACGGAGACCAGGCTCCTTGGTAAAGCGGCTCTCGAAATGCCGCCGAAACGCCTCGCACATGTCGTCAGTCGACCGCAGAGTACGCCCCTCCGGGGTTTCGACTTGACGAATGTAACGATCACCACCTCGACGGACTTCTTCCCGACGCAGATCTGCGCCCAGGTTCACAGCTTCAGAAGACATCTTACTTAGCCTATGCCTAATTACCTGACCCATGTAGCGCTCGCTATTCGAACGCTGCAGGGCCTCCCTAGCTAGGGCTATCTCTAGGGGATCCCCCCCAGCCTCCGCCCGGGAAAAATTAGCCTTAAGCGTCTTCACCTTTTCAGCTCTATCTAGGGCGAGCCGTTTGCTGAAATCAGTGGTGAAAGACCTAATTCTATCCTTAAGTCGCTCCCACCACTTATTCCCGATAACCGCCCCCACTAGCTCCCGCTGCACTACACTAGTTAGCTGCCTCTGGAAGTCCCGCCTGTCCAGTAAAGACAGATTGAACTTCCAGTAGCCAGCCATTCTAGGCCTATGTTCTAACGCCACACGGGCACAAACGAGTTTGTGATCCGTGTAGCCTACCCAGTGGAACGTGGGACAATCTAACAAGTCTATGTCGGCTCTACGAACTAACATTCTGTCAATGTAGCTAACTACATTGACAGACGGCCAGCTACGAGCCCACGTCCACATTTTCCCCTTGGGATGATCGACCCGGTATCTATCGACGAGACCATAATCGTCGATCAGATTGACCAGGCTACGATCGCCCCTACTCCCGCTAGCGCCCCGCCCCCTGTCTAACTTGGGGTTCAGGATGGCATTCCAGTCCCCCATTAAAACTAGGCGCGATGAATCAACTAGGAACGGCCCCAACCGCCGAAAAAAGGAACCCCGCTCCTCCCAGTCGTTGGGCGCATAAACCGCAACGACCCGAAACGAACCACTTTTCACGGCAATATCGGCCACGATTAACCGGCCCTCGGCATCGGTATGCACAAGGTCCACCTTCGCATCGAGAGTACGTCTGACCAACAAAGAAACTCCTCTGGCACATCGGTCCCCATATGCTGAATAGATGACAAAGTCATCCTCCAGCACACACGCATCGGAAGTGCAAACAAAGTGGGTCTCTTCGATCGCGGCAACATCCACGCCGAAGGACAAGAGATCCCGAAGCAGGCGGGCAGCCTTACCCCGATCTCTCAAGCCCTTCGCATTCAAACTGGCTATCTTTATTTCCATTTCCTAGGCCTGCAAAAATAAAAAACGACAGTTACTGCAACAACCTAAGCACATACGGGGCGGAAATCTGCGGGTGACAGGACCCCGACGGTTTGTCCCAGGCTTCCCGTGCCCAGCTCCGACGTCATCCGTCCTTCCGAGACAATCCCGCCGACGTCCGTAGGGTACATTAATTTTAAGGCCCTGTATAGTGAGGGGTGGAGACGTACCGGGACCCTCCCTGCGCAGAAGCCGTGCATCTTGGTGAGGTCAGGAGACCCAAATTCCGCTATTCTTAAATTTGGGAATGCTTCTTTGGCCTCGAACATATGGGCCCATACTTTTAAATGCTTTCCCGCATCCCTGATGAGGGCAATCACACCTGGGGCCCCTGGGAAATTCTGGGGGTCTTCCACCGACATGTTATCAATGGAGGAGAGTTTATAAAGTGGACCAAGAAGGGATTTTTTCCTGGAAGAATAGTTTTTTTCCAGCTCAATCTTATCCACCCGGCATATATCTTCGGCTCTTTTAAAGAGTCTCTTCTTTTTTTTCCTAACACTATCTGGGTCTGGTGGGGAGGGAATGGACGGGAGAGAGGGTGTATGCTGGGTAGGGGACGCATCCGATGACATGGGGGTGGATGATTGTGTGGGAGTGGGAGTGGGAGGAGGGAGTGGCAAACGTGAGAGTGATGGTGGGAGACTCCTAGGAATAGGTACAGCAATATATCTCTCTGGAGACGCCGGGGTGGATGCGCATTTGGATTTTTCCCGGCTCCTCCCTGGTCTTTTTTCTGCTGTATGTTTTTTTGTCGGGATTTCTTCTTCGTCCTCTTCCCTGTTCCTCTTCAAAGAGGAGGACCGCATTGTAGGTAGTTCTTCCACCTCCATCTCGACTTCGGGTTGCTGGTATTGCTTCTTTTTATCTTCTTTCTTCCGACTCTCTTTGTCAGTCTGCTTTTTGGGAGAAGCCTCCTTTGGGGGGGACGGGAGGCTTGTTTGGGATTTTCGTCCCTTTGCAACCACTTCCTTCCAGCCGTCACTCGAAGTCTTTCCAGTTTCGGCGGTTTTGGTAGCGGTCGCTGCTGTTGCTGCTGCTGTCGTTACTGGAGTAGATTCTTTTTGTGCTGGCACCTTCTTGGTGGGGCACGCCTTTGCCATATGGCCCGGCTGTCCGCACACCCAACAACATGGTTTCCTCCCTTCAACCACCACCAGCATTCTTCTCGTTCGGCAGAGCAAAATGTTTGGGATATCTTGGAAGTTTTCCTTGTCTAGGGTAATTTGAACTTCCATATCCCCAGTGTCTATTCCTGACTTACTGCAGATGGCCTTCACTTCGCTAACTTCCCCATATTTAGAGAAGAAAGCCCCCATCCGGTCTTCTGAAATGTCTATCGGTACTCCGTGGACGGTAATTTTCGTTCTGCGGGTGCCCATATACTCGGTTTGTAACCGTACATTTTTTGTGTTAAGAACACTTCCCGCTAATCTTCGGGCCTGATCTTCAGTCTGGAGAAGGAGATCCCAAAGAGCATTGGTCCTTCTGGCCAAAATCTTTGGACAAATGTTCAATGATTTTAGAGCCTCCTCCATGCATTCTCTGCTTACCCCCATTAATTTATGGCTCTTCACGTCTGAAGTAAGCAGAGAAATAGTTCTCACTTTCACTGCATCAAAGGCGTCCTTTATCGTGAGGAATTCGTTGCCGTTGAAACTGCTTTCCAGTTTTTTCCTCTGACTGGCATAGAATTCCCCATCTTTCTTTAGCGGCCTATCTTGAGACCAGGCCGATTTTGCTGGCGACACCGGCTTTACCACCGGTGTATCAGGCACTTTTTTATTGTTTGTGTCGACCATGGCGTAGACTAAAACACAGCCACGGTCGACGTAAGTTATTTTTTTTCCTGCTCCTTTTATAAATTATACTTTATATCATTTCAAACAAAATAAAATAGAACAAGAACGGGACAAACCAAGGCAATAAACAATTCAACCAAAGAGCAAATGCAAATCAAAATAGGGGGAGGGTAATAAATACAACAAAAAGGCAAATGAAAGGTAAATGTAAAATATTACAATATATACTAAAACGAAAAAGTGAAAACCAAGAAACTTCAAAAACAATGTTGGAAACTGAAAAAGTAACAAAATAAAGACTTATCACTGAGTTATTCTTTAAAGTAGTCTCACACCGTATTCAAACGAAAAAACAGTAAACTGCGGTGAACCGGTTGACATTGGACATTTTATTTTTTGTTGGAATACAACAAATGTGGCACAAGGCCGAAAAGGGGAGGGGTAAAGGCTGGTCATAACTTACTATCCTATACCTAGCTAATCAGATTCGCGACCCATTCATACATTACAATTTACCCATTCACCACAAGAACTCATCCGTCGCCATTCAAACCTTCATCCACCATAATACCACATCCACACCAGGGGAACCTACAAAAACGCGCCCCACACCATAAAAATTTTGATGATAATAACATACATTAAAATTCTAATAATGAAAAGATGAAAGTAGGGAGGGAGATGAACCCAATAACAAACTAAAAACTCAACGAATGTTTAAACTAAACATAATTCGTGTTAGTAGGGCCCGTCCAACCCTCAAAATAGAGAGGCCGCTGTATTCTGCCCAGAGGACAGAATCAAGAAACACTCTCGCTAAGGGAGTGGGAAAAAGATAAAATAACCCGGACATGGGGAAATAAAAGGCTGACCTAGTCGAGATGAAAGGTGGGGCCAAAACAAACTGGGGAGGTTGGGAATCTCGACTTGGATCATAACTAAAAAGATAGCCGGGAAACAGGCCGGGAACAACACTTACTCACATTAACTAGGTACACTTAAGCTTGTCTAACCTAACCAAGGGGAGGGTTCCACAGGAAACCACCCCGATGTGACTTTAGATTGACCTAGAAAAGAAAATCAAGGCTAGCCCCGTCCAAACGAACCAAGCTCGCCTCTTTTACCCACCTTTCGTTGAAGACTGTCGAATGCAATCGTTTCCTATCAGTTCTAATCTTCATCTTGAGCTGATGCTCAAAGAATCGGATTAGATCCTGATGCGAAAGACGATTGCCTCGCAAGACTTCCTGCATGCGCGTCGTCCATATCACCATTCGAGCCGTGGCTAGCAGCGTCAGAAACACCATTCGTTTCACCCCGGAATACGGGGGCGACACATTGTCACACGCGTATGCGCGATCAATGGACACGAGTTCTTCGGGAGCGAGACGAGCCGTCAGCTCGCCGACATGGTCCCATAAGGGGCGGACCCGGGGGCAATGGTAGAAGGCGTGCGAAGCCGTTTCTTCTAAACCAAGACCACACCGTTCACAGTCTGGCAAATCCGCCAAGCCCCATATGAAAGCCTTGTCGTTGAGAGGCAGCCGATTCCGAGCCAATCGCCAGGTAAGCGAAAACTCAGGGTTACTGAGATAATCCGCCGCTGGCGCCCAAGACCAGTAGGAGCGATACTCCTCTTCCGAAAAGCAGAGCGTATCACGTAGGGAATCCTTCGCGCGCCCCTCCACTAATCCCCTATAGAAGACTTTCCTAGGCTGTGACAGGTCACTGGACCGCGGAATAGCCTTCAAGGCGAACCGACACTCGCGGAGGAAAAGCGATTGATCCCGGGGTTTACGACGGCGCTCAACCCTCGAGATGGGGGGACTGATAGTAAGGCCAGGGAACGCGTCCCTAACAATCCCCTCCAGAATCGGATCTCCTCTAGTCAATGCGCGGCGTAGGAAAGCCAACCGTGAGGCACGGATGTGACTCAGCAAGTGTGGCATTCCCAGCCCCCCATGACACGGACGTTTAGTGCAGACTCGTCTGTCGACCCTGTTACCGCGTCCCCTCCATAAAATGGAGGATAGCGATCGCTCGAGCGCCTTCCTGTGGGCCTTACAGAGAGGAAGTACTGACAATCGATAAAGAACCAGGGGGAAAATGTATGTAACACACACGTCCGCCCTGCCCTTCACAGACAACCTCCGTCGGTTCCAAGTCTTGCCGGCAGAACCGATCTTTGCTAGTACTTCTGACCAATTCTTCTCCAGCTGGAGGTCGGGTCCAAACCACACTCCAAGAATGCGGACAGGACCGTCCGTCCAACCGAAGCGGCCTGGAAGATCACGCCCCTTCCAGGCACCTAACCGCAAGCCGGACGACTTGTCGCGGTTTATCTTGGCCCCTGTCACCTTCTCGTACCGATCAAGCGCCTTCTGTACCGCTTCAATGTCGCCCCGGGACGACACGAAAGCAGATACGTCATCGGCGTACGCGGAAACCCTGGCTCGAGACCCTCCAGGAACGGCGATCCCGCGTAGGGCCGGACTGCACGTCTCGTCCTTCAGCCGGCGAAGGAGAGGCTCCAACGCCAAAGCATAAAGGAGAGGCGACAGCGGACAACCCTGACGAACCGACCTCGACAGAACAAAAGCGCCCGACAACTTTCCGTTCACCTGTACCACAGCACTGGGGGAGCGATACAGGAGGTTAATCCAGCGGCAGAAGTCGGGTGCGAATCCGGCGGCCTGCAGGACAGTAGCAAGGTAGCGATGGTCGACCCTATCAAATGCCTTGGACTGATCCAAATTGATCAGCGCGGCTTCCTCGTCGTCTTTTACTCCCTCTAGGATCGTGCGGATCAAATGCAGGTTGCTCTGAATTGTTCGGCCCCTCACAGAACAAGTCTGCTCGGGTCCCAACAGAGACTCGGCAACTGACTGCAAACGCTCCTGCAGGATCTTGGCCATAATCTTTAACTCTGTGTTTAGCAGAGTTATGGGCCTGTAATCGTCTAGTTTACCCCCAACACCCTTGCCCTTTTTCAACAGAGTGATCACACCCCTGGAAATGCGGTTGGGGATGGACCCCGACCGAAACCAGTTGTTGAACACTGCAGTCAAAATCGGAACAAAGATGTGCGACAGCCTCAAGTACAATTCATAAGGCAAACCATCCAGACCGGGCGACTTGCCTCTGCCGACCTTCTTCAATGCCTCGTAGACTTCGCCCTCCGTGATCTCTCCCTCGCAGCTAGCTGCTTCAGTCGGCTCAAGCCGAGGAAAGTCAGCCAAATAGCTGCGAAACTCCTCCTCACGGAGACCAGGCTCCTTGGTAAAGCGGCTCTCGAAATGCCGCCGAAACGCCTCGCACATGTCGTCAGTCGACCGCAGAGTACGCCCCTCCGGGGTTTCGACTTGACGAATGTAACGATCACCACCTCGACGGACTTCTTCCCGACGCAGATCTGCGCCCAGGTTCACAGCTTCAGAAGACATCTTACTTAGCCTATGCCTAATTACCTGACCCATGTAGCGCTCGCTATTCGAACGCTGCAGGGCCTCCCTAGCTAGGGCTATCTCTAGGGGATCCCCCCCAGCCTCCGCCCGGGAAAAATTAGCCTTAAGCGTCTTCACCTTTTCAGCTCTATCTAGGGCGAGCCGTTTGCTGAAATCAGTGGTGAAAGACCTAATTCTATCCTTAAGTCGCTCCCACCACTTATTCCCGATAACCGCCCCCACTAGCTCCCGCTGCACTACACTAGTTAGCTGCCTCTGGAAGTCCCGCCTGTCCAGTAAAGACAGATTGAACTTCCAGTAGCCAGCCATTCTAGGCCTATGTTCTAACGCCACACGGGCACAAACGAGTTTGTGATCCGTGTAGCCTACCCAGTGGAACGTGGGACAATCTAACAAGTCTATGTCGGCTCTACGAACTAACATTCTGTCAATGTAGCTAACTACATTGACAGACGGCCAGCTACGAGCCCACGTCCACATTTTCCCCTTGGGATGATCGACCCGGTATCTATCGACGAGACCATAATCGTCGATCAGATTGACCAGGCTACGATCGCCCCTACTCCCGCTAGCGCCCCGCCCCCTGTCTAACTTGGGGTTCAGGATGGCATTCCAGTCCCCCATTAAAACTAGGCGCGATGAATCAACTAGGAACGGCCCCAACCGCCGAAAAAAGGAACCCCGCTCCTCCCAGTCGTTGGGCGCATAAACCGCAACGACCCGAAACGAACCACTTTTCACGGCAATATCGGCCACGATTAACCGGCCCTCGGCATCGGTATGCACAAGGTCCACCTTCGCATCGAGAGTACGTCTGACCAACAAAGAAACTCCTCTGGCACATCGGTCCCCATATGCTGAATAGATGACAAAGTCATCCTCCAGCACACACGCATCGGAAGTGCAAACAAAGTGGGTCTCTTCGATCGCGGCAACATCCACGCCGAAGGACAAGAGATCCCGAAGCAGGCGGGCAGCCTTACCCCGATCTCTCAAGCCCTTCGCATTCAAACTGGCTATCTTTATTTCCATTTCCTAGGCCTGCAAAAATAAAAAACGACAGTTACTGCAACAACCTAAGCACATACGGGGCGGAAATCTGCGGGTGACAGGACCCCGACGGTTTGTCCCATGCTTCCCGTGCCCAGCTCCGACGTCATCCGTCCTTCCGAGACAATCCCGCCGACGTCCGTAGGGTATGTTAATTTTAAGGCCCTGTATAGTGAGGGGTGGAGACGTACCGGGACCCTCCCTGCACAGAAGCCGTGCATCTTGGTGAGATCAGGAGACCCAAACTCCGCCATTCTCAAATTTGGGAATGCTTCTTTGGCCTCAAACATATGGGCCCAAACCTTTAAATGTTTCCCCGCATCCCTGATGAGGGCAATCACACCTGGGGCCCCTGGGAAATTCTGGGGGTCTTCCACCGACATGTTGTCAATGGAGGTGAGTTTATGGAGTGGACCTAGAAGGGATTTTTTCCTGGAAGAACAGTTTTTTTCCAGCTCCGTCTTATCCACCCGGCATATATCTTCGGCTCTTTTAAAGAGTCTCTTCTTTTTTTTCTTAACCCTATCTGGGTCTGGTGGGGAGGGAATGGACGGGAGAGTGGGTGTATGCTGGGTAGGGGACGCATCCGATGACATGGGGGTGGATGATTGTGTGGGAGTGGGAGTGGGAGTGGGAGGAGGGAGTGGCAAACGTGAGAGTGATGGGGGGAGACTCCTAGGAATAGGTACAGCAATATATCTCTCTGGAGACGCCGGGGTGGATGCGCATTTGGATTTTTCCCGGCTCCTCCCTGGTCTTTTTTCTGCTGTATGTTTTTTTGTCGGGATTTCTTCTTCGTCCTCTTCCCTGTTCCTCTTCAAAGAGGAGGACCGCATTGTAGGTAGTTCTTCCACCTCCATCTCGACTTCGGGTTGCTGGTATTGCTTCTTTTTATCTTCTTTCTTCCGACTCTCTTTGTCAGTCTGCTTTTTGGGAGAAGCCTCCTTTGGGGGGGACGGGAGGCTTGTTTGGGATTTTCGTCCCTTTGCAACCACTTCCTTCCAGCCGTCACTCGAAGTCTTTCCAGTTTCGGCGGTTTTGGTAGCGGTCGCTGCTGTTGCTGCTGCTGTCGTTACTGGAGTAGATTCTTTTTGTGCTGGCACCTTCTTGGTGGGGCACGCCTTTGCCATATGGCCCGGCTGTCCGCACACCCAACAACATGGTTTCCTCCCTTCAACCACCACCAGCATTCTTCTCGTTCGGCAGAGCAAAATGTTTGGGATATCTTGGAAGTTTTCCTTGTCTAGGGTAATTTGAACTTCCATATCCCCAGTGTCTATTCCTGACTTACTGCAGATGGCCTTCACTTCGCTAACTTCCCCATATTTAGAGAAGAAAGCCCCCATCCGGTCTTCTGAAATGTCTATCGGTACTCCGTGGACGGTAATTTTCGTTCTGCGGGTGCCCATATACTCGGTTTGTAACCGTACATTTTTTGTGTTAAGAACACTTCCCGCTAATCTTCGGGCCTGATCTTCAGTCTGGAGAAGGAGATCCCAAAGAGCATTGGTCCTTCTGGCCAAAATCTTTGGACAAATGTTCAATGATTTTAGAGCCTCCTCCATGCATTCTCTGCTTACCCCCATTAATTTATGGCTCTTCACGTCTGAAGTAAGCAGAGAAATAGTTCTCACTTTCACTGCATCAAAGGCGTCCTTTATCGTGAGGAATTCGTTGCCGTTGAAACTGCTTTCCAGTTTTTTCCTCTGACTGGCATAGAATTCCCCATCTTTCTTTAGCGGCCTATCTTGAGACCAGGCCGATTTTGCTGGCGACACCGGCTTTACCACCGGTGTATCAGGCACTTTTTTATTGTTTGTGTCGACCATGGCGTAGACTAAAACACAGCCACGGTCGACGTAAGTTATTTTTTTTCCTGCTCCTTTTATAAATTATACTTTATATCATTTCAAACAAAATAAAATAGAACAAGAACGGGACAAACCAAGGCAATAAACAATTCAACCAAAGAGCAAATGCAAATCAAAATAGGGGGAGGGTAATAAATACAACAAAAAGGCAAATGAAAGGTAAATGTAAAATATTACAATATATACTAAAACGAAAAAGTGAAAACCAAGAAACTTCAAAAACAATGTTGGAAACTGAAAAAGTAACAAAATAAAGACTTATCACTGAGTTATTCTTTAAAGTAGTCTCACACCGTATTCAAACGAAAAAACAGTAAACTGCGGTGAACCGGTTGGCATTGGACATTTTATTTTTTGTTGGAATACAACAAATGTGGCACAAGGCCGAAAAGGGGAGGGGTAAGGGCTGGTCATAACTTACTATCCTATACCTAGCTAATCAGATTCGCGACCCATTCATACATTACAATTAACCCATTCACCACAAGAACTCATCCGTCGCCATTCAAACCTTCATCCACCATAATACCACATCCACACCAGGGGAACCTACAAAAACGCGCCCCACACCATAAAAATTTTGATGATAATAACATACATTAAAATTCTAATAATGAAAAGATGAAAGTAGGGAGGGAGATGAACCCAATAACAAACTAAAAACTCAACGAATGTTTAAACTAAACATAATTCGTGTTAGTAGGGCCCGTCCAACCCTCAAAATAGAGAGGCCGCTGTATTCTGCCCAGAGGACAGAATCAAGAAACACTCTCGCTAAGGGAGTGGGAAAAAGATAAAATAACCCGGACATGGGGAAATAAAAGGCTGACCTAGTCGAGATGAAAGGTGGGGCCAAAACAAACTGGGGAGGTTGGGAATCTCGACTTGGATCATAACTAAAAAGATAGCCGGGAAACAGGCCGGGAACAACACTTACTCACATTAACTAGGTACACTTAAGCTTGTCTAACCTAACCAAGGGGAGGGTTCCACAGGAAACCACCCCGATGTGACTTTAGATTGACCTAGAAAAGAAAATCAAGGCTAGCCCCGTCCAAACGAACCAAGCTCGCCTCTTTTACCCACCTTTCGTTGAAGACTGTCGAATGCAATCGTTTCCTATCAGTTCTAATCTTCATCTTGAGCTGATGCTCAAAGAATCGGATTAGATCCTGATGCGAAAGACGATTGCCTCGCAAGACTTCCTGCATGCGCGTCGTCCATATCACCATTCGAGCCGTGGCTAGCAGCGTCAGAAACACCATTCGTTTCACCCCGGAATACGGGGGCGACACATTGTCACACGCGTATGCGCGATCAATGGACACGAGTTCTTCGGGAGCGAGACGAGCCGTCAGCTCGCCGACATGGTCCCATAAGGGGCGGACCCGGGGGCAATGGTAGAAGGCGTGCGAAGCCGTTTCCTCTAAACCAAGACCACACCGTTCACAGTCTGGCAAATCCGCCAAGCCCCATATGAAAGCCTTGTCGTTGAGAGGCAGCCGATTCCGAGCCAATCGCCAGGTAAGCGAAAACTCAGGGTTACTGAGATAATCCGCCGCTGGCGCCCAAGACCAGTAGGAGCGATACTCCTCTTCCGAAAAGCAGAGCGTATCACGTAGGGAATCCTTCGCGCGCCCCTCCACTAATCCCCTATAGAAGACTTTCCTAGGCTGTGACAGGTCACTGGACCGCGGAATAGCCTTCAAGGCGAACCGACACTCGCGGAGGAAAAGCGATTGATCCCGGGGTTTACGACGGCGCTCAACCCTCGAGATGGGGGGACTGATAGTAAGGCCAGGGAACGCGTCCCTAACAATCCCCTCCAGAATCGGATCTCCTCTAGTCAATGCGCGGCGTAGGAAAGCCAACCGTGAGGCACGGATGTGACTCAGCAAGTGTGGCATTCCCAGCCCCCCATGACACGGACGTTTAGTGCAGACTCGTCTGTCGACCCTGTTACCGCGTCCCCTCCATAAAATGGAGGATAGCGATCGCTCGAGCGCCTTCCTGTGGGCCTTACAGAGAGGAAGTACTGACAATCGATAAAGAACCAGGGGGAAAATGTATGTAACACACACGTCCGCCCTGCCCTTCACAGACAACCTCCGTCGGTTCCAAGTCTTGCCGGCAGAACCGATCTTTGCTAGTACTTCTGACCAATTCTTCTCCAGCTGGAGGTCGGGTCCAAACCACACTCCAAGAATGCGGACAGGACCGTCCGTCCAACCGAAGCGGCCTGGAAGATCACGCCCCTTCCAGGCACCTAACCGCAAGCCGGACGACTTGTCGCGGTTTATCTTGGCCCCTGTCACCTTCTCGTACCGATCAAGCGCCTTCTGTACCGCTTCAATGTCGCCCCGGGACGACACGAAAGCAGATACGTCATCGGCGTACGCGGAAACCCTGGCTCGAGACCCTCCAGGAACGGCGATCCCGCGTAGGGCCGGACTGCACGTCTCGTCCTTCAGCCGGCGAAGGAGAGGCTCCAACGCCAAAGCATAAAGGAGAGGCGACAGCGGACAACCCTGACGAACCGACCTCGACAGAACAAAAGCGCCCGACAACTTTCCGTTCACCTGTACCACAGCACTGGGGGAGCGATACAGGAGGCTAATCCAGCGGCAGAAGTCGGGTGCGAATCCGGCGGCCTGCAGGACAGTAGCAAGGTAGCGATGGTCGACCCTATCAAATGCCTTGGACTGATCCAAATTGATCAGCGCGGCTTCCTCGTCGTCTTTTACTCCCTCTAGGATCGTGCGGATCAAATGCAGGTTGCTCTGAATTGTTCGGCCCCTCACAGAACAAGTCTGCTCGGGTCCCAACAGAGACTCGGCAACTGACTGCAAACGCTCCTGCAGGATCTTGGCCATAATCTTTAACTCTGTGTTTAGCAGAGTTATGGGCCTGTAATCGTCTAGTTTACCCCCAACACCCTTGCCCTTTTTCAACAGAGTGATCACACCCCTGGAAATGCGGTTGGGGATGGACCCCGACCGAAACCAGTTGTTGAACACTGCAGTCAAAATCGGAACAAAGATGTGCGACAGCCTCAAGTACAATTCATAAGGCAAACCATCCAGACCGGGCGACTTGCCTCTGCCGACCTTCTTCAATGCCTCGTAGACTTCGCCCTCCGTGATCTCTCCCTCGCAGCTAGCTGCTTCAGTCGGCTCAAGCCGAGGAAAGTCAGCCAAATAGCTGCGAAACTCCTCCTCACGGAGACCAGGCTCCTTGGTAAAGCGGCTCTCGAAATGCCGCCGAAACGCCTCGCACATGTCGTCAGTCGACCGCAGAGTACGCCCCTCCGGGGTTTCGACTTGACGAATGTAACGATCACCACCTCGACGGACTTCTTCCCGACGCAGATCTGCGCCCAGGTTCACAGCTTCAGAAGACATCTTACTTAGCCTATGCCTAATTACCTGACCCATGTAGCGCTCGCTATTCGAACGCTGCAGGGCCTCCCTAGCTAGGGCTATCTCTAGGGGATCCCCCCCAGCCTCCGCCCGGGAAAAATTAGCCTTAAGCGTCTTCACCTTTTCAGCTCTATCTAGGGCGAGCCGTTTGCTGAAATCAGTGGTGAAAGACCTAATTCTATCCTTAAGTCGCTCCCACCACTTATTCCCGATAACCGCCCCCACTAGCTCCCGCTGCACTACACTAGTTAGCTGCCTCTGGAAGTCCCGCCTGTCCAGTAAAGACAGATTGAACTTCCAGTAGCCAGCCATTCTAGGCCTATGTTCTAACGCCACACGGGCACAAACGAGTTTGTGATCCGTGTAGCCTACCCAGTGGAACGTGGGACAATCTAACAAGTCTATGTCGGCTCTACGAACTAACATTCTGTCAATGTAGCTAACTACATTGACAGACGGCCAGCTACGAGCCCACGTCCACATTTTCCCCTTGGGATGATCGACCCGGTATCTATCGACGAGACCATAATCGTCGATCAGATTGACCAGGCTACGATCGCCCCTACTCCCGCTAGCGCCCCGCCCCCTGTCTAACTTGGGGTTCAGGATGGCATTCCAGTCCCCCATTAAAACTAGGCGCGATGAATCAACTAGGAACGGCCCCAACCGCCGAAAAAAGGAACCCCGCTCCTCCCAGTCGTTGGGCGCATAAACCGCAACGACCCGAAACGAACCACTTTTCACGGCAATATCGGCCACGATTAACCGGCCCTCGGCATCGGTATGCACAAGGTCCACCTTCGCATCGAGAGTACGTCTGACCAACAAAGAAACTCCTCTGGCACATCGGTCCCCATATGCTGAATAGATGACAAAGTCATCCTCCAGCACACACGCATCGGAAGTGCAAACAAAGTGGGTCTCTTCGATCGCGGCAACATCCACGCCGAAGGACAAGAGATCCCGAAGCAGGCGGGCAGCCTTACCCCGATCTCTCAAGCCCTTCGCATTCAAACTGGCTATCTTTATTTCCATTTCCTAGGCCTGCAAAAATAAAAAACGACAGTTACTGCAACAACCTAAGCACATACGGGGCGGAAATCTGCGGGTGACAGGACCCCGACGGTTTGTCCCAGGCTTCCCGTGCCCAGCTCCGACGTCATCCGTCCTTCCGAGACAATCCCGCCGACGTCCGTAGGGTACGTTAATTTTAAGGCCCTGTATAGTGAGGGGTGGAGACGTACCGGGACCCTCCCTGCACAGAAGCCGTGCATCTTGGTGAGGTCAGGAGACCCAAATTCCGCTATTCTTAAATTTGGGAATGCTTCTTTGGCCTCGAACATATGGGCCCATACTTTTAAATGCTTCCCCGCATCCCTGATGAGGGCAATCACACCTGGGGCCCCCGGAAAGTTCTGGGGGTCTTCCACCGACATGTTGTCAATGGAAGAAAGTTTAAAGAGTGGACCTAGAAGGGATTTTTTCCTGGAAGAACAGTTTTTTTCCAGCTCCGTCTTATCCACCCTACATATATCTTCTGCTCTTTTAAAGAGCCTCTTCTTTTTTTTCTTAACCCTATCTGGGTCTGGTGGGGAGGGAATGGACGGGAGAGTGGGTGTATGCTGGGTAGGGGACGCATCCGATGACATGGGGGTGGATGATTGTGTGGGAGTGGGAGTGGGAGTGGGAGGAGGGAGTGGCAAACGTGAGAGTGATGGGGGGAGACTCCTAGGAATAGGTACAGCAATATATCTCTCTGGAGACGCCGGGGTGGATGCGCATTTGGATTTTTCCCGGCTCCTCCCTGGTCTTTTTTCTGCTGTATGTTTTTTTGTCGGGACTTCTTCTTCGTCCTCTTCCCTGTTCCTCTTCAAAGAGGAGGACCGCATTGTAGGTAGTTCTTCCACCTCCATCTCGACTTCGGGTTGCTTTGGTTGATGTTGCTTCTTGTTTTCCTCTTTCTTCCGATTTTGTTTCTCAGTCTGCTTTTTGGGAGAAGCCTCCTTTGGGGGGGACGGGAGGCTTGTTTGGGATTTTCGTCCCTTTGCAACCACTTCCTTCCAGCCGTCACCCGAAGTCTTTCCAGTTTCGCCGGTTTTGGTAGCGGTCGCTGCTGTCGCTGCTGCTGTCGTTACTGGAGTCGGTTCTTTTTGTGCTGGCACCTTCTTGGTGGGGCACGCCTTTGCCATATGGCCCGGCTGTCCGCACACCCAACAACATGGTTTCCTCCCTTCAACCACCACCAGCATTCTTCTCGTTCGGCAGAGCAAAATGTTTGGGATATCTTGGAAGTTTTCCTTGTCCAGGGTAATTTGGACTTCCATATCCCCAGTGTCTATTCCTGACTTACTGCAGATGGCCTTCACTTCGCTAACTTCCCCATATTTAGAGAAGAAAGCCCCCATCCGATCTTCTGAAATGTCTATCGGTACTCCGTGGACGGTAATTTTCGTTCTGCGGGTGCCCATATACTCGGTTTGCAACCGTACATTTTTTGTGTTTAGAACACTTCCCGCTAATCTTCGGGCCTGGTCTTCAGTCTGGAGAAGGAGATCCCAAAGAGCATTGGTCCTTCTGGCCAAAATCTTTGGACAAATGTTCAATGATTTTAGAGCCTCCTCCATGCATTCTCTGCTTACCCCCATTAATTTATGGCTCTTCACGTCTGAAGTAAGCAGAGAAATCGTTCGTACTTTCACGGCATCGAAGGCGTCCTTTATCGTGAGGAATTCATTGCCGTTGAAACTGCTTTCCAGTTTTTTCCTCTGACTGGCATAGAATTCCCCATCTTTCTTTAGCGGCCTATCTTGAGACCAGGCCGATTTTGCTGGCGACACCGGCTTTTCCACCGGTGTATCAGGCACTTTTTTATTGTTTGTGTCGACCATGGCGTAGACTAAAACACAACCACGGTCGACGTAAATTATCTCTTTTTCTTGCTCCTTTTATAAAAAGTACTTTTTATCATTTCAAACAAAATAAAATAGAACAAGAACGGGACAAACCAAGGCAATAAACAATTCAACCAAAGAGCAAATGCAAATCAAAATAGGGGGAGGGTAATAAATACAACAAAAAGGCAAATGAAAGGTAAATGTAAAATATTCCAATATATACTAAAACGAAAAAGTGAAAACCAAGAAACTTCAAAAACAATGTTGGAAACTGAAAAAGGTAACAAAATAAACACTTATCACTGAGTTATTCTTTAAAGTTGTCTCACACCGTATTCAAACGAAAAAACAGTAAACTGCGGTGAACCGGTTGGCATTGGACATTTTATTTTTTGTTGGAATACAACAAATGTGGCACAAGGCCGAAAAGGGGAAGGGTAAAGGCTGGTCATAACTTACTATCCTATACCTAGCTAATCAGATTCGCGACCCATTCATACATTACAATTAACCCATTCACCACAAGAACTCATCCGTCGCCATTCAAACCTTCATCCACCATAATACCACATCCACACCAGGGGAACCTACAAAAACGCGCCCCACACCATAAAAATTTTGATGATAATAACATACATTAAAATTCTAATAATGAAAAGATGAAAGTGGGGAGGGAGATGAACCCAATAACAAACTAAAAACTCAACGAATATTTAAACTAAACATAATTCGTGTTAGTAGGGCCCGTCCAACCCTCAAAATAGAGAGGCCACTGTATTCTGCCCAGAGGACAGAATCAAGAGACACTCTCGCTAAGGGAGTGGGAAAGAGATAAAATAACCCGGACATGGGGAAATAAAAGGCTGATCTAGTCGAGATGAAAGGTGGGGCCAAAACAAACTGGGGAGGTTGGGAATCTCGACTTGGATCATAACTAAACAGATAGCCGGGAAACAGGCCGGGAACAACACTTACTCACATTAACTAGGTACACTTAAGCTTGTCTAACCTAACCAAGGGGAGGGTTCCACAGGAAACCACCCCGATGTGACTTTAGATTGACCTAGAAAAGAAAATCAAGGCTAGCCCCGTCCAAACGAACCAAGCTCGCCTCTTTTACCCACCTTTCGTTGAAGACTGTCGAATGCAATCGTTTCCTATCAGTTCTAATCTTCATCTTGAGCTGATGCTCAAAGAATCGGATTAGATCCTGATGCGAAAGACGATTGCCTCGCAAGACTTCCTGCATGCGCGTCGTCCATATCACCATTCGAGCCGTGGCTAGCAGCGTCAGAAACACCATTCGTTTCACCCCGGAATACGGGGGCGACACATTGTCACACGCGTATGCGCGATCAATGGACACGAGTTCTTCGGGAGCGAGACGAGCCGTCAGCTCGCCGACATGGTCCCATAAGGGGCGGACCCGGGGGCAATGGTAGAAGGCGTGCGAAGCCGTTTCTTCTAAACCAAAACCACACCGTTCACAGTCTGGCAAATCCGCCAAGCCCCATATGAAAGCCTTGTCGTTGAGAGGCAGCCGATTCCGAGCCAATCGCCAGGTAAGCGAAAACTCAGGGTTACTGAGATAATCCGCCGCTGGCGCCCAAGACCAGTAGGAGCGATACTCCTCTTCCGAAAAGCAGAGCGTATCACGTAGGGAATCCTTCGCGCGCCCCTCCACTAATCCCCTATAGAAGACTTTCCTAGGCTGTGACAGGTCACTGGACCGCGGAATAGCCTTCAAGGCGAACCGACACTCGCGGAGGAAAAGCGATTGATCCCGGGGTTTACGACGGCGCTCAACCCTCGAGATGGGGGGACTGATAGTAAGGCCAGGGAACGCGTCCCTAACAATCCCCTCCAGAATCGGATCTCCTCTAGTCAATGCGCGGCGTAGGAAAGCCAACCGTGAGGCACGGATGTGACTCAGCAAGTGTGGCATTCCCAGCCCCCCATGACACGGACGTTTAGTGCAGACTCGTCTGTCGACCCTGTTACCGCGTCCCCTCCATAAAATGGAGGATAGCGATCGCTCGAGCGCCTTCCTGTGGGCCTTACAGAGAGGAAGTACTGACAATCGATAAAGAACCAGGGGGAAAATGTATGTAACACACACGTCCGCCCTGCCCTTCACAGACAACCTCCGTCGGTTCCAAGTCTTGCCGGCAGAACCGATCTTTGCTAGTACTTCTGACCAATTCTTCTCCAGCTGGAGGTCGGGTCCAAACCACACTCCAAGAATGCGGACAGGACCGTCCGTCCAACCGAAGCGGCCTGGAAGATCACGCCCCTTCCAGGCACCTAACCGCAAGCCGGACGACTTGTCGCGGTTTATCTTGGCCCCTGTCACCTTCTCGTACCGATCAAGCGCCTTCTGTACCGCTTCAATGTCGCCCCGGGACGACACGAAAGCAGATACGTCATCGGCGTACGCGGAAACCCTGGCTCGAGACCCTCCAGGAACGGCGATCCCGCGTAGGGCCGGACTGCACGTCTCGTCCTTCAGCCGGCGAAGGAGAGGCTCCAACGCCAAAGCATAAAGGAGAGGCGACAGCGGACAACCCTGACGAACCGACCTCGACAGAACAAAAGCGCCCGACAACTTTCCGTTCACCTGTACCACAGCACTGGGGGAGCGATACAGGAGGCTAATCCAGCGGCAGAAGTCGGGTGCGAATCCGGCGGCCTGCAGGACAGTAGCAAGGTAGCGATGGTCGACCCTATCAAATGCCTTGGACTGATCCAAATTGATCAGCGCGGCTTCCTCGTCGTCTTTTACTCCCTCTAGGATCGTGCGGATCAAATGCAGGTTGCTCTGAATTGTTCGGCCCCTCACAGAACAAGTCTGCTCGGGTCCCAACAGAGACTCGGCAACTGACTGCAAACGCTCCTGCAGGATCTTGGCCATAATCTTTAACTCTGTGTTTAGCAGAGTTATGGGCCTGTAATCGTCTAGTTTACCCCCAACACCCTTGCCCTTTTTCAACAGAGTGATCACACCCCTGGAAATGCGGTTGGGGATGGACCCCGACCGAAACCAGTTGTTGAACACTGCAGTCAAAATCGGAACAAAGATGTGCGACAGCCTCAAGTACAATTCATAAGGCAAACCATCCAGACCGGGCGACTTGCCTCTGCCGACCTTCTTCAATGCCTCGTAGACTTCGCCCTCCGTGATCTCTCCCTCGCAGCTAGCTGCTTCAGTCGGCTCAAGCCGAGGAAAGTCAGCCAAATAGCTGCGAAACTCCTCCTCACGGAGACCAGGCTCCTTGGTAAAGCGGCTCTCGAAATGCCGCCGAAACGCCTCGCACATGTCGTCAGTCGACCGCAGAGTACGCCCCTCCGGGGTTTCGACTTGACGAATGTAACGATCACCACCTCGACGGACTTCTTCCCGACGCAGATCTGCGCCCAGGTTCACAGCTTCAGAAGACATCTTACTTAGCCTATGCCTAATTACCTGACCCATGTAGCGCTCGCTATTCGAACGCTGCAGGGCCTCCCTAGCTAGGGCTATCTCTAGGGGATCCCCCCCAGCCTCCGCCCGGGAAAAATTAGCCTTAAGCGTCTTCACCTTTTCAGCTCTATCTAGGGCGAGCCGTTTGCTGAAATCAGTGGTGAAAGACCTAATTCTATCCTTAAGTCGCTCCCACCACTTATTCCCGATAACCGCCCCCACTAGCTCCCGCTGCACTACACTAGTTAGCTGCCTCTGGAAGTCCCGCCTGTCCAGTAAAGACAGATTGAACTTCCAGTAGCCAGCCATTCTAGGCCTATGTTCTAACGCCACACGGGCACAAACGAGTTTGTGATCCGTGTAGCCTACCCAGTGGAACGTGGGACAATCTAACAAGTCTATGTCGGCTCTACGAACTAACATTCTGTCAATGTAGCTAACTACCTTGACAGACGGCCAGCTACGAGCCCACGTCCACATTTTCCCCTTGGGATGATCGACCCGGTATCTATCGACGAGACCATAATCGTCGATCAGATTGACCAGGCTACGATCACCCCTACTCCCGCTAGCGCCCCGCCCCCTGTCTAACTTGGGGTTCAGGATGGCATTCCAGTCCCCCATTAAAACTAGGCGCGATGAATCAACTAGGAACGGCCCCAACCGCCGAAAAAAGGAACCCCGCTCCTCCCAGTCGTTGGGCGCATAAACCGCAACGACCCGAAACGAACCACTTTTCACGGCAATATCGGCCACGATTAACCGGCCCTCGGCATCGGTATGCACAAGGTCCACCTTCGCATCGAGAGTACGTCTGACCAACAAAGAAACTCCTCTGGCACATCGGTCCCCATATGCTGAATAGATGACAAAGTCATCCTCCAGCACACACGCATCGGAAGTGCAAACAAAGTGGGTCTCTTCGATCGCGGCAACATCCACGCCGAAGGACAAGAGATCCCGAAGCAGGCGGGCAGCCTTACCCCGATCTCTCAAGCCCTTCGCATTCAAACTGGCTATCTTTATTTCCATTTCCTAGGCCTGCAAAAATAAAAAACGAGAGTTACTGCAACAACCTAAGCACATACGGGGCGGAAATCTGCGGGTGACAGGACCCCGACGGTTTGTCCCAGGCTTCCCGTGCCCAGCTCCGACGTCATCCGTCCTTCCGAGACAATCCCGCCGACGTCCGTAGGGTACGTTAATTTTAAGGCCCTGTATAGTGAGGGGTGGAGACGCACCGGGACCCTCCCTGCACAGAAGCCGTGCATCTTGGTGAGGTCAGGAGACCCAAACTCCGCTATTCTCAAATTTGGGAATGCTTCTTTGGCCTCAAACATATGGGCCCACACTTTTAAATGTTTCCCCGCATCCCTGATGAGGGCAATCACACCTGGGGCCCCTGGGAAATTCTGGGGGTCTTCCACCGACATGTTGTCAATGGAAGAGAGTTTAAAGAGTGGACCTAGAAGGGATTTTTTCCTGGAAGAACAGTTTTTTTCCAGCTCCGTCTTATCCACCCTACATATATCTTCTGCTCTTTTAAAGAGCCTCTTCTTTTTTTTCTTAACCCTATCTGGGTCTGGTGGGGAGGGAATGGACGGGAGAGTGGGTGTATGCTGGGTAGGGGACGCATCCGATGACATGGGGGTGGATGATTGTGTGGGAGTGGGAGTGGGAGTGGGAGGAGGGAGTGGCAAACGTGAGAGTGATGTGGGGAGACTCCTAGGAACAGGTAAAACAATATTCCTTTCTGGAGACGCCGGGGTGGATGCGCATTTGGATTTTTCCCGGCTCCTCCCCGTTCTTTTTTCTGCTGTGTGCTTTTTTGTGGGGACTTCTTCGTCGTCCTCTTCCCTGTTCCTCTTCAAAGAGGAGGACCGCATTGCAGGTAGTTCTTCTACCTCCATCTCGACTTCGGGTTGCTTTGGTAGATGTTCCTTCTTTTTTTCCTCTTTCTTGTCATTTTGCTGCTGCTTTTTAGGAGAAGCCGCCTTTGGGGGGGACGGTAGGCTTGTTTGGGATTTTCGTCCCTTTGCCACCACTTCCTTCCAGCCGTCACTCGAGGTCTTGCCAGTTTCGGCGGTTTTGGTAGCGGTCGCTGCTGTCGCTGCTGCTGTCGTTACTGGAGTCAGTTCTTTTTGTGCTGGCACCTTCTTGGTGGGGCACGCCTTTGCCATATGGCCCGGCTGTCCGCACACCCAACAACATGGTTTCCTCCCTTCCACCACCACCAGCATTCTTCGCATTCGGCAGAGCAAAATGTTTGGGATTTCTTGGAAGTTTTCCTTGTCCAGGGTAATTTGAACTTCCATATCGCCAGTGTCAATTCCTGACTTACTGCAGATGGCCTTCACTTGGCTCACTTCCCCATATTTAGAGAAGAAAGCCCCCATCCGATCTTCTGAAATGTCTATCGGTACTCCGTGGACGGTAATTTTCGTTCTGCGGGTGCCCATATACTCGGTTTGCAACCGTACATTTTTTGTGTTTAGAACACTTCCCGCTAATCTTCGGGCCTGGTCTTCAGTCTGGAGAAGGAGATCCCAAAGAGCATTGGTCCTTCTGGCCAAAATCTTTGGACAAATGTTCAATGATTTTAGAGCCTCCTCCATGCATTCTCTGCTTACCCCCATTAATTTATGGCTCTTCACGTCTGAAGTAAGCAGAGAAATCGTTCGTACTTTCACGGCATCGAAGGCGTCCTTTATCGTGAGGAATTCATTGCCGTTGAAACTGCTTTCCAGTTTTTTCCTCTGACTGGCATAGAATTCCCCATCTTTCTTTAGCGGCCTATCTTGAGACCAGGCCGATTTTGCTGGCGACACCGGCTTTTCCACCGGTGTATCAGGCACTTTTTTATTGTTTGTGTCGACCATGGCGTAGACTAAAACACAACCACGGTCGACGTAAATTATCTCTTTTTCTTGCTCCTTTTATAAAAAGTACTTTTTATCATTTCAAACAAAATAAAATAGAACAAGAACGGGACAAACCAAGGCAATAAACAATTCAACCAAAGAGCAAATGCAAATCAAAATAGGGGGAGGGTAATAAATACAACAAAAAGGCAAATGAAAGGTAAATGTAAAATATTCCAATATATACTAAAACGAAAAAGTGAAAACCAAGAAACTTCAAAAACAATGTTGGAAACTGAAAAAGGTAACAAAATAAACACTTATCACTGAGTTATTCTTTAAAGTTGTCTCACACCGTATTCAAACGAAAAAACAGTAAACTGCGGTGAACCGGTTGGCATTGGACATTTTATTTTTTGTTGGAATACAACAAATGTGGCACAAGGCCGAAAAGGGGAAGGGTAAAGGCTGGTCATAACTTACTATCCTATACCTAGCTAATCAGATTCGCGACCCATTCATACATTACAATTAACCCATTCACCACAAGAACTCATCCGTCGCCATTCAAACCTTCATCCACCATAATACCACATCCACACCAGGGGAACCTACAAAAACGCGCCCCACACCATAAAAATTTTGATGATAATAATATACATTAAAATTCTAATAATGAAAAGATGAAAGTGGGGAGGGAGATGAACCCAATAACAAACTAAAACTCAACGAATATTTAAACTAAACATAATTCGTGTTAGTAGGGCCCGTCCAACCCTCAAAATAGAGAGGCCGCTGTATTCTGCCCAGAGGACAGAATCAAGAGACACTCTCGCTAAGGGAGTGGGAAAGAGATAAAATAACCCGGACATGGGGAAATAAAAGGCTGACCTAGTCGAGATGAAAGGTGGGGCCAAAACAAACTGGGGAGGTTGGGAATCTCGACTTGGATCATAACTAAAAAGATAGCCGGGAAACAGGCCGGGAACAACACTTACTCACATTAACTAGGTACACTTAAGCTTGTCTAACCTAACCAAGGGGAGGGTTCCACAGGAAACCACCCCGATGTGACTTTAGATTGACCTAGAAAAGAAAATCAAGGCTAGCCCCGTCCAAACGAACCAAGCTCGCCTCTTTTACCCACCTTTCGTTGAAGACTGTCGAATGCAATCGTTTCCTATCAGTTCTAATCTTCATCTTGAGCTGATGCTCAAAGAATCGGATTAGATCCTGATGCGAAAGACGATTGCCTCGCAAGACTTCCTGCATGCGCGTCGTCCATATCACCATTCGAGCCGTGGCTAGCAGCGTCAGAAACACCATTCGTTTCACCCCGGAATACGGGGGCGACACATTGTCACACGCGTATGCGCGATCAATGGACACGAGTTCTTCGGGAGCGAGACGAGCCGTCAGCTCGCCGACATGGTCCCATAAGGGGCGGACCCGGGGGCAATGGTAGAAGGCGTGCGAAGCCGTTTCTTCTAAACCAAGACCACACCGTTCACAGTCTGGCAAATCCGCCAAGCCCCATATGAAAGCCTTGTCGTTGAGAGGCAGCCGATTCCGAGCCAATCGCCAGGTAAGCGAAAACTCAGGGTTACTGAGATAATCCGCCGCTGGCGCCCAAGACCAGTAGGAGCGATACTCCTCTTCCGAAAAGCAGAGCGTATCACGTAGGGAATCCTTCGCGCGCCCCTCCACTAATCCCCTATAGAAGACTTTCCTAGGCTGTGACAGGTCACTGGACCGCGGAATAGCCTTCAAGGCGAACCGACACTCGCGGAGGAAAAGCGATTGATCCCGGGGTTTACGACGGCGCTCAACCCTCGAGATGGGGGGACTGATAGTAAGGCCAGGGAACGCGTCCCTAACAATCCCCTCCAGAATCGGATCTCCTCTAGTCAATGCGCGGCGTAGGAAAGCCAACCGTGAGGCACGGATGTGACTCAGCAAGTGTGGCATTCCCAGCCCCCCATGACACGGACGTTTAGTGCAGACTCGTCTGTCGACCCTGTTACCGCGTCCCCTCCATAAAATGGAGGATAGCGATCGCTCGAGCGCCTTCCTGTGGGCCTTACAGAGAGGAAGTACTGACAATCGATAAAGAACCAGGGGGAAAATGTATGTAACACACACGTCCGCCCTGCCCTTCACAGACAACCTCCGTCGGTTCCAAGTCTTGCCGGCAGAACCGATCTTTGCTAGTACTTCTGACCAATTCTTCTCCAGCTGGAGGTCGGGTCCAAACCACACTCCAAGAATGCGGACAGGACCGTCCGTCCAACCGAAGCGGCCTGGAAGATCACGCCCCTTCCAGGCACCTAACCGCAAGCCGGACGACTTGTCGCGGTTTATCTTGGCCCCTGTCACCTTCTCGTACCGATCAAGCGCCTTCTGTACCGCTTCAATGTCGCCCCGGGACGACACGAAAGCAGATACGTCATCGGCGTACGCGGAAACCCTGGCTCGAGACCCTCCAGGAACGGCGATCCCGCGTAGGGCCGGACTGCACGTCTCGTCCTTCAGCCGGCGAAGGAGAGGCTCCAACGCCAAAGCATAAAGGAGAGGCGACAGCGGACAACCCTGACGAACCGACCTCGACAGAACAAAAGCGCCCGACAACTTTCCGTTCACCTGTACCACAGCACTGGGGGAGCGATACAGGAGGCTAATCCAGCGGCAGAAGTCGGGTGCGAATCCGGCGGCCTGCAGGACAGTAGCAAGGTAGCGATGGTCGACCCTATCAAATGCCTTGGACTGATCCAAATTGATCAGCGCGGCTTCCTCGTCGTCTTTTACTCCCTCTAGGATCGTGCGGATCAAATGCAGGTTGCTCTGAATTGTTCGGCCCCTCACAGAACAAGTCTGCTCGGGTCCCAACAGAGACTCGGCAACTGACTGCAAACGCTCCTGCAGGATCTTGGCCATAATCTTTAACTCTGTGTTTAGCAGAGTTATGGGCCTGTAATCGTCTAGTTTACCCCCAACACCCTTGCCCTTTTTCAACAGAGTGATCACACCCCTGGAAATGCGGTTGGGGATGGACCCCGACCGAAACCAGTTGTTGAACACTGCAGTCAAAATCGGAACAAAGATGTGCGACAGCCTCAAGTACAATTCATAAGGCAAACCATCCAGACCGGGCGACTTGCCTCTGCCGACCTTCTTCAATGCCTCGTAGACTTCGCCCTCCGTGATCTCTCCCTCGCAGCTAGCTGCTTCAGTCGGCTCAAGCCGAGGAAAGTCAGCCAAATAGCTGCGAAACTCCTCCTCACGGAGACCAGGCTCCTTGGTAAAGCGGCTCTCGAAATGCCGCCGAAACGCCTCGCACATGTCGTCAGTCGACCGCAGAGTACGCCCCTCCGGGGTTTCGACTTGACGAATGTAACGATCACCACCTCGACGGACTTCTTCCCGACGCAGATCTGCGCCCAGGTTCACAGCTTCAGAAGACATCTTACTTAGCCTATGCCTAATTACCTGACCCATGTAGCGCTCGCTATTCGAACGCTGCAGGGCCTCCCTAGCTAGGGCTATCTCTAGGGGATCCCCCCCAGCCTCCGCCCGGGAAAAATTAGCCTTAAGCGTCTTCACCTTTTCAGCTCTATCTAGGGCGAGCCGTTTGCTGAAATCAGTGGTGAAAGACCTAATTCTATCCTTAAGTCGCTCCCACCACTTATTCCCGATAACCGCCCCCACTAGCTCCCGCTGCACTACACTAGTTAGCTGCCTCTGGAAGTCCCGCCTGTCCAGTAAAGACAGATTGAACTTCCAGTAGCCAGCCATTCTAGGCCTATGTTCTAACGCCACACGGGCACAAACGAGTTTGTGATCCGTGTAGCCTACCCAGTGGAACGTGGGACAATCTAACAGGTCTATGTCGGCTCTACGAACTAACATTCTGTCAATGTAGCTAACTACATTGACAGACGGCCAGCTACGAGCCCACGTCCACATTTTCCCCTTGGGATGATCGACCCGGTATCTATCGACGAGACCATAATCGCCGATCAGATTGACCAGGCTACGATCGCCCCTTCTCCCGCTAGCGCCCCGCCCCCTGTCTAACTTGGGGTTCAGGATGGCATTCCAGTCCCCCATTAAAACTAGGCGCGATGAATCAACTAGGAACGGCCCCAACCGCCGAAAAAAGGAACCCCGCTCCTCCCAGTCGTTGGGCGCATAAACCGCAACGACCCGAAACGAACCACTTTTCACGGCAATATCGGCCACGATTAACCGGCCCTCGGCATCGGTATGCACAAGGTCCACCTTCGCATCGAGAGTACGTCTGACCAACAAAGAAACTCCTCTGGCACATCGGTCCCCATATGCTGAATAGATGACAAAGTCATCCTCCAGCACACACGCATCGGAAGTGCAAACAAAGTGGGTCTCTTCGATCGCGGCAACATCCACGCCGAAGGACAAGAGATCCCAAAGCAGGCGGGCAGCCTTACCCCGATCTCTCAAGCCCTTCGCATTCAAACTGGCTATCTTTATTTCCATTTCCTAGGCCTGCAAAAATAAGAAACGACAGTTACTGCAACAACCTAAGCACATACGGGGCGGAAATCTGCGGGTGACAGGACCCCGACGGTTTGTCCCAGGCTTCCCGTGCCCAGCTCCGACGTCATCCGTCCTTCCGAGACAATCCCGCCGACGTCCGTAGGGTACGTTAATTTTAAGGCCCTGTATAGTGAGGGGTGGAGACGTACCGGGACCCTCCCTGCACAGAAGCCGTGCATCTTGGTGAGGTCAGGAGACCCAAACTCCGCTATTCTCAAATTTGGGAATGCTTCTTTGGCCTCAAACATATGGGCCCATACTTTTAAATGTTTCCCCGCATCCCTGATGAGGGCAATCACACCTGGGGCCCCTGGGAAATTCTGGGGGTCTTCCACCGACATGTTGTCAATGGAGGTGAGTTTATGGAGTGGACCTAGAAGGGATTTTTTCCTGGAGGAACAGTTTTTTTCCAGCTCCGTCTTATCCACCCGGCATATATCTTCGGCTCTTTTAAAGAGTCTCTTCTTTTTTTTCTTAACCCTATCTGGGTCTGGTGGGGAGGGAATGGACGGGAGAGTGGGTGTATGCTGGGTAGGGGACGCATCCGATGACATGGGGGTGGATGATTGTGTGGGAGTGGGAGTGGGAGTGGGAGGAGGGAGTGGCAAACGTGAGAGTGATGGGGGGAGACTCCTAGGAACAGGTAAAACAATATTCCTTTCTGGAGACGCCGGGGTGGATGCGCATTTGGATTTTTCCCGGCTCCTCCCCGTTCTTTTTTCTGCTGTGTGCTTTTTTGTGGGAACTTCTTCGTCGTCCTCTTCCCTGTTCCTCTTCAAAGAGGAGGACCGCATTGCAGGTAGTTCTTCTACCTCCATCTCGACTTCGGGTTGCTTTGGTAGATGCTGCTTCTTGTTTTCTTCTTTCTTCCGACTCTCTTTGTCAGTCTGCTTTTTGGGAGAAGCCTCCTTTGGGGGGGACGGGAGGCTTGTTTGGGATTTTCGCCCCTTTGCAACCACTTCCTTCCAGCCGTCACTCGAAGTCTTTCCAGTTTCGGCGGTTTTGGTAGCGGTCGCTGCTGTCGCTGCTGCTGTCGTTACTGGAGTCGGTTCTTTTTGTGCTGGCACCTTCTTGGTGGGGCACGCCTTTGCCATATGGCCCGGCTGTCCGCACACCCAACAACATGGTTTCCTCCCTTCAACCACCACCAGCATTCTTCTCGTTCGGCAGAGCAAAATGTTTGGGATATCTTGGAAGTTTTCCTTGTCTAGGGTAATTTGAACTTCCATATCCCCAGTGTCTATTCCTGACTTACTGCAGATGGCCTTCGCTTCGCTAACTTCCCCATATTTAGAGAAGAAAGCCCCCATCCGATCTTCTGAAATGTCTATCGGTACTCCGTGGACGGTAATTTTCGTTCTGCGGGTGCCCATATATTCGGTTTGTAACCGTAAATTTTTTGTGTTTAGAACACTTCCCGCTAATCTTTTTGCCTGATCTTCAGTCTGGAGAAGGAGATCCCAAAGAGCATTGGTCCTTCTGGCCAAAATCTTTGGACAAATGTTTAATGATTTTAGCGCCTCCTCCATACACTCTCTGCTTACCCCCATTAATTTATGGCTCTTCACGTCTGAAGTAAGCAGAGAAATAGTTCTCACTTTCACTGCATCAAAGGCGTCCTTTATCGTGAGGAATTCATTGCCGTTGAAACTGCTTTCCAGTTTTTTCCTCTGACTGGCATAGAATTCCCCATCTTTCTTTAGCGGCCTATCTTGAGACCAGGCCGATTTTGCTGGCGACACCGGATTTGGCACCGGTGTATCAGGCACTTTTTTATTGTTTGTGTCGACCATGGCGTAGACTAAAACACAACCACGGTCGACGTAATTTATCTCTTTTTCTTGCTCCTTTTATAAATATTACTTTTTTTCATTTCAAACAAAATAAAATAGAACAAGAACGGGACAACCAAGGCAATAAACAATTCAACCAAAGAGCAAATGCAAATCAAAATAGGGGGAGGGTAATAAATACAACAAAAAGGCAAATGAAAGGTAAATGTAAAATATTACAATATATACTAAAACGAAAAAGTCAAAACCAAGAAACATCAAAAACAATGTTGGCAACTGAAAAAGTAACAAAATAAACACTTATCACTGAGTTATTCTTTAAAGTTGTCTCACACCGTATTCAAACGAAAAAACAGTAAACTGCGGTGAACCGGTTGGCATTGGACATTTTATTTTTTGTTGGAATACAACAAATGTGGCACAAGGCCGAAAAGGGGAGGGGTAAGGGCTGGTCATAACTTACTATCCTATACCTAGCTAATCAGATTCGCGACCCTTTCATACATTACAATTAACCCATTCACCACAAGAACTCATCCGTCGCCATTCAAACCTTCATCCACCATAATACCACATCCACACCAGGGGAACCTACAAAAACGCGCCCCACACCATAAAAATTTTGATGATAATAACATACATTAAAATTCTAATAATGAAAAGATGAAAGTGGGGAGGGAGATGAACCCAATAACAAACTAAAAATTCAACGAATATTTAAACTAAACATAATTCGTGTTAGTAGGGCCCGTCCAACCCTCAAAATAGAGAGGCCGCTGTATTCTGCCCAGAGGACAGAATCAAGAAACACTCTCGCTAAGGGAGTGGGAAAGAGATAAAATAACCCGGACATGGGGAAATAAAAGGCTGACCTAGTCGAGATGAAAGGTGGGGCCAAAACAAACTGGGGAGTTTGGGAATCTCGACTTGGATCATAACTAAAAGGATAGCCGGGAAACAGGCCGGGAACAACACTTACTCACATTAACTAGGTACACTTAAGCTTGTCTAACCTAACCAAGGGGAGGGTTCCACAGGAAACCACCCCGATGTGACTTTAGATTGACCTAGAAAAGAAAATCAAGGCTAGCCCCGTCCAAACGAACCAAGCTCGCCTCTTTTACCCACCTTTCGTTGAAGACTGTCGAATGCAATCGTTTCCTATCAGTTCTAATCTTCATCTTGAGCTGATGCTCAAAGAATCGGATTAGATCCTGATGCGAAAGACGATTGCCTCGCAAGACTTCCTGCATGCGCGTCGTCCATATCACCATTCGAGCCGTGGCTAGCAGCGTCAGAAACACCATTCGTTTCACCCCGGAATACGGGGGCGACACATTGTCACACGCGTATGCGCGATCAATGGACACGAGTTCTTCGGGAGCGAGACGAGCCGTCAGCTCGCCGACATGGTCCCATAAGGGGCGGACCCGGGGGCAATGGTAGAAGGCGTGCGAAGCCGTTTCTTCTAAACCAAGACCACACCGTTCACAGTCTGGCAAATCCGCCAAGCCCCATATGAAAGCCTTGTCGTTGAGAGGCAGCCGATTCCGAGCCAATCGCCAGGTAAGCGAAAACTCAGGGTTACTGAGATAATCCGCCGCTGGCGCCCAAGACCAGTAGGAGCGATACTCCTCTTCCGAAAAGCAGAGCGTATCACGTAGGGAATCCTTCGCGCGCCCCTCCACTAATCCCCTATAGAAGACTTTCCTAGGCTGTGACAGGTCACTGGACCGCGGAATAGCCTTCAAGGCGAACCGACACTCGCGGAGGAAAAGCGATTGATCCCGGGGTTTACGACGGCGCTCAACCCTCGAGATGGGGGGACTGATAGTAAGGCCAGGGAACGCGTCCCTAACAATCCCCTCCAGAATCGGATCTCCTCTAGTCAATGCGCGGCGTAGGAAAGCCAACCGTGAGGCACGGATGTGACTCAGCAAGTGTGGCATTCCCAGCCCCCCATGACACGGACGTTTAGTGCAGACTCGTCTGTCGACCCTGTTACCGCGTCCCCTCCATAAAATGGAGGATAGCGATCGCTCGAGCGCCTTCCTGTGGGCCTTACAGAGAGGAAGTACTGACAATCGATAAAGAACCAGGGGGAAAATGTATGTAACACACACGTCCGCCCTGCCCTTCACAGACAACCTCCGTCGGTTCCAAGTCTTGCCGGCAGAACCGATCTTTGCTAGTACTTCTGACCAATTCTTCTCCAGCTGGAGGTCGGGTCCAAACCACACTCCAAGAATGCGGACAGGACCGTCCGTCCAACCGAAGCGGCCTGGAAGATCACGCCCCTTCCAGGCACCTAACCGCAAGCCGGACGACTTGTCGCGGTTTATCTTGGCCCCTGTCACCTTCTCGTACCGATCAAGCGCCTTCTGTACCGCTTCAATGTCGCCCCGGGACGACACGAAAGCAGATACGTCATCGGCGTACGCGGAAACCCTGGCTCGAGACCCTCCAGGAACGGCGATCCCGCGTAGGGCCGGACTGCACGTCTCGTCCTTCAGCCGGCGAAGGAGAGGCTCCAACGCCAAAGCATAAAGGAGAGGCGACAGCGGACAACCCTGACGAACCGACCTCGACAGAACAAAAGCGCCCGACAACTTTCCGTTCACCTGTACCACAGCACTGGGGGAGCGATACAGGAGGCTAATCCAGCGGCAGAAGTCGGGTGCGAATCCGGCGGCCTGCAGGACAGAAGCAAGGTAGCGATGGTCGACCCTATCAAATGCCTTGGACTGATCCAAATTGATCAGCGCGGCTTCCTCGTCGTCTTTTACTCCCTCTAGGATCGTGCGGATCAAATGCAGGTTGCTCTGAATTGTTCGGCCCCTCACAGAACAAGTCTGCTCGGGTCCCAACAGAGACTCGGCAACTGACTGCAAACGCTCCTGCAGGATCTTGGCCATAATCTTTAACTCTGTGTTTAGCAGAGTTATGGGCCTGTAATCGTCTAGTTTACCCCCAACACCCTTGCCCTTTTTCAACAGAGTGATCACACCCCTGGAAATGCGGTTGGGGATGGACCCCGACCGAAACCAGTTGTTGAACACTGCAGTCAAAATCGGAACAAAGATGTGCGACAGCCTCAAGTACAATTCATAAGGCAAACCATCCAGACCGGGCGACTTGCCTCTGCCGACCTTCTTCAATGCCTCGTAGACTTCGCCCTCCGTGATCTCTCCCTCGCAGCTAGCTGCTTCAGTCGGCTCAAGCCGAGGAAAGTCAGCCAAATAGCTGCGAAACTCCTCCTCACGGAGACCAGGCTCCTTGGTAAAGCGGCTCTCGAAATGCCGCCGAAACGCCTCGCACATGCCGTCAGTCGACCGCAGAGTACGCCCCTCCGGGGTTTCGACTTGACGAATGTAACGATCACCACCTCGACGGACTTCTTCCCGACGCAGATCTGCGCCCAGGTTCACAGCTTCAGAAGACATCTTACTTAGCCTATGCCTAATTACCTGACCCATGTAGCGCTCGCTATTCGAACGCTGCAGGGCCTCCCTAGCTAGGGCTATCTCTAGGGGATCCCCCCCAGCCTCCGCCCGGGAAAAATTAGCCTTAAGCGTCTTCACCTTTTCAGCTCTATCTAGGGCGAGCCGTTTGCTGAAATCAGTGGTGAAAGACCTAATTCTATCCTTAAGTCGCTCCCACCACTTATTCCCGATAACCGCCCCCACTAGCTCCCGCTGCACTACACTAGTTAGCTGCCTCTGGAAGTCCCGCCTGTCCAGTAAAGACAGATTGAACTTCCAGTAGCCAGCCATTCTAGGCCTATGTTCTAACGCCACACGGGCACAAACGAGTTTGTGATCCGTGTAGCCTACCCAGTGGAACGTGGGACAATCTAACAAGTCTATGTCGGCTCTACGAACTAACATTCTGTCAATGTAGCTAACTACATTGACAGACGGCCAGCTACGAGCCCACGTCCACATTTTCCCCTTGGGATGATCGACCCGGTATCTATCGACGAGACCATAATCGTCGATCAGATTGACCAGGCTACGATCGCCCCTACTCCCGCTAGCGCCCCGCCCCCTGTCTAACTTGGGGTTCAGGATGGCATTCCAGTCCCCCATTAAAACTAGGCGCGATGAATCAACTAGGAACGGCCCCAACCGCCGAAAAAAGGAACCCCGCTCCTCCCAGTCGTTGGGCGCATAAACCGCAACGACCCGAAACGAACCACTTTTCACGGCAATATCGGCCACGATTAACCGGCCCTCGGCATCGGTATGCACAAGGTCCACCTTCGCATCGAGAGTACGTCTGACCAACAAAGAAACTCCTCTGGCACATCGGTCCCCATATGCTGAATAGATGACAAAGTCATCCTCCAGCACACACGCATCGGAAGTGCAAACAAAGTGGGTCTCTTCGATCGCGGCAACATCCACGCCGAAGGACAAGAGATCCCGAAGCAGGCGGGCAGCCTTACCCCGATCTCTCAAGCCCTTCGCATTCAAACTGGCTATCTTTATTTCCATTTCCTAGGCCTGCAAAAATAAAAAACGACAGTTACTGCAACAACCTAAGCACATACGGGGCGGAAATCTGCGGGTGACAGGACCCCGACGGTTTGTCCCAGGCTTCCCGTGCCCAGCTCCGACGTCATCCGTCCTTCCGAGACAATCCCGCCGACGTCCGTAGGGTACGTTAATTTTAAGGCCCTGTATAGTGAGGGGTGGAGACGTACCGGGACCCTCCCTGCACAGAAGCCGTGCATCTTGGTGAGGTCAGGAGACCCAAATTCCGCTATTCTTAAATTTGGGAATGCTTCTTTGGCCTCGAACATATGGGCCCATACTTTTAAATGCTTCCCCGCATCCCTGATGAGGGCAATCACACCTGGGGCCCCCGGAAAGTTCTGGGGGTCTTCCACCGACATGTTGTCAATGGAAGAGAGTTTAAAGAGTGGACCTAGAAGGGATTTTTTCCTGGAGGAACAGTTTTTTTCCAGCTCCGTCTTATCCACCCTACATATATCTTCTGCTCTTTTAAAGAGCCTCTTCTTTTTTTTCTTAACCCTATCTGGGTCTGGTGGGGAGGGAATGGACGGGAGAGTGGGTGTATGCTGGGTAGGGGACGCATCCGATGACATGGGGGTGGATGATTGTGTGGGAGTGGGAGTGGGAGTGGGAGGAGGGAGTGGCAAACGTGAGAGTGATGGGGGGAGACTCCTAGGAACAGGTAAAACAATATTCCTTTCTGGAGACGCCGGGGTGGATGCGCATTTGGATTTTTCCCGGCTCCTCCCCGTTCTTTTTTCTGCTGTGTGCTTTTTTGTGGGAACTTCTTCGTCGTCCTCTTCCCTGTTCCTCTTCAAAGAGGAGGACCGCATTGCAGGTAGTTCTTCTACCTCCATCTCGACTTCGGGTTGCTTTGGTAGATGCTGCTTCTTGTTTTCTTCTTTCTTCCGACTCTCTTTGTCAGTCTGCTTTTTGGGAGAAGCCTCCTTTGGGGGGGACGGGAGGCTTGTTTGGGATTTTCGCCCCTTTGCAACCACTTCCTTCCAGCCGTCACTCGAAGTCTTTCCAGTTTCGGCGGTTTTGGTAGCGGTCGCTGCTGTCGCTGCTGCTGTCGTTACTGGAGTCGGTTCTTTTTGTGCTGGCACCTTCTTGGTGGGGCACGCCTTTGCCATATGGCCCGGCTGTCCGCACACCCAACAACATGGTTTCCTCCCTTCAACCACCACCAGCATTCTTCTCGTTCGGCAGAGCAAAATGTTTGGGATATCTTGGAAGTTTTCCTTGTCTAGGGTAATTTGAACTTCCATATCCCCAGTGTCTATTCCTGACTTACTGCAGATGGCCTTCGCTTCGCTAACTTCCCCATATTTAGAGAAGAAAGCCCCCATCCGATCTTCTGAAATGTCTATCGGTACTCCGTGGACGGTAATTTTCGTTCTGCGGGTGCCCATATATTCGGTTTGTAACCGTAAATTTTTTGTGTTTAGAACACTTCCCGCTAATCTTTTTGCCTGATCTTCAGTCTGGAGAAGGAGATCCCAAAGAGCATTGGTCCTTCTGGCCAAAATCTTTGGACAAATGTTTAATGATTTTAGCGCCTCCTCCATACACTCTCTGCTTACCCCCATTAATTTATGGCTCTTCACGTCTGAAGTAAGCAGAGAAATAGTTCTCACTTTCACTGCATCAAAGGCGTCCTTTATCGTGAGGAATTCATTGCCGTTGAAACTGCTTTCCAGTTTTTTCCTCTGACTGGCATAGAATTCCCCATCTTTCTTTAGCGGCCTATCTTGAGACCAGGCCGATTTTGCTGGCGACACCGGATTTGGCACCGGTGTATCAGGCACTTTTTTATTGTTTGTGTCGACCATGGCGTAGACTAAAACACAACCACGGTCGACGTAATTTATCTCTTTTTCTTGCTCCTTTTATAAATATTACTTTTTTTCATTTCAAACAAAATAAAATAGAACAAGAACGGGACAACCAAGGCAATAAACAATTCAACCAAAGAGCAAATGCAAATCAAAATAGGGGGAGGGTAATAAATACAACAAAAAGGCAAATGAAAGGTAAATGTAAAATATTACAATATATACTAAAACGAAAAAGTCAAAACCAAGAAACATCAAAAACAATGTTGGCAACTGAAAAAGTAACAAAATAAACACTTATCACTGAGTTATTCTTTAAAGTTGTCTCACACCGTATTCAAACGAAAAAACAGTAAACTGCGGTGAACCGGTTGGCATTGGACATTTTATTTTTTGTTGGAATACAACAAATGTGGCACAAGGCCGAAAAGGGGAAGGGTAAAGGCTGGTCATAACTTACTATCCTATACCTAGCTAATCAGATTCGCGACCCATTCATACATTACAATTAACCCATTCACCACAAGAACTCATCCGTCGCCATTCAAACCTTCATCCACCATAATACCACATCCACACCAGGGGAACCTACAAAAACGCGCCCCACACCATAAAAATTTTGATGATAATAACATACATTAAAATTCTAATAATGAAAAGATGAAAGTGGGGAGGGAGATGAACCCAATAACAAACTAAAAACTCAACGAATATTTAAACTAAACATAATTCGTGTTAGTAGGGCCCGTCCAACCCTCAAAATAGAGAGGCCACTGTATTCTGCCCAGAGGACAGAATCAAGAGACACTCTCGCTAAGGGAGTGGGAAAGAGATAAAATAACCCGGACATGGGGAAATAAAAGGCTGATCTAGTCGAGATGAAAGGTGGGGCCAAAACAAACTGGGGAGGTTGGGAATCTCGACTTGGATCATAACTAAACAGATAGCCGGGAAACAGGCCGGGAACAACACTTACTCACATTAACTAGGTACACTTAAGCTTGTCTAACCTAACCAAGGGGAGGGTTCCACAGGAAACCACCCCGATGTGACTTTAGATTGACCTAGAAAAGAAAATCAAGGCTAGCCCCGTCCAAACGAACCAAGCTCGCCTCTTTTACCCACCTTTCGTTGAAGACTGTCGAATGCAATCGTTTCCTATCAGTTCTAATCTTCATCTTGAGCTGATGCTCAAAGAATCGGATTAGATCCTGATGCGAAAGACGATTGCCTCGCAAGACTTCCTGCATGCGCGTCGTCCATATCACCATTCGAGCCGTGGCTAGCAGCGTCAGAAACACCATTCGTTTCACCCCGGAATACGGGGGCGACACATTGTCACACGCGTATGCGCGATCAATGGACACGAGTTCTTCGGGAGCGAGACGAGCCGTCAGCTCGCCGACATGGTCCCATAAGGGGCGGACCCGGGGGCAATGGTAGAAGGCGTGCGAAGCCGTTTCTTCTAAACCAAAACCACACCGTTCACAGTCTGGCAAATCCGCCAAGCCCCATATGAAAGCCTTGTCGTTGAGAGGCAGCCGATTCCGAGCCAATCGCCAGGTAAGCGAAAACTCAGGGTTACTGAGATAATCCGCCGCTGGCGCCCAAGACCAGTAGGAGCGATACTCCTCTTCCGAAAAGCAGAGCGTATCACGTAGGGAATCCTTCGCGCGCCCCTCCACTAATCCCCTATAGAAGACTTTCCTAGGCTGTGACAGGTCACTGGACCGCGGAATAGCCTTCAAGGCGAACCGACACTCGCGGAGGAAAAGCGATTGATCCCGGGGTTTACGACGGCGCTCAACCCTCGAGATGGGGGGACTGATAGTAAGGCCAGGGAACGCGTCCCTAACAATCCCCTCCAGAATCGGATCTCCTCTAGTCAATGCGCGGCGTAGGAAAGCCAACCGTGAGGCACGGATGTGACTCAGCAAGTGTGGCATTCCCAGCCCCCCATGACACGGACGTTTAGTGCAGACTCGTCTGTCGACCCTGTTACCGCGTCCCCTCCATAAAATGGAGGATAGCGATCGCTCGAGCGCCTTCCTGTGGGCCTTACAGAGAGGAAGTACTGACAATCGATAAAGAACCAGGGGGAAAATGTATGTAACACACACGTCCGCCCTGCCCTTCACAGACAACCTCCGTCGGTTCCAAGTCTTGCCGGCAGAACCGATCTTTGCTAGTACTTCTGACCAATTCTTCTCCAGCTGGAGGTCGGGTCCAAACCACACTCCAAGAATGCGGACAGGACCGTCCGTCCAACCGAAGCGGCCTGGAAGATCACGCCCCTTCCAGGCACCTAACCGCAAGCCGGACGACTTGTCGCGGTTTATCTTGGCCCCTGTCACCTTCTCGTACCGATCAAGCGCCTTCTGTACCGCTTCAATGTCGCCCCGGGACGACACGAAAGCAGATACGTCATCGGCGTACGCGGAAACCCTGGCTCGAGACCCTCCAGGAACGGCGATCCCGCGTAGGGCCGGACTGCACGTCTCGTCCTTCAGCCGGCGAAGGAGAGGCTCCAACGCCAAAGCATAAAGGAGAGGCGACAGCGGACAACCCTGACGAACCGACCTCGACAGAACAAAAGCGCCCGACAACTTTCCGTTCACCTGTACCACAGCACTGGGGGAGCGATACAGGAGGCTAATCCAGCGGCAGAAGTCGGGTGCGAATCCGGCGGCCTGCAGGACAGTAGCAAGGTAGCGATGGTCGACCCTATCAAATGCCTTGGACTGATCCAAATTGATCAGCGCGGCTTCCTCGTCGTCTTTTACTCCCTCTAGGATCGTGCGGATCAAATGCAGGTTGCTCTGAATTGTTCGGCCCCTCACAGAACAAGTCTGCTCGGGTCCCAACAGAGACTCGGCAACTGACTGCAAACGCTCCTGCAGGATCTTGGCCATAATCTTTAACTCTGTGTTTAGCAGAGTTATGGGCCTGTAATCGTCTAGTTTACCCCCAACACCCTTGCCCTTTTTCAACAGAGTGATCACACCCCTGGAAATGCGGTTGGGGATGGACCCCGACCGAAACCAGTTGTTGAACACTGCAGTCAAAATCGGAACAAAGATGTGCGACAGCCTCAAGTACAATTCATAAGGCAAACCATCCAGACCGGGCGACTTGCCTCTGCCGACCTTCTTCAATGCCTCGTAGACTTCGCCCTCCGTGATCTCTCCCTCGCAGCTAGCTGCTTCAGTCGGCTCAAGCCGAGGAAAGTCAGCCAAATAGCTGCGAAACTCCTCCTCACGGAGACCAGGCTCCTTGGTAAAGCGGCTCTCGAAATGCCGCCGAAACGCCTCGCACATGTCGTCAGTCGACCGCAGAGTACGCCCCTCCGGGGTTTCGACTTGACGAATGTAACGATCACCACCTCGACGGACTTCTTCCCGACGCAGATCTGCGCCCAGGTTCACAGCTTCAGAAGACATCTTACTTAGCCTATGCCTAATTACCTGACCCATGTAGCGCTCGCTATTCGAACGCTGCAGGGCCTCCCTAGCTAGGGCTATCTCTAGGGGATCCCCCCCAGCCTCCGCCCGGGAAAAATTAGCCTTAAGCGTCTTCACCTTTTCAGCTCTATCTAGGGCGAGCCGTTTGCTGAAATCAGTGGTGAAAGACCTAATTCTATCCTTAAGTCGCTCCCACCACTTATTCCCGATAACCGCCCCCACTAGCTCCCGCTGCACTACACTAGTTAGCTGCCTCTGGAAGTCCCGCCTGTCCAGTAAAGACAGATTGAACTTCCAGTAGCCAGCCATTCTAGGCCTATGTTCTAACGCCACACGGGCACAAACGAGTTTGTGATCCGTGTAGCCTACCCAGTGGAACGTGGGACAATCTAACAGGTCTATGTCGGCTCTACGAACTAACATTCTGTCAATGTAGCTAACTACATTGACAGACGGCCAGCTACGAGCCCACGTCCACATTTTCCCCTTGGGATGATCGACCCGGTATCTATCGACGAGACCATAATCGCCGATCAGATTGACCAGGCTACGATCGCCCCTACTCCCGCTAGCGCCCCGCCCCCTGTCTAACTTGGGGTTCAGGATGGCATTCCAGTCCCCCATTAAAACTAGGCGCGATGAATCAACTAGGAACGGCCCCAACCGCCGAAAAAAGGAACCCCGCTCCCCCCAGTCGTTGGGCGCATAAACCGCAACGACCCGAAACGAACCACTTTTCACGGCAATATCGGCCACGATTAACCGGCCCTCGGCATCGGTATGCACAAGGTCCACCTTCGCATCGAGAGTACGCCTGACCAACAAAGAAACTCCTCTGGCACATCGGTCCCCATATGCTGAATAGATGACAAAGTCATCCTCCAGCACACACGCATCGGAAGTGCAAACAAAGTGGGTCTCTTCGATCGCGGCAACATCCACGCCGAAGGACAAGAGATCCCGAAGCAGGCGGGCAGCCTTACCCCGATCTCTCAAGCCCTTCGCATTCAAACTGGCTATCTTTATTTCCATTTCCTAGGCCTGCAAAAATAAAAAACGACAGTTACTGCAACAACCTAAGCACATACGGGGCGGAAATCTGCGGGTGACAAGACCCCGACGGTTTGTCCCAGGCTTCCCGTGCCCAGCTCCGACGTCATCCGTCCTTCCGAGACAATCCCGCCGACGTCCGTAGGGTATGTTAATTTTAAGGCCCTGTATAGTGAGGGGTGGAGACGTACCGGGACCCTCCCTGCACAGAAGCCGTGCATCTTGGTGAGGTCAGGAGACCCAAATTCCGCTATTCTTAAATTTGGGAATGCTTCTTTGGCCTCGAACATATGGGCCCATACTTTTAAATGCTTCCCCGCATCCCTGATGAGGGCAATCACACCTGGGGCCCCCGGAAAGTTCTGGGGGTCTTCCACCGACATGTTGTCAATGGAAGAGAGTTTAAAGAGTGGACCTAGAAGGGATTTTTTCCTGGAGGAACAGTTTTTTTCCAGCTCCGTCTTATCCACCCTACATATATCTTCTGCTCTTTTAAAGAGCCTCTTCTTTTTTTTCTTAACCCTATCTGGGTCTGGTGGGGAGGGAATGGACGGAAGAGTGGGTGTATGCTGGGTAGGGGACGCATCCGATGACATGGGGGTGGATGATTGTGTGGGAGTGGGAGTGGGAGTGGGAGGAGGGAGTGGCAAACGTGAGAGTGATGGGGGGAGACTCCTAGGAACAGGTAAAACAATATTCCTTTCTGGAGACGCCGGGGTGGATGCGCATTTGGATTTTTCCCGGCTCCTCCCCGTTCTTTTTTCTGCTGTGTGCTTTTTTGTGGGGACTTCTTCATCGTCCTCTTCCCTGTTCCTCTTCAAAGAGGAGGACCGCATTGTAGGTAGTTCTTCCACCTCCATCTCGACTTCGGGTTGCTTTTGTTGGTGGTGCTTCTTGTTTTCTTCTTTCTTCCGACTCTCTTTGTCAGTCTGCTTTTTGGGAGAAGCCTCCTTTGGGGGGGACGGGAGGCTTGTTTGGGATTTTCGTCCCTTTGCAACCACTTCCTTCCAGCCGTCACCCGAAGTCTTTCCAGTTTCGCCGGTTTTGGTAGCGGTCGCTGCTGTCGCTGCTGCTGTCGTTACTGGAGTCGGTTCTTTTTGTGCTGGCACCTTCTTGGTGGGGCACGCCTTTGCCATATGGCCCGGCTGTCCGCACACCCAACAACATGGTTTCCTCCCTTCAACCACCACCAGCATTCTTCTCGTTCGGCAGAGCAAAATGTTTGGGATATCTTGGAAGTTTTCCTTGTCTAGGGTAATTTGGACTTCCATATCCCCAGTGTCTATTCCTGACTTACTGCAGATGGCCTTCGCTTCGCTAACTTCCCCATATTTAGAGAAGAAAGCCCCCATCCGATCTTCTGAAATGTCTATCGGTACTCCGTGGACGGTAATTTTCGTTCTGCGGGTGCCCATATATTCGGTTTGTAACCGTAAATTTTTTGTGTTTAGAACACTTCCCGCTAATCTTTTTGCCTGATCTTCAGTCTGGAGAAGGAGATCCCAAAGAGCATTGGTCCTTCTGGCCAAAATCTTTGGACAAATGTTTAATGATTTTAGCGCCTCCTCCATACACTCTCTGCTTACCCCCATTAATTTATGGCTCTTCACGTCTGAAGTAAGCAGAGAAATAGTTCTCACTTTCACTGCATCAAAGGCGTCCTTTATCGTGAGGAATTCATTGCCGTTGAAACTGCTTTCCAGTTTTTTCCTCTGACTGGCATAGAATTCCCCATCTTTCTTTAGCGGCCTATCTTGAGACCAGGCCGATTTTGCTGGCGACACCGGATTTGGCACCGGTGTATCAGGCACTTTTTTATTGTTTGTGTCGACCATGGCGTAGACTAAAACACAACCACGGTCGACGTAATTTATCTCTTTTTCTTGCTCCTTTTATAAATATTACTTTTTTTCATTTCAAACAAAATAAAATAGAACAAGAACGGGACAACCAAGGCAATAAACAATTCAACCAAAGAGCAAATGCAAATCAAAATAGGGGGAGGGTAATAAATACAACAAAAAGGCAAATGAAAGGTAAATGTAAAATATTACAATATATACTAAAACGAAAAAGTCAAAACCAAGAAACATCAAAAACAATGTTGGCAACTGAAAAAGTAACAAAATAAACACTTATCACTGAGTTATTCTTTAAAGTTGTCTCACACCGTATTCAAACGAAAAAACAGTAAACTGCGGTGAACCGGTTGGCATTGGACATTTTATTTTTTGTTGGAATACAACAAATGTGGCACAAGGCCGAAAAGGGGAGGGGTAAAGGCTGGTCATAACTTACTATCCTATACCTAGCTAATCAGATTCGCGACCCATTCATACATTACAATTTACCCATTCACCACAAGAACTCATCCGTCGCCATTCAAACCTTCATCCACCATAATACCACATCCACACCAGGGGAACCTACAAAAACGCGCCCCACACCATAAAAATTTTGATGATAATAACATACATTAAAATTCTAATAATGAAAAGATGAAAGTGGGGAGGGAGATGAACCCAATAACAAACTAAAAACTCAACGAATATTTAAACTAAACATAATTCGTGTTAGTAGGGCCCGTCCAACCCTCAAAATAGAGAGGCCGCTGTATTCTGCCCAGAGGACAGAATCAAGAAACACTCTCGCTAAGGGAGTGGGAAAGAGATAAAATAACCCGGACATGGGGAAATAAAAGGCTGACCTAGTCGAGATGAAAGGTGGGGCCAAAACAAACTGCGGAGGTTGGGAATCTCGACTTGGATCATAACTAAAAAGATAGCCGGGAAACAGGCCGGGAACAACACTTACTCACATTAACTAGGTACACTTAAGCTTGTCTAACCTAACCAAGGGGAGGGTTCCACAGGAAACCACCCCGATGTGACTTTAGATTGACCTAGAAAAGAAAATCAAGGCTAGCCCCGTCCAAACGAACCAAGCTCGCCTCTTTTACCCACCTTTCGTTGAAGACTGTCGAATGCAATCGTTTCCTATCAGTTCTAATCTTCATCTTGAGCTGATGCTCAAAGAATCGGATTAGATCCTGATGCGAAAGACGATTGCCTCGCAAGACTTCCTGCATGCGCGTCGTCCATATCACCATTCGAGCCGTGGCTAGCAGCGTCAGAAACACCATTCGTTTCACCCCGGAATACGGGGGCGACACATTGTCACACGCGTATGCGCGATCAATGGACACGAGTTCTTCGGGAGCGAGACGAGCCGTCAGCTCGCCGACATGGTCCCATAAGGGGCGGACCCGGGGGCAATGGTAGAAGGCGTGCGAAGCCGTTTCTTCTAAACCAAGACCACACCGTTCACAGTCTGGCAAATCCGCCAAGCCCCATATGAAAGCCTTGTCGTTGAGAGGCAGCCGATTCCGAGCCAATCGCCAGGTAAGCGAAAACTCAGGGTTACTGAGATAATCCGCCGCTGGCGCCCAAGACCAGTAGGAGCGATACTCCTCTTCCGAAAAGCAGAGCGTATCACGTAGGGAATCCTTCGCGCGCCCCTCCACTAATCCCCTATAGAAGACTTTCCTAGGCTGTGACAGGTCACTGGACCGCGGAATAGCCTTCAAGGCGAACCGACACTCGCGGAGGAAAAGCGATTGATCCCGGGGTTTACGACGGCGCTCAACCCTCGAGATGGGGGGACTGATAGTAAGGCCAGGGAACGCGTCCCTAACAATCCCCTCCAGAATCGGATCTCCTCTAGTCAATGCGCGGCGTAGGAAAGCCAACCGTGAGGCACGGATGTGACTCAGCAAGTGTGGCATTCCCAGCCCCCCATGACACGGACGTTTAGTGCAGACTCGTCTGTCGACCCTGTTACCGCGTCCCCTCCATAAAATGGAGGATAGCGATCGCTCGAGCGCCTTCCTGTGGGCCTTACAGAGAGGAAGTACTGACAATCGATAAAGAACCAGGGGGAAAATGTATGTAACACACACGTCCGCCCTGCCCTTCACAGACAACCTCCGTCGGTTCCAAGTCTTGCCGGCAGAACCGATCTTTGCTAGTACTTCTGACCAATTCTTCTCCAGCTGGAGGTCGGGTCCAAACCACACTCCAAGAATGCGGACAGGACCGTCCGTCCAACCGAAGCGGCCTGGAAGATCACGCCCCTTCCAGGCACCTAACCGCAAGCCGGACGACTTGTCGCGGTTTATCTTGGCCCCTGTCACCTTCTCGTACCGATCAAGCGCCTTCTGTACCGCTTCAATGTCGCCCCGGGACGACACGAAAGCAGATACGTCATCGGCGTACGCGGAAACCCTGGCTCGAGACCCTCCAGGAACGGCGATCCCGCGTAGGGCCGGACTGCACGTCTCGTCCTTCAGCCGGCGAAGGAGAGGCTCCAACGCCAAAGCATAAAGGAGAGGCGACAGCGGACAACCCTGACGAACCGACCTCGACAGAACAAAAGCGCCCGACAACTTTCCGTTCACCTGTACCACAGCACTGGGGGAGCGATACAGGAGGCTAATCCAGCGGCAGAAGTCGGGTGCGAATCCGGCGGCCTGCAGGACAGTAGCAAGGTAGCGATGGTCGACCCTATCAAATGCCTTGGACTGATCCAAATTGATCAGCGCGGCTTCCTCGTCGTCTTTTACTCCCTCTAGGATCGTGCGGATCAAATGCAGGTTGCTCTGAATTGTTCGGCCCCTCACAGAACAAGTCTGCTCGGGTCCCAACAGAGACTCGGCAACTGACTGCAAACGCTCCTGCAGGATCTTGGCCATAATCTTTAACTCTGTGTTTAGCAGAGTTATGGGCCTGTAATCGTCTAGTTTACCCCCAACACCCTTGCCCTTTTTCAACAGAGTGATCACACCCCTGGAAATGCGGTTGGGGATGGACCCCGACCGAAACCAGTTGTTGAACACTGCAGTCAAAATCGGAACAAAGATGTGCGACAGCCTCAAGTACAATTCATAAGGCAAACCATCCAGACCGGGCGACTTGCCTCTGCCGACCTTCTTCAATGCCTCGTAGACTTCGCCCTCCGTGATCTCTCCCTCGCAGCTAGCTGCTTCAGTCGGCTCAAGCCGAGGAAAGTCAGCCAAATAGCTGCGAAACTCCTCCTCACGGAGACCGGGCTCCTTGGTAAAGCGGCTCTCGAAATGCCGCCGAAACGCCTCGCACATGTCGTCAGTCGACCGCAGAGTACGCCCCTCCGGGGTTTCGACTTGACGAATGTAACGATCACCACCTCGACGGACTTCTTCCCGACGCAGATCTGCGCCCAGGTTCACAGCTTCAGAAGACATCTTACTTAGCCTATGCCTAATTACCTGACCCATGTAGCGCTCGCTATTCGAACGCTGCAGGGCCTCCCTAGCTAGGGCTATCTCTAGGGGATCCCCCCCAGCCTCCGCCCGGGAAAAATTAGCCTTAAGCGTCTTCACCTTTTCAGCTCTATCTAGGGCGAGCCGTTTGCTGAAATCAGTGGTGAAAGACCTAATTCTATCCTTAAGTCGCTCCCACCACTTATTCCCGATAACCGCCCCCACTAGCTCCCGCTGCACTACACTAGTTAGCTGCCTCTGGAAGTCCCGCCTGTCCAGTAAAGACAGATTGAACTTCCAGTAGCCAGCCATTCTAGGCCTATGTTCTAACGCCACACGGGCACAAACGAGTTTGTGATCCGTGTAGCCTACCCAGTGGAACGTGGGACAATCTAACAAGTCTATGTCGGCTCTACGAACTAACATTCTGTCAATGTAGCTAACTACATTGACAGACGGCCAGCTACGAGCCCACGTCCACATTTTCCCCTTGGGATGATCGACCCGGTATCTATCGACGAGACCATAATCGTCGATCAGATTGACCAGGCTACGATCACCCCTACTCCCGCTAGCGCCCCGCCCCCTGTCTAACTTGGGGTTCAGGATGGCATTCCAGTCCCCCATTAAAACTAGGCGCGATGAATCAACTAGGAACGGCCCCAACCGCCGAAAAAAGGAACCCCGCTCCTCCCAGTCGTTGGGCGCATAAACCGCAACGACCCGAAACGAACCACTTTTCACGGCAATATCGGCCACGATTAACCGGCCCTCGGCATCGGTATGCACAAGGTCCACCTTCGCATCGAGAGTACGTCTGACCAACAAAGAAACTCCTCTGGCACATCGGTCCCCATATGCTGAATAGATGACAAAGTCATCCTCCAGCACACACGCATCGGAAGTGCAAACAAAGTGGGTCTCTTCGATCGCGGCAACATCCACGCCGAAGGACAAGAGATCCCGAAGCAGGCGGGCAGCCTTACCCCGATCTCTCAAGCCCTTCGCATTCAAACTGGCTATCTTTATTTCCATTTCCTAGGCCTGCAAAAATAAAAAACGACAGTTACTGCAACAACCTAAGCACATACGGGGCGGAAATCTGCGGGTGACAGGACCCCGACGGTTTGTCCCAGGCTTCCCGTGCCCAGCTCCGACGTCATCCGTCCTTCCGAGACAATCCCGCCGACGTCCGTAGGGTACGTTAATTTTAAGGCCCTGTATAGTGAGGGGTGGAGACGTACCGGGACCCTCCCTGCACAGAAGCCGTGCATCTTGGTGAGATCAGGAGATCCAAACTCCGCCATTCTCAAATTTGGGAATGCTTCTTTGGCCTCAAACATATGGGCCCAAACTTTTAAATGTTTCCCCGCATCCCTGATGAGGGCAATCACACCTGGGGCCCCTGGGAAATTCTGGGGGTCTTCCACCGACATGTTGTCAATGGAAGAGAGTTTAAAGAGTGGACCTAGAAGGGATTTTTTCCTGGAGGAACAGTTTTTTTCCAGCTCCGTCTTATCCACCCTACATATATCTTCTGCTCTTTTAAAGAGCCTCTTCTTTTTTTTCTTAACCCTATCTGGGTCTGGTGGGGAGGGAATGGACGGTAGAGTGGGTGTATGCTGGGTAGGGGACGCATCCGATGACATGGGGGTGGATGATTGTGTGGGAGTGGGAGTGGGAGTGGGAGGAGGGAGTGGCAAACGTGAGAGTGATGGGGGGAGACTCCTAGGAACAGGTAAAACAATATTCCTTTCTGGAGACGCCGGGGTGGATGCGCATTTGGATTTTTCCCGGCTCCTCCCCGTTCTTTTTTCTGCTGTGTGCTTTTTTGTGGGGACTTCTTCGTCGTCCTCTTCCCTGTTCCTCTTTAAAGAGGAGGACCGCATTGCAGGTAGTTCTTCTACCTCCATCTCCACTTCGGGTTGCTTTGGTAGATGCTGCTTCTTGTTTTCTTCTTTCTTCCGACTCTCTTTGTCAGTCTGCTTTTTGGGAGAAGCCTCCTTTGGGGGGGACGGTAGGCTTGTTTGGGATTTTCGTCCCTTTGCCACCACTTCCTTCCAGCCGTCACTCGAGGTCTTGCCAGTTTCGGCGGTTTTGGTAGCGGTCGCTGCTGTCGCTGCTGCTGTCGTTACTGGAGTCAGTTCTTTTTGTGCTGGCACCTTCTTGGTGGGGCACGCCTTTGCCATATGGCCCAGCTGTCCGCACACCCAACAACATGGTTTCCTCCCTTCCACCACCACCAGCATTCTTCGCATTCGGCAGAGCAAAATGTTTGGGATTTCTTGGAAGTTTTCCTTGTCCAGGGTAATTTGAACTTCCATATCGCCAGTGTCAATTCCTGACTTACTGCAGATGGCCTTCACTTGGCTCACTTCCCCATATTTAGAGAAGAAAGCCCCCATCCGATCTTCTGAGATGTCTATCGGTACTCCGTGGACGGTTATTTTCGTTCGGCGGGTGCCCATATACTCGGTTTGTAACCGTAATGTTTTTGTGTTAAGAACACTTCCCGCTAATCTTCGGGCCTGGTCTTCAGTCTGGAGAAGGAGATCCCAAAGAGCATTGGTCCTTCTGGCCAAAATCTTTGGACAAATGTTCAATGATTTTAGAGCCTCCTCCATGCATTCTCTGCTTACCCCCATTAATTTATGGCTCTTCACGTCTGAAGTAAGCAGAGAAATCGTTCGTACTTTCACTGCATCAAAGGCGTCCTTTATCGTGAGGAATTCGTTGCCGTTGAAACTGCTTTCCAGTTTTTTCCTCTGACTGGCATAAAATTCCCCATCTTTCTTTAACGGCCTATCTTGAGACCAGGCCGATTTTGCTGGCGACACCGGATTTGCCACCGGTGTATCAGGCACTTTTTTATTATTTGTGTCGACCATGGCGTAGACTAAAAACAACCACGGTCGACGTAATCTATCTCTTTTTCTTGCTTTTTTTATAAAAAGTACTTTTTATCATTTCAAACAAAATAAAATTGAACAAGAACGGGTCAAACCAAGGCAATAAACAATTCAACCAAAGAGCAAATGCAAATCAAAATAGGGGGAGGGTAATAAATACAACAAAAAGGAAATAAATGTAAATGTAAAATATTACAATATATACTAAAACGAAAAAGTCAAAACCAAGAAACTTCAAAAACAATGTTGGAAACTGAAAAAGTAACAAAATAAACACTTATCACTGAGTTATTCTTTAAAGTTGTCTCACACCGTATTCAAACGAAAAAACAGTAAACTGCGGTGAACCGGTTGGCATTGGACATTTTATTTTTTGTTGGAATACAACAAATGTGGCACAAGGCCGAAAAGGGGAGGGGTAAAGGCTGGTCATAACTTACTATCCTATACCTAGCTAATCAGATTCGCGACCCATTCATACATTACAATTTACCCATTCACCACAAGAACTCATCCGTCGCCATTCAAACATTCATCCACCATAATACCACATCCACACCAGGGGAACCTACAAAAACGCGCCCCACACCATAAAAATTTTGATGATAATAACATACATTAAAATTCTAATAATGAAAAGATGAAAGTGGGGAGGGAGATGAACCCAATAACAAACTAAAAACTCAAAGAATATTTAAACTAAACATAATTTGTGTTAGTAGGGCCCGTCCAACCCTCAAAATGGAGAGGCCGCTGTATTCTGCCCAGAGGACAGAATCAAGAAACACTCTCGCTAAGGGAGTGGGAAAGAGATAAAATAACCCGGACATGGGGAAATAAAAGGCTGACCTAGTCGAGATGAAAGGTGGGGCCAAAACAAACTGGGGAGGTTGGGAATCTCGACTTGGAACATAACTAAAAAGATAGCCGGGAAACAGGCCGGGAACAACACTTACTCACATTAACTAGGTACACTTAAGCTTGTCTAACCTAACCAAGGGGAGGGTTCCACAGGAAACCACCCCGATGTGACTTTAGATTGACCTAGAAAAGAAAATCAAGGCTAGCCCCGTCCAAACGAACCAAGCTCGCCTCTTTTACCCACCTTTCGTTGAAGACTGTCGAATGCAATCGTTTCCTATCAGTTCTAATCTTCATCTTGAGCTGATGCTCAAAGAATCGGATTAGATCCTGATGCGAAAGACGATTGCCTCGCAAGACTTCCTGCATGCGCGTCGTCCATATCACCATTCGAGCCGTGGCTAGCAGCGTCAGAAACACCATTCGTTTCACCCCGGAATACGGGGGCGACACATTGTCACACGCGTATGCGCGATCAATGGACACGAGTTCTTCGGGAGCGAGACGAGCCGTCAGCTCGCCGACATGGTCCCATAAGGGGCGGACCCGGGGGCAATGGTAGAAGGCGTGCGAAGCCGTTTCTTCTAAACCAAGACCACACCGTTCACAGTCTGGCAAATCCGCCAAGCCCCATATGAAAGCCTTGTCGTTGAGAGGCAGCCGATTCCGAGCCAATCGCCAGGTAAGCGAAAACTCAGGGTTACTGAGATAATCCGCCGCTGGCGCCCAAGACCAGTAGGAGCGATACTCCTCTTCCGAAAAGCAGAGCGTATCACGTAGGGAATCCTTCGCGCGCCCCTCCACTAATCCCCTATAGAAGACTTTCCTAGGCTGTGACAGGTCACTGGACCGCGGAATAGCCTTCAAGGCGAACCGACACTCGCGGAGGAAAAGCGATTGATCCCGGGGTTTACGACGGCGCTCAACCCTCGAGATGGGGGGACTGATAGTAAGGCCAGGGAACGCGTCCCTAACAATCCCCTCCAGAATCGGATCTCCTCTAGTCAATGCGCGGCGTAGGAAAGCCAACCGTGAGGCACGGATGTGACTCAGCAAGTGTGGCATTCCCAGCCCCCCATGACACGGACGTTTAGTGCAGACTCGTCTGTCGACCCTGTTACCGCGTCCCCTCCATAAAATGGAGGATAGCGATCGCTCGAGCGCCTTCCTGTGGGCCTTACAGAGAGGAAGTACTGACAATCGATAAAGAACCAGGGGGAAAATGTATGTAACACACACGTCCGCCCTGCCCTTCACAGACAACCTCCGTCGGTTCCAAGTCTTGCCGGCAGAACCGATCTTTGCTAGTACTTCTGACCAATTCTTCTCCAGCTGGAGGTCGGGTCCAAACCACACTCCAAGAATGCGGACAGGACCGTCCGTCCAACCGAAGCGGCCTGGAAGATCACGCCCCTTCCAGGCACCTAACCGCAAGCCGGACGACTTGTCGCGGTTTATCTTGGCCCCTGTCACCTTCTCGTACCGATCAAGCGCCTTCTGTACCGCTTCAATGTCGCCCCGGGACGACACGAAAGCAGATACGTCATCGGCGTACGCGGAAACCCTGGCTCGAGACCCTCCAGGAACGGCGATCCCGCGTAGGGCCGGACTGCACGTCTCGTCCTTCAGCCGGCGAAGGAGAGGCTCCAACGCCAAAGCATAAAGGAGAGGCGACAGCGGACAACCCTGACGAACCGACCTCGACAGAACAAAAGCGCCCGACAACTTTCCGTTCACCTGTACCACAGCACTGGGGGAGCGATACAGGAGGCTAATCCAGCGGCAGAAGTCGGGTGCGAATCCGGCGGCCTGCAGGACAGTAGCAAGGTAGCGATGGTCGACCCTATCAAATGCCTTGGACTGATCCAAATTGATCAGCGCGGCTTCCTCGTCGTCTTTTACTCCCTCTAGGATCGTGCGGATCAAATGCAGGTTGCTCTGAATTGTTCGGCCCCTCACAGAACAAGTCTGCTCGGGTCCCAACAGAGACTCGGCAACTGACTGCAAACGCTCCTGCAGGATCTTGGCCATAATCTTTAACTCTGTGTTTAGCAGAGTTATGGGCCTGTAATCGTCTAGTTTACCCCCAACACCCTTGCCCTTTTTCAACAGAGTGATCACACCCCTGGAAATGCGGTTGGGGATGGACCCCGACCGAAACCAGTTGTTGAACACTGCAGTCAAAATCGGAACAAAGATGTGCGACAGCCTCAAGTACAATTCATAAGGCAAACCATCCAGACCGGGCGACTTGCCTCTGCCGACCTTCTTCAATGCCTCGTAGACTTCGCCCTCCGTGATCTCTCCCTCGCAGCTAGCTGCTTCAGTCGGCTCAAGCCGAGGAAAGTCAGCCAAATAGCTGCGAAACTCCTCCTCACGGAGACCAGGCTCCTTGGTAAAGCGGCTCTCGAAATGCCGCCGAAACGCCTCGCACATGTCGTCAGTCGACCGCAGAGTACGCCCCTCCGGGGTTTCGACTTGACGAATGTAACGATCACCACCTCGACGGACTTCTTCCCGACGCAGATCTGCGCCCAGGTTCACAGCTTCAGAAGACATCTTACTTAGCCTATGCCTAATTACCTGACCCATGTAGCGCTCGCTATTCGAACGCTGCAGGGCCTCCCTAGCTAGGGCTATCTCTAGGGGATCCCCCCCAGCCTCCGCCCGGGAAAAATTAGCCTTAAGCGTCTTCACCTTTTCAGCTCTATCTAGGGCGAGCCGTTTGCTGAAATCAGTGGTGAAAGACCTAATTCTATCCTTAAGTCGCTCCCACCACTTATTCCCGATAACCGCCCCCACTAGCTCCCGCTGCACTACACTAGTTAGCTGCCTCTGGAAGTCCCGCCTGTCCAGTAAAGACAGATTGAACTTCCAGTAGCCAGCCATTCTAGGCCTATGTTCTAACGCCACACGGGCACAAACGAGTTTGTGATCCGTGTAGCCTACCCAGTGGAACGTGGGACAATCTAACAAGTCTATGTCGGCTCTACGAACTAACATTCTGTCAATGTAGCTAACTACATTGACAGACGGCCAGCTACGAGCCCACGTCCACATTTTCCCCTTGGGATGATCGACCCGGTATCTATCGACGAGACCATAATCGTCGATCAGATTGACCAGGCTACGATCGCCCCTACTCCCGCTAGCGCCCCGCCCCCTGTCTAACTTGGGGTTCAGGATGGCATTCCAGTCCCCCATTAAAACTAGGCGCGATGAATCAACTAGGAACGGCCCCAACCGCCGAAAAAAGGAACCCCGCTCCTCCCAGTCGTTGGGCGCATAAACCGCAACGACCCGAAACGAACCACTTTTCACGGCAATATCGGCCACGATTAACCGGCCCTCGGCATCGGTATGCACAAGGTCCACCTTCGCATCGAGAGTACGTCTGACCAACAAAGAAACTCCTCTGGCACATCGGTCCCCATATGCTGAATAGATGACAAAGTCATCCTCCAGCACACACGCATCGGAAGTGCAAACAAAGTGGGTCTCTTCGATCGCGGCAACATCCACGCCGAAGGACAAGAGATCCCGAAGCAGGCGGGCAGCCTTACCCCGATCTCTCAAGCCCTTCGCATTCAAACTGGCTATCTTTATTTCCATTTCCTAGGCCTGCAAAAATAAAAAACGACAGTTACTGCAACAACCTAAGCACATACGGGGCGGAAATCTGCGGGTGACAGGACCCCGACGGTTTGTCCCAGGCTTCCCGTGCCCAGCTCCGACGTCATCCGTCCTTCCGAGACAATCCCGCCGACGTCCGTAGGGTACGTTAATTTTAAGGCCCTGTATAGTGAGGGGTGGAGACGTACCGGGACCCTCCCTGCACAGAAGCCGTGCATCTTGGTGAGGTCAGGAGACCCAAATTCCGCTATTCTTAAATTTGGGAATGCTTCTTTGGCCTCGAACATATGGGCCCATACTTTTAAATGCTTCCCCGCATCCCTGATGAGGGCAATCACACCTGGGGCCCCCGGAAAGTTCTGGGGGTCTTCCACCGACATGTTGTCAATGGAAGAGAGTTTAAAGAGTGGACCTAGAAGGGATTTTTTCCTGGAGGAACAGTTTTTTTCCAGCTCCGTCTTATCCACCCTACATATATCTTCTGCTCTTTTAAAGAGCCTCTTCTTTTTTTTCTTAACCCTATCTGGGTCTGGTGGGGAGGGAATGGACGGGAGAGTGGGTGTATGCTGGGTAGGGGACGCATCCGATGACATGGGGGTGGATGATTGTGTGGGAGTGGGAGTGGGAGTGGGAGTGGAAGGAGGGAGTGGCAAACGTGAGAGTGATGGGGGGAGACTCCTAGGAACAGGTAAAACAATATTCCTTTCTGGAGACGCCGGGGTGGATGCGCATTTGGATTTTTCCCGGCTCCTCCCCGTTCTTTTTTCTGCTGTGTGCTTTTTTGTGGGGACTTCTTCGTCGTCCTCTTCCCTGTTCCTCTTCAAAGAGGAGGACCGCATTGTAGGTAGTTCTTCTACCTCCATCTCGACTTCGGGTTCCTTTGGTTGATGTTGCTTCTTGTTTTCTTCTTTCTTCCAATTTTGTTTCTCAGTCTGCTTTTTGGGAGAAGCCTCCTTTGGGGGGGACGGGAGGCTTGTTTGGGATTTTCGCCCCTTTGCAACCACTTCCTTCCAGCCGTCACTCGAAGTCTTTCCAGTTTCGGCGGTTTTGGTAGCGGTCGCTGCTGTCGCTGCTGCTGTCGTTACTGGAGTCGGTTCTTTTTGTGCTGGCACCTTCTTGGTGGGGCACGCCTTTGCCATATGGCCCGGCTGTCCGCACACCCAACAACATGGTTTCCTCCCTTCCACCACCACCAGCATTCTTCTCGTTCGGCAGAGCAAAATGTTTGGGATATCTTGGAAGTTTTCCTTGTCCAGGGTAATTTGGACTTCCATATCCCCAGTGTCTATTCCTGACTTACTGCAGATGGCCTTCACTTCGCTAACTTCCCCATATTTAGAGAAGAAAGCCCCCATCCGATCTTCTGATATGTCAATCGGCACTCCGTGGACAGTTATTTTTGTTCTGCGGGTGCCCATATACTCGGTTTGTAACCGTAAATTTTTTGTGTTTAGAACACTTCCCGCTAATCTTCGGGCCTGATCTTCAGTCTGGAGAAGGAGATCCCAAAGAGCATTGGTCCTTCTGGCCAAAATCTTTGGACAAATGTTCAATGATTTTAGCGCCTCCTCCATACATTCTCTGCTTACCCCCATTAATTTATGGCTCTTCACGTCTGAAGTAAGCAGAGAAATAGTTCTCACTTTCACTGCATCAAAGGCGTCCTTAATCGTGAGGAATTCGTTGCCGTTGAAACTGCTTTCCAGTTTTTTCCTCTGACTGGCATAGAATTCCCCATCTTTCTTTAGCGGCCTATCTTGAGACCAGGCCGATTTTGCTGGCGACACCGGCTTTACCACCGGTGTATCAGGCACTTTTTTATTGTTTGTGTCGACCATGGCGTAGACTAAAACACAGCCACGGTCGACGTAAGTTATTTTTACTTGCTCCTTTTATAAATTATACTTTATATCATTTCAAACAAAATAAAATAGAACAAGAACGGGACAAACCAAGGCAATAAACAATTCAACCAAAGAGCAAATGCAAATCAAAATAGGGGGAGGGTAATAAATACAACAAAAAGGCAAATGAAAGGTAAATGTAAAATATTCCAATATATACTAAAACGAAAAAGTGAAAACCAAGAAACTTCAAAAACAATGTTGGAAACTGAAAAAGTAACAAAATAAACACTTATCACTGAGTTATTCTTTAAAGTTGTCTCACACCGTATTCAAACAGTAATTAGTAAACAGTAATCAACAAACTGCGGTGAACCGGTTGGCATTGGACATTCGGAGAGAGTAACCAAAATGGCCGCCTTTATATAAGACGGATTGAATATTTTACGCCTTCTGATTGGTTAACCTTTATTTGGGGGGGACTATAAAGTGAGTCCAGTCATTTGAGTTTGCTCACTAGTACATACATAATGGCAGACAAAATTGTAACATGAATTGGTCAAGAATCTCATACCGCAGAGTCTTCTTTCGGGTAAGCAGTATGGCTTTTTGTTTCTCTCGGTAAACTATTGATGTGTTAACGATTTTTCCTGAAAGAATCTATCAAGCTGAGAAAAGAATAGTGAAGATCGGGCTGTTGCTTTGGATATCTCGAAAGCGTTTACCAGTGTTTGTTATGGCGGTCTCCTTCGCAAGTTGAAAGGTTGTGGTATTTCTGGACGAATTTTTGAACGCATTCAATCTTTCTTATCGAATCACGAAATGAAAGTTGTCCCGAACGGCCACTCTTCTAGATCTTTGTATTAATTCAGGTGTGCCCCCCCCATGGTCTCTATGCTTGGATATACGTTGTTTCTAATTTTCATCAATGACCTTCATGATAGAATCAGTTCTCAAATCGTTATCTATATTGAAGACAATTATTTACTCTTAATAGTAAGTTTGACCGGTTCGATAAGATCAAATTGACCTAAAATCTGCTGGTAACTGGACCAAGGAATAGCTCCAAGACCAAACAGCTCTCTATCAATCATCTAAGATACCTTTGTTTGTCTTCAATCCTGCATTGACCAACAATATATATATATATATATATAAATATAATCCTTGAAAATGGCTAAATGTATAGCCGAAAGCGCTCGGATAAAAAGAACATTTGGATAATTTTTATATAATTTGTCATCCGGAAAGAAAAAAATTATTAGATCGCACGAGATATTATATATAAAACTAAATAAAAGCACCATGTCAGTCGTTTTTAATGAAATGTGCATGGAAAATTCACAAATATATATATATATATATATATATATATATATATATAGGTATTGAATGGCAAAATAGAAAAATCATACGTTCTTTGAAAAATTTCTTTGAATTCAATAATGTTTTTTGATCTCAAAAGTGACCTAAAATTTGCTGTTAACTGGACCAAGGAATAGCTCCAAGACCAAAAAGCTCTCTATCAATCATCTAAGAGACCTCTGTTTGGCTTCAATCCTGCATTGACCAACAATATATATATATATATATATATATATATATATATATATATATATTGAATGACAAAATATAATAATCATTTGAACTCAATAATGTTTTTTAACTTGCAATCCTATATATAGATGGATGGACGAAATACAACAAATATCGTTTACAATCGTACATCGAGATAAACAATGAAGGTACAAGGACGCTGGTCTTAGTTTAAATATTAAAATTTTGCCACTCGATTTCTCGGGTCCCATATCCAATCCAAACACTTTCAACTTTTTATCTCTTTTATTTTTATTTTGATCGCTATTGGTCTTAAATATCCTGCGCTGTCATTTTGTTTGTTTTGTTATGAAAGGAAATACGCAAACGTTACGATTGCAATAAAATCATTGTCAATAAAAATGTCTGCAGGTTTCCTTGTTTTGCAGCCTAAAGCCGATAATACATCTTGAAAAAAAACCTGAGATTTAAAACGTCTCCATCTTCTTTCGGTGAAATATTGAATTATGGTAGTTTTTAACGACGGACTGAAATTTAAAATTATCAATATCAATTTTCTTTGGCAAGCTGACGACTAAAAGTCTAATTTGGGGTCGAATTGAAATGTTAAACTTTGCCCTTATCAGACTATGATCTGTCCAACATTCAGCTCACACACGCTAAATATATCCTTCATGTCAGATTAGCGAACCAGAAAATGAGATGCCAGTTCTTTGGTCTAGAACCTTTTTATTCTTTTGATTAAAATAGATGCTTGAAACAGCAAGGTCATGCTGTGTGCAGAAATAAAGAAATGTTAATCCATTTCCATTACATTTACTTACATATTTCCGGGATAGAGGCAAAGTTAAACAGTTTATTCGAGCAGGTGTATTGCAATCTCCGATGATAACAAGTGTTTCGTCATTTTGCACTTTCAGTGTTAATATTCCAAGATCAGAAAAGAATCATTCGTTGCTTTAAGGTGAATGAACCACAGTTGAAACATATGCGCTCATGACAGTCAGACATCTACCTTCTTTGATCTGTACACGATTGGAAATTTCACTGGAGAAAACCCTTTACAGTAGAACTAAGTGAGTCTCTAAGGGTAAAACAAGTACCACACTCTCTTCCTTCAGGCAGAGAAAGTATATCCAAAAGTGTTTTATGTTACTTGGCCAAATTAATTTTGAATATTTTTATCTATTTCTCAGAATCTAATGCCCGTATGATGCCAGTTTTCTTTATATGCAAATAAGCACAAAAAGGAATATAAAACTCAATTTTCAGAACAATAGTTTAAATACAACAAATTAAACAGGCGAATTAAGCAAAATAGGAAAAGATAAAAAATATTCGTACATTATGAAAAATAGAAAACATTGAACAATTTTCACAATATTAATAGTCAACAACATGGCCTCTCATCTTTATAACTTGCTGTAATCGTTTACCAAAGTTTTGATTTTTTGATTTGAACAAATCTTTTCTGGGATTTTCTTCCATTCTTCAATGGTTACACGTTCTAATTCCTGAAAGTTTTTTGGTAGCCGACGATTTATTCAAATTTTCTTGCCATAGATTTTCAATACAATTCAAGTCAGGACTCATTGAAGGCTTTATCAGAACTGTGTTCTTCTTTTTCTGAAGCCATGCAGTCACTGATTTAGACGTATATTTGGAATCATTATCTTGCTGGAAAGTAAATCGCCGACGTGGATGAAGATTTTGCGCTGATACTTGTAGATTTTCAGCCAGAATTTTGATATAGTCTGCAGATTTCCTTATTCCTCTTATTTCAATTGTCCAATCCCCCTTTGAGCTAAAGCAACCCCCAAAACATCATCTAACCGCCTACATGTTTTAATGTTGGTTGCCACTGTGTTCTTTGTGAGGAAAGCCTCACCTTTCTTGCGCCAAATCTTCTGTGCAACATTATCTCCAAAAAGCTGAATTTTCGTTTCATCAATCCATAGTACTTGTTTTCAAAAGTAATTCTCTTTGTCGAAGAACGTTTTGGCAAGATTAAACCGAGCAACAATGTGACCTGGTTTGTGACAAGAGATTCATCATGGTCGGTTTCCATACAACCCATTTCTATTCAAACAACGTTATATTGTGCGAGTACTTATGCTGATATCTATTATATGCAAACGTTTGGCAATGTCTTTCAAAACAACTTTAGGGTTTATGCTAACCTCGCGACACAGTTCTCGTTCAGATCTCGGTGACAATTTGGGTTTTCTTCCACGACCAGGCAAATTCTCTGTAGTGCCGAACTGTTTAAACTTCTTTATAGCGATCTGTGTCGTAGATCTAGGGATAGCTAACCGGTTTGAAATAGGGCTGTAAATATTTCCAGACTTGTGTAAGTTAATTGTCTGTCTCAAGTCAACGCTAAGCTCATTTGTTTTCCCCATCGTGTTGTTAACGTAAGAATAACTATGGTGACACTATACGTGACGTTTTTTGCTGGAATTATTACAAATATTCTACTGTATAAATAGTCTAGAAGGCTTCACCGACAAAATAATTATGTAAATTAATTATATTTACGCGAATCAATCAATTTAAAACGATGACTTCTACTGTATGAATAATTTTCTCTTTTCTTATTTTACATAAATTCGTCTGTCAATTTTTTTGTATTTAACCTATTGTATGAAAACTGAGTTTTATATTATTTTTTGTGCTTGTTAACATATAAAAAACCTGGTGGCAAACGAGTATTAGATTCTGAGAAATAGATAAAAATATTCAAAATTGGTGGGTGTATGAATAATTTCTTCTGCGCCCAAGCAAATTCTTTGTCATGTCAAACTGATTAAACGTCTTTTTTAACAGACTGTACTGTAGATCTAGGAATAACTAACCGGTTTAGAATAGTGCTTTAACTATTTCCCGACTTGTGGAAGTTAATAGTTCTCTGTCTCAAGTCAACACTAAACTCCTTTGTCTTCCCTATCGTGTTGTTAACGTAAGAATAACAATGGTGACACTCTATACACCACGTGATGTTCTTTGCTGGAATTATCAGAAATATTCTACTGAATAAATAATCTAGAAGGCTTCACCGATAAAATAATTAGGTATATTACTTATACTTATAGAAATCAATCAATTTAATCGATATTTGTTACTGTACAAATGACTTTCTCTTTTCCTATTTTGTATAATTCACCTGTCAAATTTGTTGTATTTAATCTGTTGTTCTGAAAATTGACTTTTATAATCCTTTTTGTGCTTATTAACATATAAAAAGCTTGGTGTCATACGAGTATTAGATTCTGAGAAATAGATAAAAATATTCAAAATGAATGGGTGTACGAATTATTTTGTTGTTGACTATATATATATATATATATATATATATATATATATATATATATATATATATATATATATATATATATATATATATAGGTAACTATACTCGTGTGGAAAAACCTTCGAAATCTTGATTTAACAATAGCCAAATCAATCAAGAAGGGAAAAAAGGTTTTTAAAAAGAAAGAGCCAGGAACATGAAAGTCTGTCGAAAATAATCGCACAGATATAGGTTCAAGGCCCAAAGAAAGAACCCCGATACGAGTAAACAACTAACTAAAGAGCTCGATACAAACGTAGAGCAAACCTAGTCAAACCTAATGAGCCAGACAAACCTACCAAGGTTTCACTTAGGCAGATTGTCAGGGCCAGCAGACCCTGAAGATCATCCTAAGTGAAACCTTGGTAGGTTTGTCTGGCTCATTAGGTTTAACTATATATATATATATATATATATATATATATATATGTACAGTGGGGGAAACAAATATTCGTATACATATAAATTTTTAATTTATTGTATTTACACCTAATGAATAAGTATACTTTTCATATAATTATCTATACACAGATGCATAATAACTAAATCGTAATATTAAAAATAAAGCATTGATAATGTTACATACATAAAGATTCCTACGAATCTCAGTGGACTTAAAAGAAAATAAATTGATCTATTTATCTTCTAAAAATAATGTGAGAAATCATGTTGTTATAATTGGCACCAGGTAGATCTGGTGAGACGTGAATCCTTAAACAACGTCTGCAATACCAGAGCTTGCCACAGCACATACTGTGACATCGACCACTTCCTGATCTCTTCAAAAGTTAAAGGTAAAACCTAATACTATCTACCATTCAAAGAAATGCCAGCTGAGAGTTAACTCAGATGATGATTTTTTGGTTTGTTTTGGTTCGGTTTGGTTTGGTTTGTTTTACGGCATATCAACCTCAATGGGTTATTTAATGCCGACAACATTTTTAGGATAGATTCATATGAATAGAATATGTATTTTTTGGTTTAGATTGAATTGGTTTATTTTGTTTTACGGCATATCAACCTCAATGGGTTATTTAATACCGACAACATTTTTAGGATAGATTCGTATGAAAAGAATATGTATTCTTTGGTTTAGATTGGTTTGGTTTATTTTGTTTTACAGCATATCAACCTCAATGGGTTATTTAATGCCGACAACATTTTTAGGATAGATTCATATGAATAGAATATGTATTCTATTGTTTAGATTGGTTTGGTTTATTTTGTTTTACGGCATATCAACTTCAATGGGTTATTTAATGCCGACAACATTTTTAGGATAGATTCGTATGAATAGAATATGTATTTGTTGGTTTAGATTGAATTGGTTTATTTTGTTTTACGGCATATCAACCTCAATGGGCTATTTAATGCCGACAACATTTTTAGTATAGATTCATATGAATAGAATATGTATTCTTTTGTTTAGATTGGTTTAGTTTATTTTGTTTTACGGTATATCAACCTCAATGGGTTATTTAATGCCGAAAACATTTTCATTGTTCTTAACAGTTCTTTTCCAAAAATCTATTTCTGATAATTTTTTTTCCTTCAAAAATCTATTTCTCGTAAGAATTTTCCTTCACTGGTAATATATTTTTTTGAAAAAAATGTATTGCTGGTAATATTTGTTTTTCAAAAATGTATTGTTGGTAATAATTTTGTTTACAAAGTATTTCTTGTATTAAAACCTATTTTTACACTTTCATAATGTTTTGACCAGAGTTTGTGGTTTAACTATTTGCCCATAGCTGGGTCCCTAACAGGTGCTACCACCCCGGTTTAGGTGGTGCCATGCTCCTCATAACCTCCTGATCAGAGGCCTTGCTGTTGGACGTAGATTATCGTCTTACTCAGGACGCGGATGTAGTTTATTGTCTTACCCAGGTCGCCTCAGATGATGAAAATAAAAACAAAAGTTTTTAGGTTTGCAGAGACTCTTCCCATGACTCGTCAAAGTAAGTGGAAGACAAATGCAACTCCGTTCGGAACACGTTCTACAATGCTACCGTCTCGAGATATGGTGTACAAGAACTAAGACGGATTTGAGGTTAACGTCTCCACATTAGACCCAGGCATCAACGCTAACCGCAGCGCGCTGATTAGATTCAAGCTTGTCCCTAGCCAGAAAAGAATCTACAGGCTCTGAAAGCTGCAAGGGGCCCAGCAAATTGCCCGCCACTTTGCAAATGACGAATGGCTCCAACTGTCAGATAGCATCCAACAGACCTCGGACAACGATAAATTCTGGAACACGTACGAGGTGATTAAACAAGTCAAACCAAGAAAGAAATCTGCGGCCCAAAAATCAAATACAAGGAAATTAATTATGGAAAAAACAAAAACAAAATGAGCCAATAGATAATAAACTACATATAACTTTATTCAAGAGAAAATTTCATCATGGTGGGTGCTGTTATTGAATGTCTGCTAGTCTTGGAAGAACTGGAGAATGGAAGAATTTAGTGAAAATTTTGACGCTATGCCTTATGGCAAAGAACCAGGTGAAGGCGGGATTCCAACAGATATCATCAAATGCAGTAAGCCAGCTTTAATGAAATTACTCCTCTGCTGGAGATCCGCAGGACGTACGCAATACTGCATCAGAACAAAGCCAAAGATGTGGTTTAGCAGCGACTACTTTTGGCATCTTCTTTCCCGTATTATTGAGTTTTGCGTTCATACAATCCGAAGAAGTTGTATACTTATACACAAGAAGTAATGCTAAATTATTCAACTTGACCCGCCTGAGGGAAAGGGTCAAGGTGTGTACAGTACTCATCCGAGAAATGCTGCTTGCTGATGACGCAGCTGTGACCCCACACACTAGACACGATCTCTAGCAGTAAAGTTTAGAACACCAAATAGAATGGCTGGCGAAGACGTGGGAAAGAAAAGAAAAGAATAAAATAAAAGTAACTTCAAAAGTACTAGGAGACATACATTTAAGATCAAGCGTATTTAGTTGATGGAATTCTTTACCAAGTTTAAAGAACTACGAGTAGAATATTCGACGCTGTCGAGTTGGATTTGAATTTCTCTGGGCAGATACTCTCACTAATACGACGATGGATGTGCCAGCATTTCCGTTTTAGTCAGTTCAAACATGCTTGACTATTAACATAACACATAAACCTTGCCTTGAGAGAATATTGGGCCTCAAGCTAACACCTGATCTCAAGTGAAATTCCTATATATGACCCATTGCTGAAAATGCAATTATACTGCCCCAACAAGTACATGACTCCTTATGCTATCCTCTATGAGTTCAAAAGCATCTCTGAGTCCTTGTCACGGAAGAATATTTTTCCACACGCCACCCTCTTTCTCACAGGTGAAATGCAGCGTGTCTCCCACCGTTCTATCGCTACTACCATGGAAAGGGTTCGAACGAGAAGTAAGTTCCACTCGAACAGCTTCTCCCTACGAACCACTCCTCTATGGAAGAGACTCCCAAGAGGAAATTTCTCTGGTCATTACAATCTTAACATGTTCAAGTCTAGAGTCAACCGTTATCTTCCACGCCTATCCATATAAATAACCACTTAGCCTTACCCTCTACCTCGAGTGACCACCGGGCTTTGTACAGGGTAAACCTTACTGCAATAAAATGTTTCGAAAGTTCAAATATGAAAAAAGAGGTTTCATTTTTTCTCTATATTCATTTAAACAAACTGCTCCACTTCAAGCGTTCACTTTACGACTAGATTCAAGAAACCCATGTAGTTATGTGACCGAAATATTCAGAAAATGATTTATCTAATCATGAAAAATTAACTTGAAACTTCTGTGCGGAGGATCAACAAATTCTACGGCGTTTTAACAGACGCCTATCCACATAAAAAAGCCAGAAATCATAGATGACCAAATCGGGACTATAATAAGAGTTGACAGAATTTGGTGATGCGATCTTTTGCCCCCAAAATTCTGCATTGTTAATGCAACGATCACATAGCACACAAGTTCTCCCAAATGCACTCACTGCCGACTGAGAACCCCCAAGGGATTGGCTATTGTCAAACATTGACAGTAAGGCCACTTCTGGTGCGTCGCCAAGTTACGTCAAGGCAATGCAATCTGAATGTGTTACAGATAGATGCTTTCTCTCCCTTTCTCCTCTCTTCTTCTCTCCCCCATATATATATATATATATATATATATATATATATATATATATTGATGCATGTTTCATTAAATAATATAGATAAGTTTTGTCTATTTATTTTAAGTAAATTCCTTTCATATTGTCTGATAAGCTTAATAACATTATCATTGAAAGACGAAAGAAAATCACCATATTGATACATGTTTTTTAATCCTATCTAAGTTTTCGGCTTACATAAGCCATTATCAAAGATGACAATTACATTACAATATATTAAACAATGCACGGACAAAACAATAATGATAGTCTGTTTTTGTTGCATGAAAAATTTCCAAGCAACGACAAACTCGTGTATACGAGACGCGGAAGCGAAAATCGCGCCGCAGCTCGTGACGTCACACATGACCACGCGAGAGTGAAAAACGAGAAGTATTAAGTATGTGAAGCCGTTGGTATAAACCAATTGCTTCTGTTATCAATTATAGGCATTTAAGAATATTTGTGGAGATTTCATAGTTTCTTTTGTTCAGGTTAGGTTTCAACAGTTTTATGTATATAGCTTCAAGAATTTTAAGTTTTTGTTTATTGTTTTTATGTTTAAGTATAGTTGTGTTTTCAACGAAGATTTTCCGTAATTGTGTATGTGGCCAGTCATGTTGTTTTAAATGTCTAAAAATGTTGGAATTGTCCTTCAAATGTAGAGTCAAGCGCCGTGAAAGTGAGTTTGTGGGGTGACCACATAAATATTATTTAATCCATTGGAGATACAATCTCCCAAAGGGCACTTGAATTTGTAAACTATGTTGGTTTTTTGCAAATCGCTAACAGGGAGGAGAATCATTGCGAATAATTGAGTTAGTTATACTAGATTTAATGTAGTATATGATTAACTTAAGATATATATATATATATATATATATATATATATATATATATATATAAAATTGGTTATAAAGATTGACTTGCTAGATCAGTTACGACTGAGAAGACTCACTGAGTGCCCCATACTTAAAGCCCTGTGCCACATCTAAGCTGCGCTTAGAAAATCACAATATTCGGGCGCCTCGAGGCGGTGTAATGGTTGACAATCTTGTCTCGATGGGACAGTTACGACTGAGCATTGAGTTCGATACTCACTGGGTGCCCCCTACTTTCAGCCTTATTCCACATCTAAGCTACGCTTGGAAAATCACTTTAGATGTGTTGCTTCAACCAATGGATCCCACATGGAAGTGTCCTGATCCATTTAAATAAAATGAGAGTGAATATATATATATATATATATATATATATATATATATATATATATATATATATATATATATATATATATATATATATATATATAAAGATGTATACTTTTAAGGTGTGCTATATTTATGGAATAAAGTGATCAATATCAGCTATATAGCGTATATAAATGTAAAAGTGGACATTGAAATCAACACTCAGAAGCGACACTCAGATTGTTAGATGCAATCATCAGGGCGGCCTGACGATTTCGTCAAGCCTGCGGCCTCTGAGCGTTGAATTCAATGTCCACTTTTATATATATATATATAGGCACGGTGGAGTAATGGATAACGGCTTGGAATGAGGAATCGGAGAGCCGAGTTCGAATTCCAGTCGAATCCATTACATTCCTTTGGAAAGGTGTGAATCCTCTTCTTCTCCCTCCAACTATGGGTAAATAGCAGGACAGACTGGGTTCTATAGCCTTGGACGGCAACTGGTCTAGGAGAAGGACAACTCTGAATTCAAAACCTGCGTAGGATCGTTTGGGGACCTTGTGGCATACAGGTCCCTGTATTCGTCC
>OZ038500.1:91828884-91836384 GCA_964036315.1 Acanthosepion esculentum | reverse complement strand
TGGGTAAGACGATAAATTATATCCGGCAGCAAGAACACTGATCGGCAGAGAAAAGGCGATAAATTCAGAAAGATTGTTAAACTACGGTGGGGGGGGCATTAAAAAGGCGATATATTCAGAAATATTATTAAACTACGGTGGGGAGAGGTAATAAGGTGTTAAATTCAGATAGATTGTTAAAATGTGGTGGGGGCCAGTAAAAAGGTGATAAATTGATAAAGATAGTTAAACTACGGTGGGGGGGGGCGCAGTAAACAGGCGGCAAATTCGGAAAGATTGTTAAACTACGGTGGGGAGTCAGTAAAATGTTGATAAATTCCGAAATATTGTTAAACTACGGTGGGGGGCAGTAAAAAGGCGATAAATTCAAAAAGATTCTTAAACTACGTTGGGGGTAGTAAAAAGGCGATAAATTCATGAAGATTGTTAAACTACGGTGGGTGGTAGTAAAAAGGCGTTAAATTCAGGAAGATTGTTAAAATATTGTGGGTGGTAGTAAAAAGGCGATAAATTCAAAAAGATTGATAAACTATGGTGGGGAGGGGCAGTAAAATGCATATATTCAGAAATATTTACGGTGGTGAGAGGTAAAAAGGTGATAAATTCAGGAAGATTGTTAAACTGCGGTGGAGGCCGTAAAAATGCGATAAATTCAGAAAGAGTGTTAAAATATTGGGGGGTGGAAGTAAAAAGCGATAAATTCAGAGAGTTTGTTAAACTACGGTGGGGTGGGGCAGGAAAAAGCGATAATTTCAAAAAGATTGTTAAACTACGGTGGGTGGTAGTAAAAAGGCGATATATTCAGAAAGATTGTTAAACTACGGTGGGGAGGGGGCAGTAAATAGGCGATAAATTCAGATAGATTGTTAAACTACGGTGAGGGGCAGGAAAAAGGCGATAAATTCAAAAAGATTGTTAAAATACGGTGGGGGGCAGTAAAAAGGCGATAAATTCACATAGATTGTAAAAATACGGTGGGGGTGGGGCAGTAAAAAGGTGATAAATTCGGATAGATTGTTAAACTACGGTGGGGGCAGTAAAAAGGCGATAAATTCAAAAAGATTGTTAAAATACGGTGGGGGGCGGTAAAAAGCCGACGAATTCAGATAGATTATTAAAATACGGTGGAGGGCTGTAAGAAGGCGATAAATTCAGATAGATTTTTAAAATACGGTGAGCGGCAGCAAAAAGGCGATATACCTAGAAAGAGTGTTAAACTACGGTGGGAGGCAGTAAAAAGGCGATATATTCAGAAATATTATTAAACTACGGTGGGGAGAGGTAAAAAGGTGATAAATTCAGATAGATTTTTAAACTACGGTGGGGAGGGGACAGTAAATAGGCGATAAATTCAAAAAGATTGTTAAACTACGGTGGGTGGTAGTAAAGAGGCGATACATTCAGGAAGATTTTTAAACTACTGTGGGGGCAGTAAAAAACCGATATATTCAGAAATATTTTAAAACTACGGTGGGGAGGGGTAAAAAGCTGATAAATTCAGATAGATTGTTAAACTACGGTGGGGAAGGGGCAGTAAAAAGGCGATAAATTAAAAAAAATATTAAACTACGGTGGGGGCAGTAAAAGGCGATATATTCAGAAATATTGTTAAACTATGGTGGGAGGCGCAGTAAACAGGCGGCAAATTCGGAAAGATTGTTAAACTACGTTGGGGGCAGTAAAAAGTCGATAAATTCCGAAAGATTGTTAAACTGTGGTTTAAAGGCGATAAATTCAGAAAAATTGTTAAAATATTGTGGGGGGGGTAGTAAAAAGGCGATAAATTCAGAAAGATTGTTAAACTACGGTGGGGGCCAGTAAAATGCGATAAATTCAAAAAGATTGTTAAACTACGGTGGGGGGCACTAAAATGGCGATAAATTCAAACAGATTCTTAAACTACGTTGTGGGTGGCAGTAAAAAGGCGATAAATTCAGAAAGATACTTAAACTGCGGGGTTCATTAGAAAGCGATATATTCAAAAAGATTGTTAAACTACGAGAATATTCAAGAAATTTATTCAAGGTTAATTATTCCTGAAAGATAAAACAGTGATAATAATTTTTACCGCTTTTTTTTTTTTTTTTACTGAGGACCCTATGTAGCGAAGGAATGCGAGAAGAAAGGACAGAGTGCATAGTTATCGGCAAGAAGATGAGCTCAAAACTCAAATTACAAACTGGGGACAAGAACAGGAATTTAAATATCTGGGAAGTGTTCTGACAGAAGACGGAAAGTTCGACACTGAGACCCGAAGACGTATTAGGATGGCGAAATATGAATACCAATAGCTAAGCAGAGTATTAAGAAGCAGGAAAATGTCGTTAGAAACAAAGAAAAGTGTACTGGACTATTACGTGATATCTGTACTCCTGTATGGCAGTCTCCTCAAATAGGAAGAAGCGACTTGAAGCAACAGAAATGCAGTTCTAAAGAAGGATTCTGGGGAGAACTAGAAAAAAGGGATTAAGCATAAACTACAGGAAGACATGATCATCAGTAAAAAGATGAGCCCAAAATGCAATTTACACGTTGGGGGACACTAAAATCCAGCAGGTACAAAAATTTAAATATCTGGGAAGTGTTCTGACAGAGGAAGGAAAGTGCGATACTGAGATACAAAGACGTATTGGGATGGTCAAAGATGCACTCCAAAAGCTAAGCAGAGTATTAAGAGACAAAAACATTTCTTTAGAAACAAAGAAATGAGAGTTGAAATTTCTGAGGCACCTAATGAGGAAGAAGGGCTTGAAATTTCTGGGGCACCTAATGAGGAAGAAGGGTTTGAAATTTCTGGGGCACCTAATGAGGAAGAAGGGTTTGAAATTTCTGGGACACCTAATGAGGAAGAAGGGCTTGAAATTTCTGGGGCACCTAATGAGGAAGAAGGGCTTGAAATTTCTGGGGCACCTAATGAGGAAGAAGGGCTTGAAATTTCTGGGACACCTAATGAGGAAGAAGGGCTTGAAATTTCTGGGGCACCTAATGAGGAAGAAGGGCTTGAAATTTCTGGGGCACCTAATGAGGAAGAAGGGCTTGAAATTTCTGGGGCACCTAATGAGGAAGAAGGGCTTGAAATTTCTGGGACACCTAATGAGGAAGAAGGGCTTGAAATTTCTGGGGCACCTAATGAGGAAGAAGGGCTTGAAATTTCTGTGGCACCTAATGAGGAAGAAGGGCTTGAAATTTCTGGGGCACCTAATGAGGAAGAAGGGCTTAAACGCCATGTGGCTTCTTTTATCCGCCGTGTCCATCCAAGACGTTAGGTGATCATAGCCCTCCACATATTCCTGTCACTTATAGTTATTGATATGTTTTCTCTTTTTTTTTATTTCTCCCAAACCCTGTTCTACCACCTATTTGTCCAATCTCATTAAGTATGTTAGCGCTGCTTTCCTCTGTCCCTCAATCTGCCTTGTGAGTTACAGGTTTTCCAAGCCCTTCTTCCTCATTAGGTGCCCCAGAAATTTCTACTCTCATTTCCTGATGTTAAATATAAATTTCCTTTTTGTTTCTATTTTTTCCAACACCTTGTTGTTCGACCCATGAATGAATTTGCCTATTTCCAGATCGGAAGTTCGAATCACAACTAAATTCTCTGAATTCAACTTTAGACACCTCGATGTGTTTAGTAAGCTGATCTAGTTCGACATTGCTGTTTGTGGCATTATACCAGACTAGGATTATTATTTATTGCTTTTTGGCCCTGAGGCGAAAATGAATCAAAGTCCCGTTCTGAAAAAAGGCGTCATCCCAAGCTACACTTTCAACATAGAACTTGAGGGTGGGTCAGGTTTAATTCCTGATGCCTGAGGCATCCCCTCACTGAAAAGTACCGAATGAACTCAAAAGTATGACACCACTTTCATGTAAGAGTGCGGGGCTCCACATTTATTGACAAACGACCATCGTTAGTGGGTAGGTAAACAGTTTCACCTTCTGGTTCTTCTAACCAAAATTGTTTTTATTCCTTTTTTTCATGTCTCATCGCTTCTTCTTCTTCTTTCTCCGTTTTCTACGTCTTAAAATTATTTCTTTTTCACCTTCTAAAACATGGTTTCCTGAAAAACAAACCTGAGATCCAAGTTTTATTATATAGAATATGAATAAAACTTCATATTGGATCTGAAGGCGTTATTTAAAGAAAAAAAATACATATAGGCCGATTTGTTGAGTTATAAATACCAGAAATGCAAATAAATTAAATAATATACAATTATCTGTCTATATTTCTGAAATGAGGTATTATGTACATTATTTCATTCCGGCGTTACAACCACCTGAAGATGGCCGGAGCGTACAGCGGCCGAAATGTTGTAATAAATATGGCGACAAAGATGACGACAATAGTCCGAATAATGTAAATAGTGTACATAATACTTCATCTCAGAAATATAGGCAGATACTGAAAGGCCGAAACGTTGTAATAAATATGGCGACAAAGACGAGAACAATAGTCCGAATAATGTAAATTGTGTAGATAATACCTCATCTCAGAAATATAGACAGATACTGAACGACCGAAACGTTGTAATAAATATGGCGACAAACATGAGGACAATAGTCCGAATAATGTAAATTGTGTAGATAATACCTCATCTCAGAAATATAGACAGATACTGAACGACCGAAACGTTGTAATAAATATGGCGACAAAGACGAGAACAATAGTCCGAATAATGTAAATAGTGTACATAATACCTCATCTCAGAAATATAGACAGATACTGAATGATCGAAACGTTGTAATAAATATGGCGACAAAGACGAGAACAATAGTCCGAATAATGTAAATTGTGTAGATAATACCTCATCTCAGAAATATAGACAGATACTGAAAGGCCGAAACGTTGTAATAAATATGGCGATAAAGATGAGGACAATAGTCCGAATAATGTAAATAATGAATATACAATAATTCTCAAAACTTTAAATAAGAAAAAGAAGCTTGAAAATATATTAGCCAATTTACTGTTAATCTCGAAATTCAGACAACTAAAAGCCCGAAGTATATATTGGCCGAAACGTCGAGCTAAAAACAACAGAAATGACAATGCTAGTACGAATTAGGTCTAAAACTATAATTAAATGCTATCGTTTAATTTTCATAACGAATAATTTTTTTTTAAATACATATGGAAAAAGAGGTGCAATTAAATTTTTCGTAGGAAAAACGTGTATTTCTTAGTAATTAAAGTCCAAGTACTGTACATAATTATTTATTTATTTTAAGTAATTTGTAGATATTTTTACATAGTTTACGACACAAATTACTCTCGAAACTTCAGATAGTAACTAGAAGCCCGAAGAAGATATTGGCTGAAAGATTGAGTTCAATACAAAAGAAATGAAGATTCCAATTTAAAAAATATGAGAAATAATGCACAATGAACCTGGTAGCTTCAGATAGTATCAAGAAGCCCAATGAATATGAAATACCGATATGTAGAACTAAAAACAACAGAGACGAGGATACTCGTCCCTACATTGAAAACGTGCTTCTTTCTTATTTGGTCGGTTGTTTTGTTTGTTTTTGTTTGTTTGTTTGTTTAAACAGCTGTCGCTAATGTGGCATCTCCTCTTGTTTCTCCTCTCACAGATTGGTACCTCCTGCCTCGCCAATTAACCGGCCACCTTGGCAACGAAACGTGTTTGAGGCAATGACGCAGCAATAATTAATAAATAGATAAGTAAACACAGATTAATTGGCATCGTAAACTCGTTTTAGTAAGCTGAGATTGTCCTTTATGTAGTACTTTTGTATTATGCATGGATAATGGCGGGAAAAAATATATTCTTTTGGAATGTTTCCAATAAACAAGGTCGAAAGAAAAAGAGTAAAATTGACGATGGAAAACAGATATCTTTTGGCAGGTATCTACCAAGTTAAACTCATTTCAGCAGAAAAAAAATGATTGAGGTAAGAAGATTATGTTGCGCCAAACTTCTTGGATCTTAGCTGTACTCTAACATCGGTAATAGGATATGCGGGCAACCCGGATAGTGTAACAGCTATTAGCGTTGGAAGAAGAGTCTGGGAGGCGAGTTCAAATACGAAGCGAGTAAGTTGCGGTCACTTTCAACCTAATCACCTTAAAAAAAGGCATGAACACTATGGGTTAAATAGCAGAATAGAATGGATTCTCCAATCGTAAGCCGTAACATGTCTATGAGAAGTAAAACTCTGGATTCCAAACCGTGGAGAAAGGCAACAGGAAACAACTCCAATATATTTCCGAAGATGGCATTGCAATTCACTGACAATGAAGAAACGGCAAATGTGAATAATCATCATAGACTGTCGTGAGGGTACATGGCAGTTAAAACTGTTGATGAGGTAAGGGAAAGCCACTCCACTATCTTTTCTAAGAGACCATGACAATTCACAGATAATAAAGAAAAGGAACGTGTGGAGAGTCATGAACGCATGTCATGAAGTTACAGGGAATTTAAAACTATGGAAAAGGCAACGGGAAACAAATCCACTATGCTTCCCAAGAATACATGGCAATTCACAGATAATAAAGAAATGAAAGCTGTGAAGAGTCATGATTTCCAACTTTCTGAATGGACATATATATATATATATATATATATATATATATATATATATATATATACATACAGGGTGTCCATAAAGTTCATGTGCACTTTAAAAAATTTATAACTTTATTTGTATTTGCGATAGAAATAATCTGTAAAAAATGTTATAAAGTTTAATGTACGTAGTTTTAAGTATAGCTACAATAACTAATGTGATTTCAGGCATTACTGTAAATCAGTTGGCAAATGTTTTCCGTGAACTGCAAAATCGTATTACCCTTTGTATTGCTAATGATGGGGGACATGTGGAAACTTAAATAAAATTTCAATAAAACCTTAAAAAATATTCTTTCTATTCCTTTTTACAAATTATTTCTATCGCAAATACAAATAAAGTTATAAATTTTTAAAAGTGCACACAAACTTTATGGACACCCTATATATATATATATATATATATATATATATATATATATATATATATATATATATATATATATATAGGTAGGTAGGTCGGTCCAATCGTTTTTATCTATTACTAGATAAAAACGATATAAAATCAAAAAACTATAATCCACCTTTTTTGATTGTCAAATATTTCTGGAATGCATATGGTGACGTCATACTGGGACTACGACTTGTAAAGGACATACTATGGTAATGGCAGTATTATACGTTTCCTTATAAGGAAACATTCGATATTCATTGACCGAGTAGCCAGTGCTACAGGAGTTATGGTTTCCTTCACACCCTGTCCATCGAGATGAAATTAAAGTGCAGTACCTATTCTTCTCATCTCTATTGGTAATGGTGATATTCGTTGTTTCCTTATTAGGAAACACTCGACATTCATTTACCGAGCAGCCCATGCTACTTTCGATTCAAATTTATAAAATCTTTTAAAACAAATTTTCAAGAAAACAGGTTTCTCAAGATCACTGTTATATCTCTCTCTTTG